>WHYT01017959.1:324376-392890 GCA_009806455.1 Tetrax tetrax
TTTAATAAAGGCTGAGGATTAGTATTCATGGGTGTGATCTTTTCTATTCTGAAAGTAACTAATTCCACCGCGTGCAATCAGATTGTCTCACGATGAAAACAGGCCAGGAAGAAGGTGCTGTGAAATAATTAAGACAACACTGGCATTTGAAATAATTTTAACCAGAATTTTATTAATTAGTCTTTTAATCATGTTGGTTATAAAATTAATCTTAATTATTTTAATTAAGGGTTACTGTTCAGAGACAGACCTTGCTTAGAAGATATCTCAGAGAGTGGAAGACCTGCAGAGTTGCAGATGTGCCAATGGGGTAAGAAGATCTGAAGATCCACCCTTTTCCCTTTCAGTCTCTCTGTAATGAATATTCAGTCCCAATACATTGCATAAAAAACTGTGAAAACAAATTCTGTACTACATAGACTTGGAGCACTATTTTTGAATGGAAGATGCTGATTCTGTCTATGCTATTTCTGGCAGTGATGCTCATAGTTCATAGAGCCTCATGGTTTGAACAGCTCCATGCAGGGGCCAGGCACAATCCACCCCCTCATCTCCCTCCACCTTTATTTCAGTTTCTGTGTCCTCCAGACTGGGGAGAGAAGGGCAAGCCGCGACTGTAGGAAGGATTGAGGACTCTCCCTCTCTGCTCTGCTCTTGTGAGACCTCACCTGGAGTACTGCGTCCAGTTCTGGAGCCCCAAGCATCAGAAGGACATGGACCAGTTGGAGAAGGTCCAGAGGAGGCCACGAAGATGATGACAGGGCTGGAGCACCTCTCCTGTGAGGACAGGCTGAGAGAGTTGAGGCTGTTCAGCCTGGAGAAGAGGAGGCTCCGGGCTCCTACCTAAAAGGGGCTACAGGAAAGCTGGGGAGAAACTCTTCAGTAGGGCCTGTTGTGATAGGACAAGGGGTAATGGTTTCAAAATAGAGGGAGGTAGATTCAGATTGGGTATTAGGAATTTTTTTTTTTTACAGTGAGGGTGGTGTAACACTGGCCCAGGTTGCCCAGAGAGGTGGTGGATGCCCCATCCCTGGAAACATTCAAGGCCAGGTTGGATGAGGCTCTGAGCAACCTGATCTGGTTGGAGATGTCCCTGCTCCTTGCAGGGGGGTTGGACTGGATGGCCTTTCAAGGTCCCTTCCAACCCAAACCATTTTCTGATTGTATGATTCTATGACTCTGAGGCAAAGTGGGAGCTGGAATCACCTTCAATATGACTTTACCAGCATTGCTTACCTGGTCCTAAAAACTGTATCTAGAGTCTCACTGATGAGAGCTCAATTACTGCTGTGCTGCCAGGGAAATGTAATTGAAACCTTGCATTTTTTTCAGTGCTGAAGTGCAAGCCCAAACATCTGTGTAAGATCTGCTGGGATCGGGGGCTGGTGCCATCAACGTTTTTACTGTACAACTAAAAGGGAGGACCCTTATTTGTGGGAAACAATAAATAGAAAAAAAAGGATGTTCATCAATATTCCCCTCCCCAGCGCAGCCCAAGTTATGCATTCCTTGGTTTAAAGTCATGTTACACTGGCCAGGAAGAACCAACCCAGGCTGTCTGGAGATAGTAAATGAATACTAATGAGCCTTTGCCTGTTTTTCAATCAAAACACTGCTTTGCTGAATTCCAGGACATGATCTGGGCTGCAAAAAGTGTCAGTACATTCAGCTGATTCACTGTGGCATTGGAATGCAACCAAAGGACCACCAGTATATGCAGACAGCTCAAAATAATAATAAAAAAAGGCAGCTGTGATCGAATTCTCAGTAATTTTCTGTCAAACTGTGTAGCAATGGCACTTTTTCACAAGACAGTGCAAGATGATTTCACAATCACTCATGAGATATCAGGTAAAAAAGAAGCAATGTTCGTTAGAGCCCTGGTAATACTGAGCTGTTGCCTGGGCGCTTGAAATGAACGTGGCACCCAGAGGAAACCACATTACCAGTCGTACTGGAACACTATTGGCACATTTCACTCTCCTTCAACTTAAACAACTGCTCACTTCTGTGAAGAGGTTGCTTGCAATCCAAGTATTGACTCATAAGACTGGCATCGAGGATGTCTCAAGCAGACCTTCCACTCGATATGACGAGGATGGCAGAGTGCTACTGTACATCGTGTCGTGGACTTCCAGCAGTCCGTTATCCGACTTGAGGAACCATTAGTTCATTCAGACAGTCTAAATGCATGGCAGACATTAATCTGAATAGAATGTAACCCATTGGAGAAGAAACTAACCACAAGTGCATTTTTTGCAGGCCATAGGAATGCTTGTGGTAGAGGCTAGGGAAAATATTGCTAAATGTTTAAAAATATCCAAACCGCTTTAGTTGAAGTGCAGTCTTTTATACCATGAAGGGATTAACTGGGACATGTTTACCGAGCTGTTCCTGTAACCCATTCTGTGTTTACAGATATAAACTGTGCATGCCATTCAGTCAGCTCAGCAGTTGCACTGGGACCGGGCAAATTTTTCTTCACCACATCACACCTAGCTCCTGGGCTACTCTGGTTTGGAAGTCTGGCTTTAGACTCCCAGAAATATTTGGGGAATGTAGCCGTTACAGTTTTTAGTGAAAAGTCATTTGTGAATAGGTGCTCTCATTCGCACAGCTCAACAGCACTTTCTGTTACAGCTCAGAAACTGGAAAGAAATGGAAAGGTGGAGCAGCCACTGCAAGCGGTGAGTGACATGGGCTATATATGTGTATTATATAAATATTGGGTCGGATTCTTCTGGAAGCCACTTTGACTCCTATCTGGAATTAGAATATCTTTGTGAACAAGAAAACCTTCTTACTTATTCCAGTCACTGGTCAGTGATCACTTTTTAAATAAAATACTTGCAAATCACTCAGTAAAGGGAAAAACGGCTTTAAAACAAAGAAGCACTCCTGACTTTCAAGTAATGCTGCCTGTTCCCATGTGAAAAAAAAACTCCATTTCTATGTCAGTCTCTAAGCTGAGATAATTAAACAAACCAGGAACATAAATAAAATACTCACAAACAAGCATTGTCCCCCCATCCCCACTTATTTTTCTTAAATAGGAGAAAATTATGTCAGTATACATAAGATGAACAGCTAGATTAGGTTGATGAATTTAGTTAGCATCCTTGAAATGATAGTTCTAAAATGTTAAAGAGTAAGAAAATTAAAAAAAAAAAAAGACAGATCACACTGCTGAATATACAGGTCTGGAGCCACAGCTGGTATAAACCCACAGCTACAAATCAGGTACTTGTCTGGTTTGAAGGCGCCTCTCTGTGGGAGCTTACCGAGGCTTTAAGCATGAGGGAAAAAGGAAAAATTTCAGCTTTAGCTTGCCAAGGGAAGAGGATGAGGTCCTGATGGAGATGCTCGCTCTGCTTTGCCCTGACTTTCACCAGGTCATTGACAGACCCGTACTGAGATGCTTGGATGCCTTTATGCCACTTCAAGTAGGAAGAACCAAGTGGCTGCAAGGATGAGTTGTCAAGGTTGAAGGCTTCAATGCTATGCTAGAAGAAATTGCAACTCTTTAACAGTGCAGCAGAGAACCGTTCATCCTCTTGATATGGTAGTTTCCAGCATGACTTTTGCAAAATTTCACACAATAGTTGTTGAAATGGGAGTTGTTTATTTTCCTTCGTATCTTCTGAAGAAAGGAGCAGAGGGGTCAGCTTAAAAAAAAAAAAAAAAGATGTATTTTGGAGAAACACCAAGGACAATGCACTGCAAGTTCAATATGGTTCATATACATCAGCTGCTTTTCTATATAATCTTATTCAGCTGGTCCTAGGCAGCCCTCCTAACCCAAAGCCCTTATCCTCTTTTTTATGCTTTCCCAAATTATTTCCTCATTCTAGTCTCATCTCAACAATCTGCAGTTTTCCTTTCTCTTTGGTAGTTTGCCTTCTCTCCATACTCAAAGCAGAGGAATTCATCCCCCACAAAGGCTGGGTCTAAATGGCAATCTTTGTAAAACATCACTCATCTGCAGTTCATAGATGAATGCATTTTTCAGCCTTGGGAGTATAGACCAGGTGCTGCTCATTTATTTCCTGTATCAGTGGTGCAAGAATAGGCATCCTGAAGAACTATAAGAGAAAAAGGTACTGTGATACTGATACATACTACATATATATCCAATCTATGTGTACACGCAAGAAAGATGGGGTAATTTTCATGGGGCACATCCCTGTGATGAAGGCTACTCAATGCCAAATTGAGTAGAAAGTAGCATGCATATTTCAGTTTTGAGATTTTTAAAGTTCAGGAAAAAATATATAGGCCTGGATGTAGAGAACTTATTATAGACAATGCCACTAGTCCTGCTTCTCACTTCCACTTAGACAGAAAAGTTTGTGCTGGGTCTCTTTACTGACCAGTCAGCCTCACCTCTTTGCCCAGTAAGATCTTAGAACAGATCCTCCTGGAAGACATGCCAAAACATGTGGAAGACAGGGAAGTTATTAGACACAGTCAACATGGCTTCACCCAGGGCAAATTGTGCCTGACTAATCTAGTGGCCTTCTACGATGGACCGACTGCATCAGTGCAGAAAGGAAAAGCTGCAGTTGTCATCCACCTGGACTTCTGTAAGGCCTTTGGTATAGTCCCTCACAACGTGCTTGTTGCTAAATAAGAAATGAGTTTGATGGATGGATTATTAGATGGATAAGAAATTGGCTGGATGGCCACATCCGAAGAGTTACAGTCAATGCCTCAATGTCCTAGTGGAAACCAGTAATGAGTGGTGTCCCTCAAGAGCCCATGCTGGAAGGAACGTAGTATCTTCATCAGTGACACAGACAGTGGAATTGAGTGCACCCTCAGCAATTTTGCAGATGACAACAGGATGAGCAATGCAGTCAATGTGCTTGAGGGAAGGGATACCAACCAGAGGAACCTTGACAGTCTGGAGGAGTGGGCCAGTCTGAATCTCATGAAGTTTAAAAATGGCAAGTGTTGGGTCTTTCACCTGGGTCAGGACAATCCCCCATACCAGTACAGACTGGGCAATGAATGGATTGAGAGCAGCCCTGCAGAGAAGGACTTGGGGATGCTGGTGGATGAGAAGCCCAACATGAGCTGGCAATGTGGGCTTGTAGCCCAGAAAGCCAACCGCATCCTGGGCTGCATCAAAAGAAGTGTGGCCAACAGGTCGAGGGAGGTAATTCTGCCCCTCTACTCCACTCTGGTGAGACCCCACCTGCAGTACTGCATCCAGCTCTGGGATCCTCAGTACAAGAAAGATATGAACCTGTTGGAGTGGATTGTCCTCTGTATGAGGGCTATGAGAGTGGTCAGAGGGCTGGAGCATCTTTCATACGAATAAAAGCTGAGAAAGTCAGAGTTGCTCAGCCTGGAGAAGAGACAGCTCCATGGAGACCTTTTTTGTGGCCTTTCAATATATAAAGGAGGCTTATGAGAGAGATGGAGAGAGGTATTTTACCAGGGCCTGTTAGTGACAGGACAAGGGGCAATGGTTTTAAACTGAGAGAGAGGAGATTTAGATTGAAGAGGTTTTTTACACTGAGGATGGTGGAACATGGGAACAGGTTGCCTGAAGAAGTTGTGGATGCCCTATCATCAGAAGTGTTCAAGGTCAGGCTGGAGGGGACTTTGAGCAACCTGATCAGGTTGGAGATGTTGGGGAGCTGGGCTGGATGATGTTTGAAGATTCCTTCCAACCCAAACCATTCTGTGATTCTATGATTCTCTGTGTACATAACAGGAAATTACTCCCCACATTATACAACATCCACAAAGCCTGGAAACAGAAACAGGAACTCTAACAAGGTGTTTGTTTCCATGGAACAAATCTTAATTTCTCCCATCTGCTTTGTGAGAAATGAAAGAAAATAGTGAGTGAAGGAACAATATATTCAAATCATCACTAATCTTACCCACATAAAAAGGTTGACTAGAAATGGAATTAACTCTTAGGCTCACTAATGAGTCTCCTGATGCACAATGGATTTATTTGGGCAGTTCTACAAGTATTAGAGAGCAACAGTAATGTTGTAATTGTATGTAATGTAATGTAATTGTAATGACATGGAAAGTGCAATCACCCTTTTGCTTCCTCTTTGCTCTCTCTATTCCCATATGACATACACAACACCAGCCTGTAGAAAATGCAGATATATATGTGTATATATATATTTAAAACGTACACACCACATTCACATAGGAAATGCATGCTTTGAGTGCTTATTTAAAAATTCTCCATCAGTGACTCTTCTAATGAAGCTGTGAACTTGTTATAGTAACATGAGTCACATGTAATAAAGGGATTTTTCCAAGTCAAAAATAGTAAAGGCAACTCTGTTCAAGAGAAAAATAGGACAGATGCAAAAAAGGAGGAAATAAGATTCAAACAAAATATGTTTCTGTAGAATTCAGTGTGCATAATTATAGATCCCAAATATGATTTATGTTTTGAATTTAAAGTTGTGGTGGGTTGACTCCAAACATCAGCTAAGCCTCACACAGCTGCTGGCTCACTCTCTTCCACCCGTGGGACAAGGTAGAGAATAGAAAGACCAAAAGTGAGAAAACTCATGGGCTGAGATAAAAACAGTTTAATGAGTGAAGGAAAGAGGAGGGTAACCCACCTAACCCACCAAGTCATGCAAAGCAATCAGTCACCACTTTCCACAGGCAGAGCAATGCCCAGCCACTCTCTGAGCAATGGCTGCCTGCCCCTAAAGCCCCTTCCCAGCAGTGAAAAAAGATAAATCTATCCCAGCCAGACCAAGTACAAAAGTCTGTAGTGTACCGGTCCATAGCATCTACATCGTATTGACATCTGACACTTTCATAAGAACATTGTGTATCACCTCCTAAGGGGCCTGTGATCCGGCTTCAATGGATCGCGTATATATTTTATGCCCAACTGCCTGTGTACTTAATTGTATTTATTGTGGCCAAGGCAATACAATACCTTTCGCTACAGCTCCTCCTGACCTCTTGCAGCATCCCAGAAAACCAATATATTTCAAAATGTTTATTTAGTCTGCTTTTGATTTTCCAGCCCAACGCAAATGTTTAGTGACCTTTCCTACCATCTTTGGAGGGCTGATGTCCTTCATCGAGTTATGTGGCCATCAGAAATGTGCCTACTGACCTGCCTGAGGTTGCATCTGTCTGAGGTGCAACCTCAGATAACCACAGCGCATTAACTTGTAAACCGGTGAGAAAGCAGCATTAGAAACGCCATCGTGATGAGCAGGCTGTGCTCTGACCATTCACTCCATTTGCTGTGCCCCGCCTGTATTCCACTGAGTTATTCGCGCTTCCCATATATTCCCGTGCATGTGGAGCCTACTTCTAAATTGATATGCACTATATCAAAACACAGCTGGTATTGTTACTCACATATACTGGTAAAATACATTTTGCTGCACTTAGTAAGCTAAATTGTGAGAGCAAGACATGTTTCCATGTCCTTATGTTCGGAGGCATTTAAATATGTATTTTTACAGCTCCCCAAATACCGTATCATTGAAAGACAATTTGTGATAAATGCAGTTATAGACTCATACAAGTCTACTTTTTATGTTTTACATTATCTAAAGTAGTCTTTTGCATCCTAAAATGTATTTCTCTATTACGAAAATTATGCAAATCTCAAAAAAGAAAAGTAAAAATTTGTATCAGTAAGATTACCTTATATTTTGTCCTATTTTATTTTACAAGGCTATGTGATCACAGGTCACTTAGCGATCACTAAGTGAACAGATTAACCTCCTGTTATTTGAATGCAAGGTACAAAGTAGATGTCAGAGTGTTTACCACATATGTATCAGAGACTACATATTTCATAATGATGTAGAGTGTTGATATGCATATTAATCCCTTGAGCTCATTAAGCAACAGGTATGGGAGGATGGACTTTGATAAATAGTTGCTATTCTGAAGAGAATTATTCATTATTTTCTCTCATTGTCTTCATTAGAGTTCCTGGGGATCTCCATTATGAAGAATGAGAGGAAAAATAACTTTTCATTTCTTCAGGGACAGGTCATGTACTTCATGAAAGAATTGCAATTTATAATTAAAAGTCAGAAAGATTCAAGATATGCATTTTCAGAAATTTATGATTGATGCGCTAATATTCAGCCATCGTTCGCCAAAAGTAATCCTCTTTTTGTGTGTACCCTTACATTCTCATTTTTATGACTGGTAGAGATATGTAATCAGAAAGAATTGCGACATCAATTCTGTGACTTTTCTGTTAAAAGATGACATGCTGTTAGTGTTCAGACCGCACGTTTGGCAGAAAAGGTAACTATCATCAGCACATGCTCACGGTTGTTTGTTATCTCTAAAAGGCAGTTTTTGGTAAAAGAACACACGCTGAACTGGATATGAAACAAAAGCATGTATATCTATGAGCTGGATCAGTAAGGATTAAACCACTGAAGCTCCATCTCTTGCAAGTACACAAAACTTTAACATTTTTTAAAAGTCTCATTGTTTAAAATCAGAGGCAAATGACTTTTCCACATGCTACTTTAACCTCTAGGCTTCTTCAGAAATTGAAATGGTACAGTTAACTAAACTAAGAAATTCTGGAGACCATAAAGTGAAGAGAGGCAAAGGTGTGAGCAAGCAGTGACCCTGCTTTGGCATCTCTGCTGGAAGCCTCATAGCAGCTCTGCACTGCTGCCGCTGTTTATCTTCTTGGAAATTAATTTGGAGTGGAGAAGAGAGGATAAGGATTGATAAATATCCCAAGAAATTTGACTTAAAGGAAATGAAATTGTCAGTTTACATTTCTGGTGCTCATTCAGAGAGCAGTAAGATAAAAGAATATTTTTAGACTCATTCAAAACTTTGCTTTTTTTTTTATCTGAAAGAACAAAAGGAACACATTGAAGGAGCGCAGCACCACAGCTGATTTTGCCAGAAACAAACTTACCTGCCACAAAGACCCCACAAATGAATCTGGGAGAATGCCACATCATATCTCTGCTCTGCATTTGCTGCCAGTGAGGTTGAGATAAGTTGTATCTCCTTCAAGGTATTGTAATACAAGTGCTTCAAAAACGACATCGTTTTTCAAAAGTTTTATTGTTAAGTTTGAAGACTAGACAAGGTCATACTGGTTTTACATCATTCTACATGATTTAAGTATATACAAAAACCATTTGAATATTACACAGCTTGAAAGGTTGCAAAGGTCATTGTGTCCGAGATATTTCTGTACTTACTGACACATCAGAAGCCAGCACTGAATATTATAGTTCATATTTGTTGTATAGCAAAGATACACTCATTTAGTATCCTTAGTCTTCAAAACTGACACTAATTTGTATGCAGCCATTCCGAAAGAGAAAGTCAACCTCAAAACCAGAGCCAGTTGACGTGATAAGCCCTTAGCAGAACACAGACAAAGCAGAGCCTTGTGCCAGTGCTTTATTTCCTAGTCTATAAACGTAGCACATGACAGAGCCACAGAAAGGTGAAGTCTGCCTGCAAATACTTAACTAGTTCAGGGTGAATGTTTTCGGTCTTGTTCAATACCATTGTTACAATTAATACAGAAGTCAAGGATCGTTTCAGAGTGTTTCTCCATCCTCTCTTAAAGGGACATATCCCATCCTGCACTTACTTCTGGTTTTGGAATGCCAGTTGCTTTCACTGGGAGAGACAGTTGTGTTAATTTACAACTTGTCCCTTACGTCAATGGTGTTCACCAAGGCAAGAAAATAAAATGAAAGGGAAAAAAATTTAATTCTAGATTCTCTGGTTCTCATCTGTTTTGTTAAATCTGAAGTATTCCACAGAAATAAAGAGTAATTTCAGACTTATACTGCTGCCACTGGGAGCAGAATTTGGTTCTATGGCTGCACAATGCCACTTAAAGAAAGGTTTTTGGTGGTAAGGAACAATTTCATTAGAAAAAGCCCCAATATGTTGGCTGAAATTGTAAGGGCATCACATACATGATTATTTTATAAATTAGCACAGAGTGTTACCACAAAGCATGGAGTTTTCTTTGCACATTGTGAAGACTGCTGGCAGATGAAAGCTGACACAAGACATAGTGATCAAAATACTCAAGTCTAAATTAATACAAAATAAAATTACTATGTTAGGTATCATGATAACGTTATTTTTATATGCAGATGAGTGGATAACAATTAAATTACCAAACCAAGAAAGATTAATTGAAAACCAAAATTGAAGTTGCAAAAGATGAATAACAGAAAAAAATCACCTAAGAACACAGAACAAATATTTCAAAAGAACACTAAAAGAAGTTGGTAAACTAGGGAGCCTAATTTTCTGAAATGGCCTTCCATTTTTTGGGTAGATTTCACTAGTGAAATAGCTACATGCTATTCCTCTTATCTGTAAATAAATTCAGGGTCAATTGCTCTCCCACAATAAGAAAATGGTGTTGGACATCTTTAAATATTATGTGGGCCTTACAGATATAAATATTATGGTTGGGGTTTTTTTTTTGTTTTTTTTTTTTTTTTTGGAGCCTGAAGTGCAAAACATGGGCAGTAAGTAATTTAGAAATACACTTGTCCTCCATTATTCAGAATTATTTAGCTCTTTAGAAGTACCATCGTGATTGGCTTTCTCTTTAAAATCACTTGCGATGCTTGAAGACCACTCCATATATACATCATTAAGGAATGCTGTTAACACGGTTACAGACAAGACAGTAACAGTCTAGTGGCTTTTGTTATGCAGCACAAAGTAAAAAATAAAGAACAAACTTAGCAGTGTTGCACAGGACCTCAACATTTCTTACACATACTTGTACCTTTACAAGACTCTTCTTTAGAAGTCATTAAATGTCTAAGCCTTATAAAATAAATACTTGTATAAATACAGTTTAAGGATTAAGTCATTTTATAGAGGCAGGGTGTTCTGTTAGTTAAAATGTGACAGTTTAAGTGACACTATCAGAAAACCGCCACCAATATATCCCCAATTCTTGTATGTAAAATTCCTGGCTGCTATTCTAGAGTCTTTCACAGTTCAATGGACAATATATTTTGTCTGTGGTGGAGAATGTGTGATTAAATGCAGGTTTTTGAAATCCAAACCATTTTGTTTCCAAAGTAAACTTTGCCCTTTGCAGACTGTGGGCCAACAAGCCGTTTGCCGGGAAGCAGTGCCCAGATTCATATTTCAGCGTTTCGGTGAGAACGTAACGGCGACAAAAAAATAAGTCCAGTGACATTTGCCAAGAACATGCAGCTGTATATATCTATATCTATATCTATCTCTCTCCACATCAGCATGTTATGAAGTTAAAAGGGTGGCAGCAATCCCAAATGCTGTTATTCCAGGTAACAGATGAAACGTTCCCTCACTCCTTGTCCCATGATTTTAGACTTAGGCGCTACTCTAACATAGTCATAGAGCACTTTATTCCAGGAAAACTTGGAGTGCTCTACAAAGATTGGTATCATCAGGGGAAACTGAGGCACAGGGGAGAATGTTCCCCGTACTGTTCCTCCTAAAACCTACTTTTTAAAACAACACAGCATGTATGAAGCATTTCTGTATGTGAGACACGATAAAAATCAGCCTCCTCATGGCTCACTGGCATCTGTCTGAAAAGCCACAATTGGGAGTGGAAGGTGCCAAGGGCCTGGCTGGGATGAACTCCTACACCACCTCTTGCCTGGGTGGAAGGCTGTGGCCACCACTGCAAGACCCTACCAAGAGTGTTACCTGGCAGTAAGGTAGTCATTCTTCCTCTGTGCCCTTCACCCCACGTTTACCTTCCCTCAGAAATTAAGGAGTTTTCTGAAAGAAGTAATCGAGCAGGCAGTTAGGCTGAGTTGTTTTCTCACCCGTGGGCAAGTCACAACACACACTAGGGATTTCTGATGCACTGTGTGCCTTTACCTATGCGGGTATTTAAGATGACACAAGTACCCCGGTGCCTCATCTCACCTCCTTGAAAAAGCGCATATCGAGCAGAATGAAATAAACTTCGGCAAATTTGTTAACTTCATAATATACCAATAGCGGAAAGGTCACCTCTCTCAAGGAACGTAACATTAGTGGTAATACTAAACAGAAAAGATGGAGGTCATGTCTACAGCATGCAAAATAGAGACGGAAAATGGGGTTAGTTAGGAAAACGCTTTAGGTGCATGGACTCTGCTATTCAAATAAAAGTGATGAAAGGTAGCTTGAAATATCACAGGTACTGTGTTTTACAGTACCACGGAGTACTTTCCAAAATATATGTCATAAATACTGACAGTGTTTGATAGGCACAATTACTATAATGCAGTCATCCCCAAGTAAACTTATTGCTAAAAGCTGCAGTATCACTTTTTGCAAGTAAGATGACAGTATGATTTATGAAGAACTCGTCAGCCCAGTGTTTCTAAAGCTGCAAATGAGCTTTGTCACGCCATTTCTCTTCCCTTGTAAAAAGGATGCTGCTGTTTTTCCCTAACATGTTTCAACTAGTGTGAACAACTTGAAGGAAAACTAGATAATTCCACAGCAGAAGGGACAACACTAACAGATTTCAAGGACAAAATTGGATTGGATCATTTAAAGGGCAGGCTTAGACCTCCTTGCGAAAGACAGCTAGCGGCCTACCAGAAAATGAGCACTTGCTCATGAAAAACCCACTCAGCATCCTACAGGCTTTGCACAGTTTCTTTTATGGAGGGACTTTTAGCTACACCGAAAGCTGCGATGCCGAACGGAGATCCACCTCAGTCCTCCGCGGTGCAGCCCAGAAGCTCTGACCGCAGGGTGATCCTGCCGTACCACGACCACGGGAGGATGCGGACGTGCCGGGCGTAGATCGGAGGGTCAATGACGTTCTTACGGTGAGTGTCATTGTCAAAATTTCCCTGGAACACCTGAAAGGCAAGTAATGAGAAGATTTAAGTCCATGTGGCTTAAGGAACAGCTATGGTACACCCTTGAAGTCCCTGGGCACCTCCCTGGTGTCCATCCTGAATTTTGATCATCTAGGCACGTAACTGATGCTGCAAAGAGCACCTGCCTTTGCTAAGACCTGGGGATTTCATTGCATGCCAGGGACCTCAGAGTTGGGTATAAGCATGGTAGGCTCAGCCCTGGTTCAGATTTACCCTTCGATTCAAAGCTTAATCTGCTCTTCTGCCAACACCCGGGGCCCTGCTCTGAAAGTTACATGAAAACTATTGACATTTAAAAAATTAAATGTCTTTTTACTTGGCATTTATGTCATATCAAATGAGTCCCAGGAGATTTTGTCGTTGTTTCCAACAAAATAACATTAATAATTAAAGTTAAGAAGAATTTTTATTGTATCACTTATTAATGCAGCTTGGATGTAACTATACAAACCCTTGCAAAGTTAGTGATTATCAAGGATACCATCTTCCTCTGTCAAAAAAAAATTCAGCATATGAATTAAGGGCATCGATTTGCGATCAAATTAAAATGCATGGTACAGTGCATGTTATGATGTTATTTCCACTATTATGGGTTAACCAATACATACGTGAGTTTCCAAACTTCTATCTGTCTTAAAACAATATGGGATTTTTCCCCTGGCAGCCACTATTTAAATTCAAAGGCCACGGCATCACTTTTTGGCAAAATGATCAGATCATTCTCTTGGGATATTTTCAGTGTTTATGGGAAATGTTCCTTCTCTTCAAATGTCAGCCAATTCACTTTTCATTTATAAAAACCTGTAGTTGATGGCTTTTTGACTTGAAATAAAAGAGTTTCGTTTGCATCATGCAGAGTAGGAATGTGGACCTCCTGAAGAAGTGCTTATATGACTGAATTAGTGCAGAATGACAAGTTTCCTGGAATTTCTTAGGAAAAATGTCAGAGGTTAAATTCAGAAGAGAGGCTGATCTACTATTTTAGCTGTCAAGTTGTTTCTTTCATGACATGTTTACAAAGCATGATATGAAAATCTTCAATTTTTAGCCTCTATGCTGCATCTTTTCTTTGAATTTCAAAAGCTTCATTAAAGTGCTGTCAATTTGGCATCTTGATCAAAACATGTATCCTCCACAAGTGATGCTCTTCCACAAGTGAGAAGGTTCTCTTCAGATCTGGCAGCTCACTACCACAGAAGTGAGAGCATTAAAGCACCTAGGAGTTAAGACAGATCAAACTGACCACAGAAACAACAGTGCCATGAGACTAAGGAAAAAAAATGTATTTACCACAGGAAAAATTGTTTGCTGCACAAATACACTGTTGATTACATAAATCAGCTGGAGATTGCACCTGAATTTGAGCTTTATTTGTGGCAATATAGCATACAATAAAAAGCAGTAAACTTATTATTAAAGTTACAGTGTGCCCCCCCCCCCCCAATGTACAATATGCAACAAGGGGAGCTTGAAAGTAATTATTTTTTATTTGATTTCTGGTGCATGCATGCAATATATCTGTTGGTATTTTTTACCAAGTCAGATGATAAGCAACGCAGACCTGCAAACAATCCTTGCTGCAGAGGTACTGGAAAATTCTTTTACTCTCTATTTTATTTTCCCTACAGAAGATGTATTTTAGAGATAATATTTACGTGAAGGCTTAGAACAAAAAACATTGTTGTTCACCCGATGAACCCATCTGCAGCCCCAGTATTTTTATCTGTGTACAGCTATGCAAAATAAATAAAAGTATGTCATGCAAACCAAGCAACAAATACAACTGAACAAGGTAGGGTTATGTCATTTATGTAGAGCAGGAAAGCAAAAATTAAATTTTATTTCTAACTAACTCATATATTATTTCATTAGCACTTGAAGGCAAACTCATCTGCTCCAGAGCTTAATTTATTCAAATCTGAAATTCACCTTCCCTCAAAATTCAAGATCCAGTTTCAAGAAATTAACCAAATATGCTAGATTATTTTAGGGAAATCAATTAATCAGAAAGTGAGAGAAGCTTTTTCAGCATCCACAAATGTGACCTGCATGAAACACAATATTATAAGAACAAATTCACTGGATGTTTTACTGTGAACCCATGGCAAACTTCTTATGTGAAAAATATATTTTTTGGCACTCTTCATTTTACTTCAGCCTAAGTTCACTAATAGAGTCAAGAAACTTGGAAAGAACAGCGAGGACACATCCAACTTATCAGTAGAGAAAAGCTATTTCTGTAGCCAAATTTAATTTTTCTTTAATTTCCTGTTGCTTTATGCCCAAACAGTCAATACTAAACGATCTACCTAAGCAATTAAAAGCTCTCAACGAGCTGGTAGCCTCATACCATAAATTTTAACTCTTTACATTTCTTTCTGAGTTTGTACACCTCTACAGACTGTAAAGATTTATTAGCATTCAAGAAGCTGATGTTGGAGTTACAATACATAGCTCTGTGTAATTTTTCAGATTAAAAAAAAACGCCCTATGACAATAAACCCCAAGCTGATTAGTGGTCAAGGAATAAAGAGCAGAGTGTAAGTTATTAACATGTCGGTGCATAAAGGCAGTGCATATCTTCGTTTTGGGTTCTGGGTGAGTGCAGATCAGGTCCTGCCTTATCTCAAACAGCAAATATACAGAGTGAAGTCACAAGATGGTGACAAGCACAGAAGAAATGTCCTTTTGCAAATTGTTAAATGGACTAAGTCTCTTCAGCCTGAGAGACGATAGATGCCTATAAAATCATAAGTGGCGTGAAGAAAATCAATACTGGGCGATATTGCAGTGTCTCCTTACCAGAGCCATGAGGGGACAAGGAATGACAGCAGGTTTGTCCTGAGCCACCTAAAGGTCACAGCTCCCCATCCAACACTTAATTAAACTGTGGCACTGTTTCCACGGCCTTTAACTACTGTTAAAGATCAGATAAACTGCTAGGGACAAAATCAGCAGGGGTTATTAAAAATACAGATAGAAGAAAGCCAGAGGCCAGTAAGAATAGGGAAGAATAACAGCCCTGTGCTTCAGTGCCTGTTGTGAAAGGATGAGGGGTAATGGTTTCAAAATAGAGGGAGGTAGATTCAGACTGGACATAAGGAAAAAAAAAAATTACACTGAGGGTGGTGGGACACTGGCCCAGGTTGCCCAGAGAGGTGGTGGCTGCCCCATCCCCGGAACCGTTCAAGGCCAGGCTGGATGAGGCTCTGAGCAACCTGATCTGGTTGGAGATGTCCCTGCTCCTTGCAGGGGGTTGGACTGGGTGGGCTTTAAAGGCCCCTTCCAACCCAAACTACTCTATGATACTATGATTCTAGGTTTTAATTTCACTAGTCATCTACTACAGGATGCTCCCTGGACACAGCTTCAGCCTCAATCAGCCCAGTGGCTCCCACGTTACAAGGTGCCTGTGTTGGTAAAAGTGGACCGAAGCTTCTGCATTTTGACAATCCTGTTGTAGAATGTTAAAGATTTTATAGTGGAAATATGTATTTATGTCAGTCTGCATACTTAAAAGGTGTAACTTGCTAAAACATTTACTCAGCAGCTTCAGCAAGTTTACACATACACCCCCCACACATATGTGTAACTCCTCTGTAGCTTAGTCTCTTCCAGCTGCTATTAAAGTAAAAAAGTAGAAAATACATGCTGCTGTACTTCTGAGTATGATAAACTGTTTTATGATCAGTTAATGGAAAAGAGAACGAAAACCTGGAAAATACGTACTGATATTCTCTACAGAAAAGATTTCTGAAATATGAACAAGTCTTGTTTGTAATTGTGTCCAACAAGCAATTTGGATGTCTTGCCTTCCAATAGTCATCAAGATTTTTCAATAGAACTGTTTCCTGGCATAAGCAGCAAATCCAAATAATGACAACATAAATTGATTCATATTTTAAAAAGAAAACTACAGTAGATTTTACGATAGAATAATTTAGAAGAAATACCTGAAGAAGAATAGCTTGGGAAAAGTGGAATTTATTACAAGTGATGTTTGCTTGGCTCCAAGTGTGGAGCTGGATAACAGGTTTTAGGGCACGACCACTAACTGGAGTGGGAAAGATTGTTTGTGGTGCTGTGTCAATGGATGCGCGAGGAGGATGAAAATTCTCTCCACAGAGAATCTTTCTGGATCTCATGTCTTGCAGAAACTTAAATTGCATGAAGAGTCTGCATTGGCCATAGCATTATTGGTTTCTGCTATCTATGATAATGGCTGAGAGTTGAGACTTTAATATTGAAGCCTCAGATGGTGAAGTCACTATGTTGTCTGCTACATATTAACCATACTTTTTATTCTGAGCAGAATATTTTAAACATGTTCTTTAATGGAGCAGTTAATCCTGCTCAAATTACTGGCAGATTATTGTAGAAGAAAGACCTAGCCTGTGTTTGGAGTTTGCTTCAGTGCAGGACATCTCGGTGTTCGGACAAATAAAGGGGGCACTGTTCATTTAAAATACTTTTAAAAAGCTTAATGCAAAGTAATTTTTAACAGCCATATTCCTTTATTTTGGAATTATTACTATTCACTGAAGAATACTTGCTTAAGCAAGAGAGGGAATGCACAGATTTGAAAAATAAAGCAACTAAAACATTTACTTGCTTTGAAATTTTTTGTTCTTGGTGGAGTAACTCTTTTCACCATGAAGAATTACAAGTGAACACCACCATATAAAAGATAGTGAAAGGTGTCTTAATTTATCATCAGAACTAGAGCTGCCATTCATAGGCATAATCCATCCCATGGAAGATGCTTTATACTACAGAAGACTGGGCAGGGTTTTTTTAATATACATACGTAAACACGTATTGGAGTGATTAAGAGGAGAAAAAAGACATTCTTTCTTTTCAGTTGGTATACATAAAATCTCTGTGCAAGAGTATAAATTTTCCACTCCTGATCTTAGCTATCCTCCTTCCTTCTTCTTCACCAAGCACTTTTCTCGGGACTGGCTGAAGAGTCAGGAGTTGGTTGGCATGCGATGGATAGCTATGCAAAAGGGTCTGCTGCCAGGAGAAGGACTGTTTTTCCCTTTCCATGATATATGAGTAAGACTATGTATTACATGACCTTTATTATTTCTTCAAGTTCAGAATAGATATCAGGCAGATAAAACTTTTAAACTTGCAATAGATGCTATCACATTCTTGTTATTTTTTCCACTTGATCTATCTACTGATGCTACTAAAATGGCAATTTACTCCACTCTACATGTTTTACAACTTTGGTTCAAAGCCAAGCAAAAAGAGATGTATTTTGAAGACCAACCTCCCTCCAGAAATGCTTATAGAAATTCAAGGTAGAGACCGTTAATATAAGCACGTTGTCTTCCTGCAGTGTGGGATGATGGAAAGGGATATGTGTGGTGGAAGCACAACCTAAAATGAGTATAGCTGGATTTTCTTCTGATACGAACCATGTTAACTCAGCTGGAAGTAACAGAAGTCACTCATAATTTAAACCAGTGCAGAAAAAAAAAAATATTACTGCTAGATTAGAAATATTATTTTAAATAATAGTATTAAATAATAATGATTAAAATAATATTACCAAAAATGTTCTTTAAGTGTGCAAGTAGATTATATGCTGGAATTGAATCTATCAATGTAAACCACATGTTATAACAATTAAAGAGCACACAGAAAAAAACATTATAAAATCTAGCAGAAAGATTTTTAAGCTGACATGATCTAACTTTTCATTTATAAGTAGATTCCTGTCTTCTGTTGCTATGGCAATTAACTAGACATGCAAAGCATATAACTGATAACTAGTTCATAATTTTGTGCACAAATCCAGAGGCCATTTGCATACTGGACATGGTCTACCTGCCATTAATTGCACTGCTGATGGCTAATAATGACTGACACTGCTGCAGACCGCTGGACTCCTTTAGGCTACTTTCAAATGTTCTCATCTTATTTTAAAAAACAGCCTCTAAAATGCCATTTGACATTGCAGCAGGCCTTGAGTTATCTACAGCAGGCTGTGCGATTTATAAATAACATCTGGAATGTGATTTAAAAAAAAAAAAAAAAAAAAGGTCAAATTTGATTTGGATGTCCTTAGCTTTGGAGGCATAGTGAGCTACTGACCTCTAGTTGAGAAAAACAAGATCGCTATTAGCTTTGGTCCTTTTTCTAAAATATATTTTCTTCCTCCTTGCCAGCCTGCAATGTGATTTATTTTACTTCTTCAAGACAACAGGAAAAGCTTTCATATTTTCCAGGTAACTCATTCAAGCTATTTAAAATTAATGAGAAAGGATTAATGTTTTTAGGCATGCTTTTTTACCCTCTGTACCTTTTCATCTGCATTCACGGAAGTTCAGCACAGATGTGAACTCAAATGACCGGCCATTAAAATAGCAGAAACCAAACAGGAGCTTCAGGGGCCACTGTTCTTGCAACAGCTTTTCCATTTGAAATAGTGCAAAGAAAAAAACTGAACACCATATTTTCTTCTGTTTGAAACAACTAATTTGTTGCAAATTGATCAAAGATACAGGCTGTACTTCTGAATACAAGATACCAATATTTTTTTTTCCTTTGTAAAATAACTTCACAAATGATGTAGGGACAGAAGCGAAGAGCTTCAGGAATTCACTGAGATCCATTCATTCATCAGGACTCATCCTGTAAATGCCTGAACAGTGAGAAGTTCAGCACCAGACAGGAGTAACCTTCTCAGCTCTTACTTCAATGTGTTCTAAAGTCATATTATTCATCTGCAAATCATTATCACCAGCCTACCAGTAACTCCTTAATTTCTGTGTCTGAGATATTATTTTTGTATTTGCTTTTCCAGAATGTAAAACAACGTATTTTGTTAGGGCTCTAAAAGCGGTCTTTTTTTTTTTTTACCCTGTTTTCCTTTCCCTGAAATTTTCTGGAACTGTCTTTTTCCTAAAGTACTGGATGATTGTACAAGGATCACAGGATGGCTACAGGATGACTAAATCACCTGGAGAGGAAATAAGAAATCCATGTATTCTGTCCTTCACAGAAGAAATCAAGATGTTCAGTTAATAAGTAGAATGAATGAGGGTAAAAATTAATACTTTATGCTTGCTGCTGTTGATAGTTGCCGGTATCTATCTTTTATCTCCCTTCTGTACCTCCAGGGGAGAGAAGAAACATTTCATGAAAGTTTAACTTTGCTGTGAAACCATGAAAACGTGGTTTTTTTCCCTACACTGTTCTTGCATTTTGGGCCAAATCTTGTACCTTAACTTGTGGATCCAGTGCAAAGATGTTACTGTCAGACAGGACCAATGACGTTATCTCTCTTCTTCTCCCCAGGCATGAGCCACAGGATTGCTTTTTCTTTGGCTGTTTTACATTTTCACATATATTTTTGTTCCACTGCACACAGGCGAGAGGGTGGCCAGTATTTCTGGTGCTATCCAGCGGGCAAATCCCATCAGAGCACCCTGCATCGACACACACCTAGCTGGGGCAGTGATGAAAGGTCTGATGTCAAACTGAAAGGTTTTTCTGAGTGATGCTCCATGCCTCTGGGTGAATGCAGTTTGTGTATTCAGAGTAATGAAATTGAAAAAATTGTTTACCATGAGGGTGGTGAAGCACTGGCACAGCTTGCCCAGAGAGGCGGTGGATGCCCCATCCCTGGAAACATTCCAGGCCAGGTTGGCCGGGGCTCTGAGCAACCTGATCTGGTTGGAGATGTCCCTGCTCCTTGCAGGGGGTTGGACTGGATGGCCTTTAAAGGTCCCACCCAAACCACTCAATGATTCTATCATTCTGTGAAATAGATTTGCTTGTTAAAAGTGCAACTGTGGCCAAGCTTTTCACGTTTTGAAAACTGGGATAAAACTTCTGAGTGGTCTTGACCAACTGCAGAAATGCGCAAGCATCAATTTAACATTAATGAATAGCAAGCCAAACCTTAGAAAGTCATAACCAATGTCACAGGCACTATCCGGAAAATTGTGAAACAGAGCAGTTCTGCAATAAAGATTGTAACACTACAACAAGCTTGGGAAACTATACTTCAGGAAAAGCTGGTCCAAAGACAATGATCTGAGGTTGAGACAACATACCCTTTGAGAAAAGACTGGAAGAACAAAGATTACTTTTTCCCCAAGAAGAAGCAAGTTAACATGTTTCAACCAAAACAAACTGAAAAGAGGAAGATAAAGTCAGGTTTTTGTTTCCTCTGAGGACAGGGTGGATGTATCGTGGGGAGGGAAATAAGCAACCTTTCCACCTTTAATGATATTTAAACACTGGAAAAGACTGCTTATATAATAGAATTTTTATCACTGGCTGTTTCTACAAATTAAATAATAATCTGATGAAGAATGGTGCCGGATATGAGCATTATATGAGGCGAAGGACAGGTGAATGAATTACGCCCTAGTTCTAACAAGGAAGTGTTTGCACCTACTCATAGGGTGGCAGAAAGGGACTTGGGGGTTGTTGAATCTCATTTTCTGCTGAGAGGACCTCAGAGAGGATGGGAGGAAAGGACCGTGGTCTCTTCATAGGTCAAGAGGTATATGTTTAGGTGCTGTCTCGAGATCCTTTTAGTCTTACCTCCCATAAAGTTTTGCCAAGTTCACAGCTAGCATTTCTGGAATGTCAGACTCTGCCATCAGACTTTGGACTTCTCCAGACTTTTGTCATATGGAAAAAATTAAAAATACTAATGATATTTTGGATTAATGCTTGTGTATCAAAGACTGAGGTCTAGACTCGTATCAAATGATCTTGTTTGTTTATTTTGTACAAATTTAAATTCAGATGTTATAACTTCTAATGTCCAGCTAAGTGTATTTGATTTCCCCCTGCTTTTAATTGTTCTTGATTTGTTAAAGAATCATAATAAGATGCATAGATTTTATTCGTAGGGATGTTAACTAACACGGGATGTGAGATGTTTTAATAAGAAAATCATTACTAGTTTTCCATTGTTCCTAACAGACTATGCATATAACAACTAAGAATCCAGATGATGATAAAAGCAAAAGGAATTTAATTGCCTTGGCAAATGTTACAAAAAAGTGTAGACTGGAACAGTGCTGTTAAGTGAGAGTGCATTTTCTTTTAGATTTGCTTGCTGCTGTCACTGTGTTTCTCACCAGAGACCTGAATACCTTTGTTCCCTTTTTCAGTCAAATGAATGCCACAGTTCGCTAGTAGAAGTTTGTCTTGGAGAAGACATTTATTTCACAATAGATCTTTCTCTTCTGTTTTTAAATGCCAGGGATTTAAAATGGGATGTGTACAAAGCACTAAAGTGACTATCTGTCATTTATATTGAATGCATTTATGGTACGTCTACAAAACGTGAGTTGTTTGTTTCCAATTTTTATCTGACAACCAATTATACTAGACACATCCACAATCACTGGTGTCAGGACCTTCTCAGCTGGATGGCTAAAGCAACTGATTTTGTTTTCCCTATCTAAAATACTTCAGAGTTTGATGGGTAAAAATCTCTGTGCAGTATAAAGCTGCAGTGAAGTGCCATTTGGCTTCTAAGAGTGGTTCTTTACAATGTCATCTCTGGATAATAATTTTACAAACATAACATGTCTCTGCACAAATACAGTTATGTACACACATACAGTTATCTACATATTTAATCCAACAATTTAGGACACCTTCCCCTAATAAATGGATGTACATTTCATCAATCATTTAAAATCAGGGAAATTTAAGAGATACAGTTATCTAACTCCTCATCAATAGATCTACCTGTACTCATAAAACACATATCAATACATACCAAAGCTTTCTCATTACTAAAAAAAGTTAATTGACCTATATGAAAGGTATTAATTTTTTTACTGAAGATTTCTTGTTTATTCTAAGAAAAACAGTAAAAATCAGAACATTTATTACCCTGAATCCAGATGTTAAAACCATCAAATTTGAGATATGAATTATCAAATGTATCAGCCATGTGGTATTTTTATTAATAGATCTTTTGTTTCAATCAGACATAATCCCACTAACATATTTAATAAATAATTCAAATTTTGTCAGCTTGCTTAACGTTTCCCTTAAGCAATGCATATGCTACAATCTCTTTCTTAACAGATGATATTACGAATTCAGATATTTGCAGTATAAAAGTGTTACACAGTTTAAAGGAACAATATAATGAAGAATATCCTAACTAACAAAAGAAAAGTTAAGTGCTTCCAGGTAAATCAGTCAGTAAGCCCACGCTTTCTCTATGCCTCTCATGAAACATTTGCAAAGGAAGCTGTGAAACTTTATGTTTTCTATTCATTTAATAGTGTAATAAAAAATAATCTTTCCACTGGATATTTGAAACCCTAGTGATTAATTTCCAGAAAAAAAAAATATCAATCCAAAACGGTTAGGTAATGAGGTACACTAAAGATGTGATTTACAGAAAATTACAGCAAATAGTGCATACTTATCAAAATATGCACTGAGACACTATTTTTTAATATACAAATAAACTGCTATTTATATACCTTCTCCTCTAGAGTTAAAGGAAGAAATAATTCCAATAAACAGAGAACTCTAAAGTTTTATGTCTCATATTTAATAGCATTAAATCAGGTGCATTGCACTGATAGGTAGGATATTACTACACTGTGAATGTCATTGTGTTATATGACTCTTTTTTTATTCACCTTGACTTTTATCTGTGGGATCCTATGCATAGGGAACCCTATAAAGGAGGCAGCATGCAATAATTTACAGGCTTCCAACACTGGAGTTACTACCGATGTAGTCCTCTGCAAACACAACCAAAAAATCAATTTTCTCTTTGCTTTACCTTATCCTTCTTTTGTTTTTCATCTTGGTATATGATCCAGTGCTCCCCATCATTGCTGTAAGCAAGCTTGTAGGACCCCACAAACTGGACGTGACCAAAATCTTTGGCTCCTTGGGTAATTATGCCAGTGATTTTTGTAGGAGCAAGCAGGTCAACCTAAACAAAACAAGCCAGAAATAAAACAAAACAGAGGAGAAAGAAATTAGAACAGTTTCTGTTTGCAGTCTGACTTTACATCGTACAGAAGCAAAATGGTGCAGCACATCACGCTTTGTTAGCAGACAGTTCTTGGATGCAGGCAGGCAAGCCCAGGGCTGCTAAGAAGGCACTTCGTGCACAGTGAGAGAGGATCCAGCCCGAGAGGTGGCTTTTCACTGCTTTGCAACCATGCCCACCTCATGCTGACACCATAGACAAAAACTTCTACAAGCTCCAAGTCAACTTACTTTTTTTTATCTGTTCGTAACTTATTGTCTATGCCACCTAACGGGTAATCTTGTGCCATTTTCCATTGTGCTAGGTGCCACTCATGGTCCCAAAAACCAGCAGTCTCCACTGCAAATAATTTGTAGCCAAAAAGTGTTCCCATGCACTCCTAATAATCAGAATACAATATGCCAGGGGTTGAGTCCACAGGTGCCTTTCCATTTCCTTTGCACTAACAATCTGTGCTTTATTAAGTCTTTTAAAACATTCACTATCACACTTCTTTTCCTGCTGAACTTTTCTTGTCTGTTTAAGCCTTTATTTCTTTTTCTACCTCTAAAGCTCTGACTTTCTCATTCCTTGATTTTTTTTTTTAGTTCTTTATTTTATAATCTTAGCACAAGACTTTTAAAAATGCAAGGCAGGAATCTTAAAGCCTAATAAAATCTGAGCTTGCAAGTGGCTTTCACGTGGGTCAGCACATCTGTGAATCAGTTCTTTTGAACCAGAACCCAACACTGAATATAACAGATTCGGGCCAGATGCCTTGGATTAAAATGATCAAGGAACAGAGTACAATAACAGAAGTAAATTGACCTAATAACGTATTTTTAGAGGAAGAATGGTGGAGTTGAATTCCCTATCAAAACTGACATTTTCTTGAAATGTGAAGGTAAAATTGAGGCTTCATTTTGTGTCCTCCAGCAATGCAGCAGGCCAGTAAAAAAAAAAGAAAAAAGGTAGATTTATTTCAAACAATAAACGCCTGTGAGGCACTTGGCATTTTTAATATTGTCCGTTAAATCAGGCAAGAGAGACTAATATGAAAAACATTACAGTGAAATGAGAGGAGTGCTGAACTCCATGAGAAGACGAGTGATATGTTTTTAAAGCAAAAAAAATTAAAAAGAGAAGTTGAATAAGTAAAGAATCTCTGGCTGCTCAAAAGCTGAAGATCTGCTCTTATGATTTTGGGAAGCTGAGGCCCCCTGAACAAACTAGATTTTGACTGGAATGTGGGGCAAGACAGATGTGATACAAAGCCTAAGAAATTAATCATGAGAAAAGAAGGGAAAAACAAACAAGCATAAGAAGTCAGCTAGTCCAAGCCAATGCTTTTGAAAAATGGACACTACGGTTTGGTCTCTATATAGAAGAAAACATAAAAAAGTGTAAGAGTACGTTTATAGGAAAAGAAGAGGAAAAATGACTCTTTAGAGCAATCAGACAAGGGAGACTGGAGACCCCTGACGCAATATTTGAAGATAAGTAGCAAATAATGAGCAGCAAATCCTTTTAAGACAAGGAATAACTTAAAAGCTTCAATACTAAGATAATACGACAGTAAGAAGAAAATGTCATTGCCTGCAGATTGTCCAAGAGATTTGGTTCTACCAGAATGAACTAATTTATTGCCATCTGATAGCAGCAATGTTGCTCAGAGGAGCACCCTAGAATATGAGGAAAGTATCCTTGGAAGGCAAAACTCTTTTTGTGTTCTCTTTGGTCAATGTAGAGAGAGAAGGACTCAATCAATGATCATTCAAAGTGGGAGTTTGCTTTGGATGCTTTCATGGACTGCTTGAAGGGACTTCTTTCTTCTGTAAGGAGCGTAGAGGGACTTGCTTCCATAGCCTAAGTGGGTCTCTGGGAAATGAACACTGCTAATTACTACAAGTCTTTCATGAATTAATCAACATCAGGTCTCCAGACCTTGCTTCCAAATATTTTGGAGTCTAAATGAATAGTTTGTTTTTCAAAAAGGCTGATCTGGTAAGAAATCACTAATTGGTCCACACTTCTGGACAGCATTTGAACTAAACATTTCAGAATCAACTTTAGATACTCTTTATAAATAATTTTAACATTAGCATTTTCCCAGTGTAACCTCTTTTTAGCAGAGAATGTTTCTTATACTCAAACCTAAGGTCTCTCCTGTTAACTTGAAAAATACCTCCATAAAAAAGTTGTTTATTTTTAAAATGTTGAAAGTAATCTAAAAAGATTTCACAAATATTTAACATGGCCATGACACTCAGAGTACTTCTCATTGACATTCAGAACAGGAAGAAAAAATTCTCATTAAGATTCAGGGGGTTTCAAAGGTAAAATCACAATAAATCTTTATTATCACATAGATTCAGTATTAATAAAAATGTCCCAGTAACAACTGTTTTGTGCCTATAGGACATACCCACTGGCCTTGTACTCTTGTTCAGAAAAATGATGTCGGAAGCTGAAAAGTAACATGGCATACGTTTAATCTTCCTCTGAAAGGCTTATGTAGCACTATGTAGAATATGTGTGAGTACTTATGTGTGTGTGTGTATCGTATTTATAAAAATAAAATAAAGACGTGATGGAGTACTGCGTCCAGTTCTGGAGTCCCCAACATAAGAAGGACATGGACCAGGAGAGGGTCCAGAGGAGGGCCACGAAGATGATCAGAGGGCTGGAGCACCTTTATTTATTTACTTATTTATTCTTAAGATGATAAGAAGCCTTCAGGCAATAAAGATTACTATTAACCTAGTATTAAAGAAATGCAGGTTTTACTCTGGTGCTTTATTACCTTCTGCAGAGTATTAACACCCTTGCTTTTCATTCTTCCTAGTGAAAGTACTTTAGAGCAGAAAGGTGGCTTGAGTGTGCTGGTGGACGAGAAGCTCAACATGAGCCGGCAATGCGCACTTGCGGCCCAGAAGGCCAACGGCATCCTGGGCTGCATCAAGAGGAGCGTGGCCAGCAGGTCGAGGGAGGTGATTCTCCCCCTCTACTCTGCCCTGGTGAGACCCCACCTGCAGTACTGCGTCCACTTCTGGAGCCCCCAACATCAGAAGGACATGGACCAGTTGGAGAAGGTCCAGAGGAGGCCACGAAGGTGATCAGGGGACTGGAGCACCTCTCCTGTGAGAACAGGCTGAGAGAGTTGGGGCTGTTCAGCCTGGAGAAGAGGAGGCTCTGGGGAGACCTGATAGCGGCCTTCCAGTACCTCAAGGGGGCTGATAAAAAAGACTGGGAGAAACTCTTTAGCAGGGCCTGTTGCAATAGGATGAGGGGTAATGGTTTTAAAATAGAGGGAGGTAGATTCGGACCGGACATAATGAAAACATTTTTTATGCTGAGGGTGGTGGAACACTGGCACAGGTTGCCCAGAGAGGTGGTGGATGCCCCATCCCTGGAAATGTTCAAGGCCAGGTTGGATGAGGCTCTGAGCAACCTGATCTGGTTGGAGATGTCCCTGCTCCTTGCAGGGGGGTTGGACTGGGTGGGCTTTAAAGGTCCCTTCCAACCCAAACCATTCTGTGATTCTATGATTCTATGAATTTACTCCAATTTCTAGGCAAAATATCTGCATTAAAATACGTTAAACTCAAGTCATAAGTTCTTATCAGGGTGCAGAACACATTTATTCACTTAGTGCAGATTGCAAGTAACAGGTAATCAAACAAATTACCAGGGAGAGAAGTTGAATTAACACACAACCACTATGTGCTCTTCAAAGCTAAATGTGATTAACAGGATCAGAATGTGACTTCGGCTTTTTCAGTGCAGCAGAATTTAGAACAAGGTAGAGGCAATTAGTCTGCGACTGATAAGATCATTAGCTGGTTACAAGAAGAACCATGGTTTACAGTTTAATGTACATTTCTACAAGCAGCTGATCAAAAAGCAGTTTAACATCTTGTGTTTGAAAGAGCTCTCTTGGGCTATAGCTGCTCCCTTTGTACATATCTGTTTCCCACCTTTCTTCAGATGTTAAAGACGATTCAGTGCAATTTGGAGGAGAATTAATTTAAGAAAAGAACAAAGATAAATCCACCTGAATAGGAAACATTTTTAATGAACCACTGCACGGATGCGCAGCATGAACTGTGTGTCAGTGTGCAGCTAAATGAGGAGTGATTAGTACTTGTACTGGAAGTAGGTCTGCTTGATAAGGAGAAAACAGTCACAGGCAAGCTCTGCCCTTGCTCTGAGTAGTCTGAAGCTAATAAACCTCAGCTCTCAAGATCTGACTACGCAGATGTGCCCAGTCCTCATACAGCCGCTTTTGCAGCTGAATCCCTTGAGAACTGCAACTTACAAACACAGAGACTTTCTATCTGGCAACGGGCACCTCTCCCAAGAACAGGAACATAAAGATGAGACACTTCTAGACATTTGGGCCTGTAAACCGGTTTGGACCTGCAAGCAGTACAACTGCATTTGCATGCACTGTGCTTGACCTCAGCTGCACTGCGTCTGGACTCAAGATGGTTCTCAGGGTGATGCCCTGCCTACCGCAACCTACAGCCCTGCGTCTCCATTACGTACATACATCAGGAAGCCCAGTGCAAGTGGAGTAGATGTGCCATGAAATAGCAGCCATAACTTTCTGAACATCCCCTTTCCACTCCCAACACACTTTTCCCATCGTCTACATGGTGGAAAAAATTTAAGTTCCAGGCATTTACTAAGGAGGCAGGAGAGCACATAAACGGTAAGCCATGTGTGGACAGACTTGGGAGAGAAACTGAGTTGCTTTCTTGAGATCACATGTGGAAGTGGAGCGACCACACAGCTCACGTAGTCTCTCCTGGAATAGAAACACACACTGCAACTCTGGCTTACAAGACAAACCTTAAGAAGATACAAGTTGCAGAAATCTCCAGCACCTCAGACATTAACAGAGGAGACGTACATCCCTATGTGGCAACTGGCTCTGGATGGCTTTGCTTGATCAGGAGGGTTGGAGACAATGACTCTCAGAGGTCCCTTCCAACCTCAACCATTCTGTGATTCTCTGATACCCGGCAAGAATTATTTTACATTTTTTTTTAAATGTTTATTTTAGTCCCCTCCTTATACAGATACTATGTTTGTGCTCCCAGCATAGCGAATCCTATGCCCAGCTTTTTTTTTTGTAATTTTAGAGATGATGTTTTTCTGCCAAGTTTTCAAGGCCTGCATGGTCTCCAGCTGCAGTTGCTACTTTACCAAGGTGCAGATCTGCCTGTCACATATACCGGTCTTGCAAGGAGGTCTCAGATGTTTTGGGATGCTTTAGGTAATGTTGGAAACTCATGGCTGGGCACCTGAATCCCACCAAGTCAGTCTAATGCACTTAATCTGACCCGAGAAGGTTATTCACTCTTCATTTAAGACCTCGTGACTCCCATGGCACCCCAGCCTGAGAAAAGGAGGGACAGGCTAGCAGTGTCTACAACACAAAGGCAGAACTGCAGCTCTCCTTATCTTATTGCATCAGATGTAGACACTTAGTATTCTCCTCCACGCCCAAAGACTGGAGATAAAGGGAAAAGTGGTGATGGTACAGTACACTTGCCGCAGATGTGCAACATCTATGTGTTTCTAACAGCATTTCAGCAGCATTTCTTGTTTGTAAACCATGGAGCTTAGCATTTCAGGCTGTTTTCCAAAGGCTCATATTAAAAATCCCAAGCTATAATCTATCATGCTTAATTGCATGTAAAAACTTTGAAGGAAAAAAACAACCAGGCAACTGTACACTCATGGTAGAGTAATCTAATTTCCATCGCAGCATGATACATAGCACAGCATTTTTAGCGTAGTCACTTAAATATACACTATTAAGAAAAATACTTATTAATAAAACCTGAAAAAATTACAATGAAAAACTAAGTTATGAGATAAAAGGAAATTCTCTAGAAGAAACCATAATAATTTGATAGGAAGAGGCATTTCAGAGTGTTTTGTTCAATA
Source organism: Tetrax tetrax (assembly GCA_009806455.1). Lineage (NCBI taxonomy): Eukaryota > Metazoa > Chordata > Aves > Otidiformes > Otididae > Tetrax > Tetrax tetrax. Next base: position 354,194 of record WHYT01017959.1, read on the forward strand.
TTTCACTATTAGGTTTTTTTTTTAAAAAATAAAATGAAATGTATTTACATTTAATTGAGTCTGTATTAGCTAGCATATATTTAAAATTAAACGTCTTCTCATGAACCCAGGTGGAGATGGGTTGTTTTCAGATGAAATATGATTGGAGTCCCATTCTTTTGCTTTTTTAGAAATGTGGGATTTGTTTTGCTTGCTTCTTTTTCAAATTAAGCTTAGACCTTCAACAGTATTTTAACATCGTGCCCCTATATTTTTAACATCTGTAATCCTCTAGGCTAAGATAATAAATACAAGTCTTATTTTCTTATTTATTCTATTTGCCCCTCTTTCTCTCTGAAGAGCTTTATGACTGCAGCAACTGCATATAAGAAAGAATACCATGTACCATCAGCTGTCCCCAGTACAATTTAAAAGTGAGAAACTGGAGTGTGCGGTCTGTCGCTTGAATTCTCCATGGACTGTCAAAACCACATCTCAGGCCACTATTCTGAAATTTTTGCACTGAAACATGCACACAAGCTTGCAGGTAATTTCATTTCCACGAGTAATTTCTTAAGGAGCAGCTACTTCTTAAATAGCACAGGCTGTGTGAATCCTTCATTAATGTATTTATGTACTTAGTAATAATGGTTATACAGGTATTACGGGAAAGAAAGAAAAATACACCTGAGTTACTATATACATTTTCAACATTTTAGTAAAAAATCAGAAAAATAAGATTTATATGGTCAACTGCACAATAATTTTAAAAGCAGCATCTTTCCTTACAGAGAAACTTTTTATAGCCACACTTTACTAAACCATGACCGATCTCATTTTATTGCTATCTCAAACTTAAAATATAAATAAAGAAAAAAAAAGCAGCAAATTTTAGCCTTAGGATCTGGATTTTCAAAAGCGCCAAAGGGAGTGGCTACTCATTTCCCATGGGAAGTCAAGGCAGATGATGTTCCACGGTTGTAGCATCAGTACACCAGTAAATCCCGCCTGCAGCACACACAAGATAATACTGTTTTTATATGGATCCCGTAAACTGGAATGACTTCTGTGAGTATCAGTAACTCCCACAACTTATCAGGGAGTATTCATGTCCTCACAAAAAATGGCAATACGCAGTATGCCCAGGTCTGAGTGCAGTCTGAAGTAAAAGATAATTTAGTATTTCAAAATGATAACATCAGTGACCATTAAATCTATAACCTTTTTTCCTAACATTGAATATTTCACGTCTGTGTACAGGAGTATTTTTACCGTAAATGTGACTAGAGAACTTTAGTAAAGATGACAATGTCTCTTTCATTGGTCACCAACAGTCAAGAAACCACTAATAAAACAGCAATAACTTCTCTATCTGCTATGGAATATTCAAGGCTTATCAGTCCTTGATGATGTTAAGAGATTTAAAAATAGTCCATTAAATTACCAGTGATTAAGCAGGCTTAGACATCTGGTGGAGTTAGAAAAAGCTTTTGAGCTGCGTTAGCACAACTGAAGAGTTGATAAAATCTGTAATACCCTTCTATGTTAGATCAATCTATTGGAGTTCGTGTAGGAAAGTCAAAGATAAAACAATAATTTGCTATTAAAAAAAGAAAGAGAAAAAAAGAATATGATGAGATATAACACACTGATGGCATATTATGCTACCTTTCTGTCAAAGTCTTCAGCTGAACACTACTGCAAGCAGTGACTGTGCAGTACAATTTGCTGATCCCAGCACCTATTTATAGCTAGAAATAGATATGGAAATGGGCAAAAAATTTCATTTGCATTCAGTTCTTTACATAATAGTACATGCCTTTAAAAGCAAAAATTGCATAAAACTGCATGATAATAAGAAGTAGCTTTCAGGAGTGTAATTTCTAGAAGATATAATTTAAAGCAGTTATTGCTGTATTAACAATAATGATGCTGACAACTTTTGATCAAAAGCTTTTGACTATGAGTAAAGGTGAAAATAAAACATACAAAAGAAAAATTATCAATGTAAAAAAAAAATGTGAAAAATATCGACCATTTCAATTTCTGCTTGTCTTTCCTCTAACCTCTGACTAGGGAACAGATCATCCTGAGAAGCTAAACGGGCATACTCCACGTCCTTTAGATTGTCAGAAGAGCAAGAAAGGAGTTCTGCTACCTCTCTTTAGTTTAATAAGATATTTCTCAAGTTGATGAGCAAATTCATCAGTAAGATTTCCTGTGTGCCAGTGCTGTGGGGTTTGTCCCAGTGCTGATCTCCTAGTTTCATTATTAAAGACCACTGTAGAGAAGAACATCATGTGCTGGAGTGGGTAAAACAGCAGCAAAATATTGGCAAACAGAGGTAGGAGAAAACTTGGATTGTGAAGAGGGGAAATGTCATTTATTTAACCGTGAATTTCAGACTGGCACTTGATAACCAGAAACGTGAAGAGCGAGGAAGTTCACTTTTTATACCAGCACTTCGAAACAGCGTCAACTTTTCAGCTGCGGTCAGAAGAAATCTAGGTATCTCAGATTGCATTTGTCTTAGGTTTTTAGTGCATTATGAGTTTTAAACTGAAATCAAAAGCTGGTAATGCAAGGCCTAGGAAAGTATAATCCTTCCCTATAAATGAATTACTGCAACTTCTGCTTGGTTTTCAGTAGGGAAGATGATGTGACGCCTTTTATTGGAGTACTGATAAATATCTTTGTAAAAATGTTGGGATCATAAATGGACTCACCTACGCATGAGCAGCTCATTTTATTTTTAAAATGAAAAATAATGGTGGTAATATGGAAGTTCATTATTCAACTGGCTGGGTTATCTCAAGTGATTAATAACATTGCAAATATTTTCTGCAGTACATAAAAATGTCCCAATAATCTATGAGTATCTGGGCTACAGATCAACAACTAAACTGAAGATAAGCTTGCGCACAAGATACTACAAAGTGACTAATAATTAATATAACTACTGAACTGTTGAAAATTTGCCTATATGCAAAGTTAAATCTGCCTAGAAGATAAGTGCGGTTTAGGCTGAACGTTCCTCCTTGTAGTTAAAAGCACGGACTGCATGATTCCTATTTCCAGAGGAAATGCCGCCAAGACAGCATGATTCAGCCATTCTTTTGAATCATGACTTTGCCCATCTGTCAGCCAGGATTATTATGCATAATCTGTTTCATATAGCTGTGCTGTTGTAGGTGTAAAAGAAAAATATCAAAATTGTGCTAGCAAATTTTGAAAGCAACAGTAAGCTTTCTTTTTTTTTTTTTTTGGGGGGGGGTGGTGGTGGTGGTGGTGTTCCCTCTTGAAATGATAGAACAGGCTTTTGTTTCCAGTGATACACTGTTAATGACCAGCAGAAATACACAAAATTGGTGCACTACAATGTAGGAATTGGATTTGGCTTTTTTAGCTAGATAAGTATTTTTCCAGGTTTAAAGAAGAAATCAAGTTTATTTTTTCCTTTTAGACTAAATGGCTTGGCACTTCTAAGGCAATAAGCTCATAATGTACTGGCTTGAATACAATTAAAAGGTCTATTAATCTTTATTCTCCAGGACATAAGAAAGACTACCTGTTATTAGTCCAAAGGACACCCTGGAGCCCCTATTATAGAGCTTCGTAAATAGACCTCTGGACAAAATAAGACTAGGCTACTGGCAGGACATATCCAACCCTGGGACTCAGTTCTGCCTTTGATCTGACACAGATGTATTTTCTTGGCTTTCAAAACACTCTGTGACACTTATCAGCTCTCTGCACCTACTGCAGAGCGTGTGGAAAGCACAAGGCATGACTGATTTAAGGGATTAACACTTTGCTGAAATTGTTGACCAAGCCTGGAGTTACATGGGAAAATATCTTCTTTATTGCCCTAAAGTAAAAAAAAAATAAGAAATCACTTTGTACTGTCAGAAATGGAAAAAAAAAAAGTCCTGAGAGATATCAGAGGAAGAAGTATACTTTTGAAACATTTGATCAGTATCTTGGCTGTTAGGTCTGCCTGGCCCAGGTTCAGTTTCTGATCTGGGTAAGGAAAAGAAAGGTCATGAGAATGAACCTCCACATTCCAGATAAAAGTAACAATTTAATAACTTTTACCATTTTTCACATATATACCATTTCTTTCCATATATTCCATTTTGGAGCTTTTGCATTGAAAGTTCCACAAAAACTGATTGACCAGGAAATATCATAGGAAATTTCAACAATGAGTTTGGATTAAATGAACTTCCAAACAGGTCAAACTCAGATTTTAAACTGGAACCCAGAGATGCAGTAGCAGTTCATTCAAACTGCATTAAACTATATTAAATATTAAGTAAAGCTGATCTGCAACGAGAGGTGTAGTATTCAGTAGTTGACAGAAAATTGATTTGTCTCTGAAATTTAAATGAAAATTTTAATAAAATTAAAAGTTTGAGCATTTTAATAATGGTATGAATGTCTATTGAAGAAGTTCAAAATTATCTGTAGAGTTGTTTCATTTTTATAAGAACAGATATAGAGTAAAAATACGAACTCCAAGATATTTTAAATTTAATAGCAAAATATAAAATGTTATGTTTTCACTCAGAATGTTTTCCATATCTTTTAAGAAATAAAAAGAGCATCTCAATTGTTAAATTATTTTTCATTTTTTTAAAAAATTGACAGCTATTCTATCCTTTGTACTGTTGAATAATTAATCAAAGGGGTACTGTTGCTTTTGTGCTTACACAGCAGGGTAAATCAATGCAGACATATTATTTCCTAAGCTTATCCATACTCTTTTCAGTTTGAAAAAGAAAATTACACTGAAGACTGGAGGTCTGTGGACACGGAGCTTGATGGTTGAAGTTACATCTATTTTGGAATTATGCATCTCTCCTTATGCCTCAGTAGACCATATTCCTTAGGAAAATGACTGACTGTCTCTAACTGGCCCCTAAAACTCAAATTAGCCCTGAATAATATTATCTTATTATTTTTCTTCAAATTTATAAACACTCCTACTTTTGCATCCTAACCCATGTGAGAACATAAAATGAATCAAATGTAGCACATTGGTGCTTAAATACATCCATCTCAGCCTCTCATCCAACACTAAAATTGGGTCTCAAAATTTTTTTTATAATGTTAAGATAGCTAGGATCTACCTGACTGAGGCTGGAAACAATTTCAAAACTGATGGCTTCCTGCAAAGAACACCAGATAAAACATTTACGGGGTTATAGAAAGGGATCAGCAGCTAGAGCCCTTCTTTTGATATCCCCAGAGCCCACCAATGGTCAAGCAGTAACCAGAACTGACACCATTCACGGGTCAAACTGGATGAAACAGACAGACCTTCTGGCAGGACACACAGATTTTCTGAGCCTGCTTAGTGTTTTTTACCCTTCTCTTTCACTCACCTCCAGCTGATTCTTCATTATGCTCTACAGTACTTCCACTGAAGAAAGTAACAAACAAGTCACATGTCCGTGTTTTTTACAACTTAAACACAACCTAGAGTAGGTTCCTACACATAAAGCCTCTCTAAACATTCCAGACATAAAGAAAATGAACTCAATGATTGTTAACGGTTATATCTTTGAGACGACACTCGAAAGCCACGTTGTAGATACATTAAAATATTAAAGAATACTACCATAATTTCCACTATAAATAACTATACGTATGTTCCAAACATCACGCTTGTTCCTGTCTATGTTTAACATATTAAACATTTAGATGACACCCGATGTTATGTTATTTTCACACTGAGCAGGTTAATAAAAACACTTGAGTCATTTTTCAATATATAAGAGTGCCAAAATTTTCTAGGAGTACTTTGGCTACAACTAATTGGAACTAGCATTTCTGAAAAAGAAGAACACAACTGTTTTTTGAACCAAAGACAGTAAAAGAGAAACGCATAGCTATGGCTGGAAAAGCAAACACACTGCTCTCAAAAACTTAACTATTTTCTAGAATAAACAAGGCTAAATCCCAAAGAAAGAAATATGTGAGGCAGAAGAATATTTGTGAAATTCTACATTTGCACATACCCACACAACCTCTAGTGACATCTGCTACAGCTAACATAGAGCTGCACGCAAACCACAGGGTGAAGTCTGGTCTGCCATAAAACAGCAGAAAGATGATAAATTATTAATGAAGCAGAAATCTTAAAAGTTTCGAGCACTAATGCACAGAGAAGTCTGTGAAATCACAGCATTAAGAAATCTGAAAAGAACATATTTTCAGGTTTGGGTGATGTGTTTTCCTTGTAGATCCATCAGATATTTCTTGCCTTTTTTTTTCTTTTTTTCCTTTTTTTTTGTTTTTCCTTTGTGTTCCCAGTGTTCCTTTCTCAAAGATTAATCTTTCTTGCTCTGTCAGGTGAGTGTAAACCTAATTTATTAAACCCCAGTCAAAGAATCTTCACCTTTGTGGAAGGCTTGGCAAAACCAGAATTTCTCACTCAACTTCAAGCACGTGGGAGATACTGTGACACATCCACTTTCATACTTCGGTGGTTAAAAATAATTTTAAATATAGAAAACAGAGAAACAAACTTGAACATCTACCAATTGCATCTACCATCAAAAAGTCGAGATAAAAACATGTCTTAATGTAAATCAACTTCTACTAGAGAGCAAAACATTACATTGGCTGGCAGATAGAAATAAAAGAACTTTGGCTTATCACTGCAGCAGACTGTCTGCTAAGTAGAGTTTTCCACCAAGAACTCAAGTGAAAAAATTACAGATTTTCTCCACTGACTGTAAGTAGATGTGTCTCACTTATACATTGCAGTTCCATGGAGTGAACTGTTTCCTAACTATTTACTCTGTAGGCAGCAGAAAATACCCCTCTGTTACTATAATGCAAATCAGCACTAATTTGTATACTCACTTGTAACAGATTATTATGCTTATATCAGATGACTCAGTGAAAGAATATAATTTTCAAATTTGCTATGCTATCCAGTAATGAAAATGTGTTTGTTTTTTTTTTTTCTCATAGAAAACTGTATTTTTAAAAACATAGGCATTAACAGAAAGATTATATTTTTTATAATAGAGCAACAGTATCTTAAGTATTTTTTCTCTCTGATGGATTCCCAGCAAGTCTTCGCAGAAACATCTTGCTGAGGTGAGGTTAAAAAGACACTCCTAAGGTTATACCCACAGTGGACATAACTGTTGTGTTTTTCCCAAATGTCATGTTAAAGCGACCCGATTTAAAGGCTTTGTGGAACTAGGTGAGGATATTCTGCTCGGAGCAAGCACTGCATTGCACTTCAGTTGGGATTAAACAATGTCTTTGCATTATCCCCAAAGCACAGAAAAAAGGGCCTGATTAACCTCCTTTACGTGTACTAATGTGGTTATCCCCATAAGCTTCTGTGAAAACCCTGGCTATAGGCACTTCACACAGGTACAGGCACATCTTGAGTTCACAAGAAATTACGAGCTCAGTGAACTTGACCTTCTTGCATCACAGGCCAGAGGTCTCACCCGAAAACTACAGATCATCCCCCACGACTACTGAGGTTAGATACTTCAGGCCTTTTAAACTGCAAAGCCATGCAAAAACTTCATGCCAAAGCAAGAAGCTTTTCCTACGCATACTTTTGATTTTAGAAGGACCCCGAGGGCAAGGGGATTCACATAAACCCGTAGTGGTTACCCTGATTTAAAAGTACTTTGTGACTCTCCATGGCAAATGGCCCGTACTCTATCCTGAACAAGAGCAACAGGGAAGACTGGGGAAAAAAATAAGTATATACTGCAAAAAGTGTTGGTTTTCTTAATATAAAGTGAGTAGTTTGTTCGCAGTAGTGGTTTTGCTTGTAGCACTGTAGGTGAAGCAAATAATTCCTAAATTAACAACAACCAAAAAAATGCCAATATATTAATTCCCAGTATTTCCAGAATTACAAATGCAATCAGGTTATATGAAACCTGATATTATCTGCTGTATTCAGTAATTTATTTCTGAGGTTGAGATGATGATCCTATGATTACAGCACATTTGGAACTTTGGTTTGAAAGAGATAGTTGGTATGTATGTCTGCAATTATGCTACTGCACAAGAGTATGAAGGGCAGAGGCTAAATCGGAGTGGAGCATTCGTGCTTTTAAAGTTATCTCCTCTGCATTCTTTACTTCTATTTTTGATTACACATTTACCTGAAAAAGAAAAACTTAAAGAAAAGCAGTTTTATTTAGCTCGTCCAAATAATGCACGTTTGAAGTGGGCAATGGCCATGTAGAAAGCAAAGAAAAAAACCCCACACAATCCCTTCCATTTTCTTGGGACTTCACATACTTCATGAAAGCCTCATTGACCAAGATGGCAGTGAAATTATCTGCAAGCAGAAGTCTGGCTGCATTTCGATTGCTCAGAAGCCAATCAGAGCCTTTACACCGGCAGGATTTTGAAAGAGCTTTTATTTGAAATGTTGTAAGATGGCACCAGCTCCTGACAGCAGGTGGGAGGAGCAGCCTGTAAAGACTCTTGCTGGCTGTAGCTCAGCAGAGCATGGCAGAACATCACAGGCATGTGTGGTAGCAAGGAATGCGATTCATTCCCGATGCTACACAAATGACTCATGCAGTGCCTATTGAAAACTCTAAAAGAGTTTCTTGTACAAAATTTTGAAAGATTACCTTGGTTTTCAATAAGGCAACTCTTTCAGTGCGTTTGCATACACTTGGCAAGTTGTCTTTTGCATGTTGAAAGTCTTTTGTACCAAAAAGTGTTCTTTCATTACAGAAATACTCATATATATATATACACACACACATGTATATATTCTTATATATATTCTTAAATACACAGATATACACATTCAAAATGTACTGCATTTTTGCTTAATAATTTTCCCATTTCCCAATCTGTGAAGTTGCTATTTGGGTTGCACGAGCATACTCCCAAACATACTCCTTAATTCAATTTTCCATCAAAATTCTGAATTCTGAGTTGTTTGTGCACTGAGACAAACTCTTACCATAGCGTTCTGTGTCCCTATGCCAGGCAGATATATATAGGGATTTTCGTATCTATATATATGTATATAGACATATAAGTTTATTTATGATAAATTAAGCTGCGATCAGGTATAAGCACATGTGGAAGAAGCAACAAATTAAAAAAAAAAGCATTGCTGAAAGCAAGTAGTGAAACTGAACTTCTTGAAGTATAGGAAATCAAAGACAGGGAGATACAATGTAGGTGATCTAATGAAAAAATGGAGTGAAATTCTGTGGGTTTGTATGGCTGTTGTATCTGGGGCAGCTGCAGGTAAGAGCTCACACATATAGCTTGACGACGTTTCATTTTTATTGTGGTGTCAACATCATGGATACTGGATGACATTAAGTTCCTAATATTTTTCACCAAACCCATGTGAAATAGTCTACGTTTAATATTTCCTTCTGTAGGCCCTGTTTGCCATAGGCATACACTATCAGAAAACAATGCATTTGCATTTTAAAAGTTTAAAATAACTGCTGGTGCTTGGTCTAAACAGAACACGAAATCACATAGGAATACTTTGCACAGACACGAGCCCTTTTCATGTTTCAGTATATACCAATTCTGGGTTAAATAATTGAGCCTTAGAGCTTCACTGTGGAAAGCACCTTCTGGAGAACATTTGTGGCGACAGCTTCCACTGCCACTGTCACCCGTGGTGACAGCACGTGCCAACAAAAAATAACTTATGCCAAAGGAAGAGAAGACTTCATAAAATTTTACCAGGCCCTGAAAATGCATTTAACCTGTTGACAAGTGCATTGTTACACGTAACTCACATCACGTGCGTCTTAAATTTAGCACTATGAAAGTAAGAAATGTACTGCATACCACACATTGTATTTCATTTGTTCATAGTGTTCATAGTTTCTCAAGCTGCATAGCAGAGAAGCGATGCTTATTTCTATACAGCAGACGAAATGAAAGGATCCTGGAGAAGTACAGAACCAATCTTTCTGAGGAGAAAGTGCTGAACTACAATAAATGAGAAGAGGCTTGCCAGTATTTTCATGTACTACTTAACACAGAGCTCTGCAATATGTATTTTTATCTGCACGAAATCCTGGAAGAGCTAAGCCGTTCCTAAATGGAATACCAAATCAATAAGAAGGGATAGGACAGACATTTCTCCCTCAATAATTGCTTGTAGCTTTATCTCTACCAAATTCTACCCACATTGTTCTAAGGGTCTCTCTGCCTGTATGCAAACAAGATCCATAGCTCTGTACACAGTTCAGCTCCAGCTCTGTGGTTTTTCCCCATAGAGGAGTAAAACTAGTAGTTCGCTTCTTAAAGAAAAGTATTTAAAAAGTGGTATTTGCTGTTTTTCACTCACTGCTTGAAATGTGTTAGTCACAACAAGCTCACCACCACCAATCTTCCTGCAGATTTGATTATTACAGCACCCACGTGCGCTTAAGTACAGATGAGGAACATGTTAACGTAACCAGATTAAAGACATATAACTGCATTTGGCGGTTAAGGTAACGAACTTAGGTACTGTCAATGAAAAATAAGTTATGATGCAACGTGCTGTAATTGGTTTCCCTGGAATTATACCGGTTGTCTCAGAATCAAATATTTTTCCTCAAGTTACCTACGTGGAACTAGTGAATGCTCAGACTTCTCCAGTTTAATAATTTTGCTCCTCTTTTGACGTATAAATATTTACGTCAAATATGCAGCATGGCTGATGTTATTATGAATTATTTTTCAGGGTAGCTAGGTTGGTTGTATTGGATTTTTCTGTAGTAAGACTGACAACTTTTAACATGAGTCTGGCACCTGTGTTACTTTTCATTGGTAATATGTTTAAATGATCCTGCCCTTTTTTTGTCTTGGAAGTGACATACTTCATACATACATTATACAATCCATATGCACCTCACATAGCCTTATCCACCTGCTAAATTGCAAAAATTTGGCATGGACGAAAGTGGACAAAGACAGAAGTGGAAAGGTGTGGATTACAGCTATTGAGCAAAAATCTTTCCACAAATTTGAAAAGAAATACAGGCGCCACTAGTGACAACATTCCCCCCTGCCTCAGATGGGTAATTGTGAGTTAATTCTTATTCTAGCAGTGTGACCAGAGCATAACTGCAGTGTATCATCCAATCTAACACAATGCATCAGATCAATGAATTTGAACATCATGTAAGGGTTTAGATGTATTCTGCAAAAATAACAGTCACCACTTCACCTCTTGTGATGAAGCTAATCAAGAACAGCTCATCAGGTCTTACCACATGTTCTTAATTCCCAGGGGAAGCCAGCAGCAGCCACAGCCACTTGGAGCTTCTGACAGGAAATTCAGACCCTATTAACTCAATTCTCTAGCCAGGGAAAACATGCAAGACACTTTTCTTGCAGAGGGGTTGTGAGCAAAATGAGGAAAGACTTCAGTCTGCAAAGCTGGCGGAAAGTAGGTAACACAACTTTTGCCAAGAGATCTGAGGACCTCATCAGGCCATTCTACATGAATCTGAATTTCCAGCCAGCGGCCTCTTCAGACTCAGGTGATCTCAGAAAGGCAGAGCTGCTTAAAATGCTTTGGAGAGCACTTGGAGCTTGTTTGTGGTGAGACCTGTGAGCACATATACTCAAAAAAAAAAAACCAAACCAAAACCCAAAAGAAAGCTGAATCACTGATAGACATTATTCAGTGTGACAGACAATGTAATAACTGTTAAATGTGTATAAAACTCAGCAAAAATAAAATGCATTGACATTATTATGAAAGATTAAGTATTGTTTTCAAATATTTCTATATTTGCTGAAATCTGTAAGAATGTCTGTTTGCACAAACACATACTAATTTGGAAACCTGTACAACAATTAACACAAAATAAATATGATGAAAAGATTAAACTATAAAGTAAGCTATCTAAACAGGTCTTCAAACATTAATTTGCAGCATCCATGCAATATCCATTGATCTGCTGTACAAATTAAACACTTCATCCCCGAGGGGAAAAAAAAAAAAAGAAACACCTAGGAAAAAATGTCTTGTAGGCAACATTTCCTCCTCCTTCAAGTGATGACAAGAACAGAGAATATGTAAAGACCTGCTTGTTCTTTGTTGTGTGGACAAGCTCTTATTTCCATGCCAATTTCCTACTGCCTCGTCTGCTCCCTATAGGGTTCCCCCATAATTACCGCAGCAGCTTGTAAAGGAGTGTTAAGCATTCAGTGTTTCCTCGTAACATCTTAGCCTAAATCACACATTTTTGTACTGCCAGCTTCAGCTAATACAAAGTGTTTCACTTCGATCAGAACAAAACACACCAGAGTGAAAAATCATTCAGATTCTGCATGAGCAAGAGATTCCTATGAGTTCTCACAAAAAAAACCCCGAAGCTCTTGATGCATGAAGTTACTCTTAAGTCCATATTACGGTGCTCAGGCTTCTAAATTCACTCAGCTATGCTTCCTGTGATATTTGCAATCCCACACTAATTTCTGCATGTCGTTATTTGTGTAGTGTGTTCTGACAGTGACCTTCTACAAGTACTATTAAAGCAGGTGCATTTAATAATGGTAGTTTTCATGCTAAGAAAGTCACGCAGACTTGAACAATCAGATTTTAAATTTCTATTTTTTTCTCCTGCTAACATTTATAGTGGATATAGCTAATTATGTTCTATGCCTTGCTTACTTACTCATCAAGTTGCCACAAAGATGTTTGGATGTTGCGGTAAATTAAGCTTTTTGTACATAGCTCATTATCAGCATCTTGCCTATTCTATATTTATTTAACCAGGCTGAAAAATAGTAATTTATACACATCAAAGCTACTGTCATTACCTTTAAAATTTCATTGACTATCAGTAACATTTCACAATACTGTGGAAAGCCATCTTTTGTCCATTTACACAATAGCCCTTCTACTTCTTTATGAAGTGTGAACTCCTCTATGCAATTTTACTTAATAACAGAAACAGTATTGTGAAGACCACTTGACACTATCACACATAATGGTAATTTAAGAGTTTAGAAACATTGATAGTGAAAAAATTAGGTAATAACACAAAATGTGTTGTTCTCCTGCCTACTCGCTTAATTGTTTATGTAGGTAATTCATTCTGTCATCAAGGTATGTCAGCTACATAACCCGAAATACAGCACAGTGCTTGAGATGGAATATATAAAAATCGAAAGAGGAAGATATACGCATAGAGGATTTATAAGATATAAGGAAGCCCCTCGGCAGATCTCAGCTACTTATCACCCTTTTCTAACGCAATCCTCCTTGTCCACCTGATGCTGCCTTAGGGACCTTTTGAGTCCGGAGCTGTGGATGAAACCAGCAGATCTGCTGAAAACAAGTTCCAAATACTTCGTATTATCTGTCCATGCAAGTCAGGTTCCCCTGATTGTCAGCCCCCCCTAGATTCTGTGCATTTCTTGAGTGCTAACTGGAAAGGCATGTATTAATTTCAGGGAACAGTGTGCTGGCACAATACCATTCTTAGGACTGAAATTGTTGTGCCGGAATATATTTGAGGTTATTACCCTAATAATATTGAAATAAAATCAGTTAGATAATTCTATTAAAATGACTTAAAATAAAAATACTGAATGACAAGTTGGGGTACACTTAATCTTGACTACCTTTTTTTTTTTTTTTTCCGAAAAGTAAGGTCCTAACCAAAGCTAGCCATGTCAACCCAGCAGAGTGAATGGAAAGTTAACAGAGAGCCCAGCCTCCTCCAGAGGACCTTGGTTCTGCGCCTCCCAGACAGGCATCTCAGGAAAGCAGTAATTGCTCTTTGTCTTCCTTTAAGAGAGACTAGAGAGATGGAGTGCCAGTGACTTACTTAGACTTGGCTAAACAGATTAAAGAAAAACACAGTCACACCTGTGCACAGTAAGGTGTCATACTGAAATGATCTTTTTACAGGATTATAAAACAAGAAAAGTCCTGTTGTCAACTGGAACAACAGTTGCAGGATATGATTCTGTAGAAAAAAAAACTCTGAAATTTATATGATATTGGAGCAGCATGCATAAATTAGTCTTTTAACATATTCCTGAGTCAATCAGATTATGCAAACTCAGTGCAGAAAATTATTTGATTGTCAGACAACCAAAGCACATGCCTGATATTTGGCCTGAAGCACTGAGCATTTACTTGCAGCTAAATGAAACAGGAATTTTTGAAAGTAGTTCTCCTAACAATAGAATTACACAGAAACCTGGAAAAAAAAGAAAAAACAACAACAACAACAACAACAAAATTTTAATGAAGTATCATCATGCTGTTCCCACCTTCTTGTTTAGTTTATTTTTCCCTTTCCTTGGCTGCAGTACTTCTGCTCGTATGATAAACGTGTCTGGGGAAGACCAACAGAAGAGAACGAGCTGTACTGGTGCAAATCAAGGGCCCACTATTTGGCTTGCAAAAGCAGATATAAAAGGCAAAATGCATACTATATATGTTGGTTTAATGCACCTGCAGTCTCCATTAATTTTCAGATAAGGGAGTTTCTCGAGCCTCCTGTGTTTTGTTATTTAGTAATTTACAATGGGTTTCTTCCTGTAAGAACCGGGTGAGTTCATGTCCAGTCTCCCCTTGAATTCAAATTAGCTTCTCACAGCCACAAAATAATTTGTCAGAGTTTCTCTGGTCTACCACACATTGTGTAAAACCACCTCCTAAAGCCTGACTCCCACTATTGATGTCCTCTAGTCCTTGTCACACGCACTACACTTACCCAGGCACAACAGGCTTCTTATGGGCAGCACAGAGAAGAAAAGGTGGTGCAGAAAATATGAAATTCCTAAATCCTCAGTGCACAGACTCTGTAGGTGGCTAGTGGTATGGACTACCACTACTATAGGAAACTCAATGCTAGCTCTTAACATGGATATGTTTCCTTCATTTGTATAAACCTGTCACCTGCTAATCTTACATGACCCCACTTAATTCTTATATTGTGAAAAATACTGCATTTTGCATTCCCAATTAGCTTTCTCCATGCACTTCTCTGATTTTTTTTTTGTTATGTTATATACAAAAGATTTGGCTCAGACTTAAAAAAACCTGCAACACAAAACCAAATTGGTAAATGCCTGTCAATTACTTTAGGTAACTGAGCTAGAAATCATTTACAGGATGGTATGAACAATGAATCCTGCACTGAAAAGGAGTGATTGCTCTAGCAAGGCAGAGATGCATCACTAGTGCTTGTAGCTCACAACACTGTTTACTCACAGTCATTATCCTATGTACTCTGGTAAAAATACATAGAAATAAATACCAGCATTTACTCAGGCTTTGCTACATTCTGGATCCAACTTCTGACACTTATTTTTGAAACATCACAGAGTCAATTCTTAAACCATAGAATGGTTTGGGTTGGAAGGGACCTTTAAAGGCCATCCAGTCCAACCCCCCTGCAAGGAGCAGGGACATCTCCAACCAGATCAGGTTGCTCAGAGCCCCGTCCAGCCTGGCCTTGAATGTTTCCAGGGATGGGGCATCAACCACCTCTGGGCAACCTGGGCCAGTGTTCTACCACCCTCAGCGTAAAACACTTCTTCCTTATATCTAGTCTAAATACATCCTCTTTTAGTTTAAAACCATTACCCTATGTTCTATTGCAACAGGCCCTACTAAAAAGTCTGTCCTCATTTTTCTTAGAGGCCCTACTATCTAACTCAATTCAAGCCCCGTAAACCTGACTTAAAGAGCGAAGATCAGCATGCTGCCACCCATATCTAAATACTAACTAGCTTCTTTTACTTCTAGTTCTGCTTCAAGTAGATATTGTTTATCTTGGATATTAACCTTTCCTTAAAAAAAAAAAAACAAACCCTAGAACATTTTATGTTCCTGTAATAGGTTAGTTAATGGCAGTTCCTGAGCTGTAAAAATCCTCTCAAATAGCTCCTATGGCAATGTGGTCCTAAAGTCGGTGTGATAAACTAATTAATAAAACAATATAACAGAACTGCCTGCCTTTATTTTTATCCCTGCTACTGGACAATTAAAATCAAATGCAGTTCAGGGGACAGATCTGTATTTTACAAACAGTGCCTTTTTAGAACCATGGCATTGAATTTCTTTTTACACATTTCCCTTTATCTGTGAAATAATGGGGTGACACAATGCAAAGTGACAGATGATCAAATTGTCTAGAAAGCTCCTCATAGAGTCTCTGTTCCAATTTTAAAGACCACACTGCCTAAATGGCTAAAGTGCAATGCTAAAACGAGATTTACAGGTCTCTGTAAAACTGAGGAACAGATTAAATTTGAATAATTAATTTTAATGTTTTCATTTATTTTATTGTGCGTTAAAGTTTAATTTGCTTATATTTTCTAATGCAAGAAATAAAATCTAATTCCCAGAATTCAGTTCTTGTTTCAGTCAAAATGAAATTGAAGGGCTCATGCAATGCGGGAGGACTGCAATGTAAATTGATTACCCACAATTTCCACCTTCACAGTGAGCTTCCATAATGGATGACAGACTTTTTAAAATCAGGGACCTAGATGTTACTCAACATGACAACATTTATTTCCAATTGCTCCATTTTTTCCCAGAATGCTATTATTCCATTTGAAGTTTGACTTTTCAGAGGGTCAAGAAGTACAATATAGTTGTCCTACACTACCCATCCTCTCTTGCTCTGATACTGGGTGTCATTATTGTCTTATTGGCACTAAAACAAGATAACATTTTATGACATTTTACTGAAAGAGTGGAATGCAATCAGAAAATTTTAAAAATTATAGTATAAAAAGGACAAAGATTGCGCTCTCGCCTTCTGCATCTACAGTCATATAAAGTAACTCACGTGCAAAATTCGCAAGACTCTTCCTTCTTTCTCATGTATTTTATTTATGATGTATATTTTAAATGGAAATGTATCTTAGAATTCTTAAAAAATTTTTGCTTATATATATGCTTATATATATGCTTATATATGCTTATATATATGCTTATATATTAGATTGCCTTAGTAATACAAAATTACATATAGTAGCCTGGGGAATAAAGAAAACAAAGGGAACTACATTAAAACTCTCTGATAATAACCCTCAAATAACTCTTAAATTCTCACAAAACATAGATTTAATTTTTAATATCAAAAGACTTTTTCGGACTATTTTCTCGGAATTATTGCTGTTAACCTTGGAAAACAAGACTTCTAAGCTCCTCTCAAATAAAAACAACCTCTCTGATGTATTTCAGAACACAAAGCAAATCCTACTGCGCTCCTGCATTTTATGTTGGTGTACATTTGGGGGAAGTGAAAAGAATAAACAATTTGGTGGCAGATGCTGTGAAGAATGGTCAACTACTAATAATTAAACTAGTAGCTGTTCCAAAGCTTCTCTGAGGTTTATTTTGAGTAAATCAGTCCTCTCAGTGAAGACAGATCTGCAGGCAGGAAGAAGGCAAGCTTGTCTAAGGAGAAAAATTAATTTATCCTTTGTTCGTTAGTCACCATGCACCTCTCTACAGATGGTCAGGCTACCACTCCCATTAGCTCCTTTGGATTGGGCTCACATTCTTCTAATGTGTGGTCCATCATTGTTGTGATGTCCATGTGCTTTTAATTGAGGTTCACCCCATTCATTGTACATGTATTGGCATGCAACACATATTTATATATGGAAGAAAGTTGTGATATTTCCAGAGATTCTGTTGAAGTGGATGACGAACTTTCACAAGCTCAATGAGAGACACTGAAGACGATACGGCTTTCTTCTGTGGTGGACTTGTGTGCTGCTCTCAACTATGTGACTGCCATGCTCTGAGGCCCTTATTGAGTTTGGAGGTATCTATGCTTTGCCAATTCAGCTGGTTACTGAGTTTTATAGTCTCAACATTGCCATGTTAGCCAGTGAGTCAATGAACCACCTTCTAAAAGGCTTGTACTTTTAATCTGTGGCTCAACATCATGGAACAACATCAGCTGAAGCTGCTGGTACTTCTCCAAAAAAGCAAGTCTTAGCTACTCCTCCAATGTGCTAATGAGGTTTCTGAAAGTTCATGATGCTCAGCATTATGTAGGAAAAAACAAAACTGAATCCACAGTATTTGTGTATCTGGTATAAAGCAGCAGTGTTGGAGGGAGAATTTCCCAAAGTAAAGTAAATAAAAATAATTTCAGATAAAGGAATATACAGTGATAGTCTGTTTCTATATGTATAAATACTGTATCATGCCTTTGTACTATTTCTGATCTTGCCAAAGGGAGATCATTAACCATGTGCAGTAAGGCCTTTAAAAAACATTCTGACAGTTTTCTTCTTAATATTTCTTAGCTGAAAACAGTATTGGTGCATTATATTTCTCATTACCTCCTAACAAAGACGACCAATTAAGATAGGTCTGAATGTTTTTGCTTTTGCCTTTAGATCGGTGTTTTTTACAGAGCTGTTTTTCTTTTACTAGCTATGTGTAGAATTAACTTCTAATGGTGAAAATATTTTTCTGCTTAATTATACAATAAAGAAAAGCTGTGTTGAAGTAGGATTAATATATCTTGTGGTTAATTAAACACCCAGCTTCTAAGGAAATCACTCCAACAACAAAAGCAATTAAGACTTGGTTATGTATAGGACATAATTAGGCAGGAAGTTCTTGTAATCCCAAGGACTAACTTTTAAAGTATTCATTCCTTTAAAATAACTTACTATCTGACTTATTTTAGAGAAAAATATCAAATGTGAGCACAAGCACTGTCAACTCAGATATCATCTCAGCTCTGTCCTGATGTTAAAGATGAATTCTAGATTAAAAAATATGTCTCCATTCTGAGAAAATTTGTCTCTATTTCTACCTTTATCCCTGTTGAACAAGTCTCAGCTTCTGTAAGTAGATGTACACACAGACACAAGCCCAAAATCAGTGAAGAAAATCCAATGAGAGTCTGTTCTGATAGTCTATATTACAAGTCTCAAGGTGCTCTTGAACAAGACCCAGATAATTAAATAAATGTTTAGTTGCAGTATCTTTGTGTGTACTGTGATTTCCCTTTTAAATTCTCCTCCTCTCTTTCTCACCTTTTCTGCTAAGATTTTTCTCTTATGTCATGTTTTCTGACAGGGAAACTGTTCTTGCGTTACTTGAGGATCAAGCGGGATGAATGTTATTAAGCAGAGTGGAAAGAGGGTCGTGCACAAAACATTGCTATAGAGACACACCTGAGTTAACATGGAAACCAAAACCAGAAAGCCAAGCTATTAAGTATTCTGCTGAGACCAACACTAAACTATGATTGGGATGTTATCGCGGAAAAATACATGATGAAACCAATGAATAGGCTCAGGTTCAGAAATAGCAAGAGAAATGTGCATATCTACTTTATGTGATGCTTTAACACGCTGAGATAGGACTGTTTCATTTTTCTGCTTACTGCTAGGTAAATGTGTTAAGCACATTTCCCCCTCATTGGAAGAAGGCTGCAAGGTAGTTTGCTGCCTTATAATTTAGAACAATTTGAGATTCCTTTGCTGCCATGACTTTGTGCTTGTGTCTAAATTTCATTATTTACTGAGCAAAAAAGATATGATCTCTGTTCACCATTTGCCAAATTAGGAACTGATCTGTTTCTGTCTAATTTTTATGTAGGAAACAGAGTAAGAAAATTAATAGAAAATGAATTTTGAACAAACATGTTCTGAAGTCAACAGAATCTTGTAATACAGCTTCACTGTGTTTCTAAAGGGGCGTAAAGACTAAAATCATATGAAGGCAAAATTAAGAGGCCTATCCAGTGAAGAATAGATGTCCAAGAACTTTGTGTATTTTACTCATCAGATCTTGACAAATACATGAAAAAAATGTAAGTGTTTTGCTTAGTCAGAAAGGAACACTTGGGAACAAACATGCAGGGCTAACAAGAACAGCACAGTCAAGCTAACAAAGCATCGAGTGATCAGAAAACAGAACTAGACCTGGTACTACTCTGTTCCTTTTTTTTTCATCCTGCATTGGCTTTTGTCTCATCTGTTTGTATATACATCAGGTACTTTTTGCTGCTTAAAGATACTTGACCTTGTCAAGGTTGCTTCATTTCTCTCTGTCATCTGTATTTTCCTTGTCATCTTTTGTCCCTTTCAGACTGAAAGTATTGTGGGGCAACAACTGTGTCCAATTGTGCTTGAACCTAAAACTAATTCAGATGTAGCTACAAAAACAATGAACAGTTTTATTAGGAAAAAGTGGATGCTATTTTGAAACACTGCCATGAAAGAGAAGGCAGGAATAAGAAACATATTTGCAACCTTTCTGTATTCCTACCAGTTTTGTAGTCTTTTTCTTATTTTAAGAGAGGGCAAGGAAAATACAGCTTTGTTTCACAAATACAGACAGAACATTATTTCAAATCAGTAGAAAGGATAGCTGGGTAAAACAGGCAGGAATTTAACACAATGAAAAACTAACATCTTTCCATTAAAATTTAATACCTGCCATTTTCAAAAGGTGCTGCTACTGGCATCAAGTAAGAGCAAAATTTCCACTGTAAATACACAAAATAAAAAAAAACACTTCAGACTCAAATCCTATGTACATCAAAATTCAGAACAACCAGGGATTTTTTTGCTTACACTCCCAGATTTTTTAAAGCAAGATCAAAAATGGTTACTGTAATAGGAAATGGGTCATTATTCAATTTAACTTTCATCTGCAGGGGAGTGATACACGGAGAAAAACTACAAGTCAGTAAGGGAACTGACAGTACTCTCTTGCAGCGCTTTAGAGCTAGACATGATTCAACTGTTTATGGAAACTTCTCAAGTAACTTTTGTTAGTGATGACAAATTTGTTATGTTTCAAAGAAGACTGAGTTAACCCCTCATTTTTTTGCTGAAGACTTAACAGAGAAAGTAAGGAATATAATTCACTGAATAGACTAGGACTTTGTGCAATGAAACATTTTTCTCCTATAAAATCTTAACTGTAGTTAGTTTACGGTTCAGATGGAGTCTTGCTTTTGTACATGTTTATGAAAAGTGTCATCATAAAAATTTTTATCATAGGAAATAATCACGCTACATCTATTTGTTGCCTATGTCCTGGACACCTTACAACAAAGAGCTTCCGTACTCTGCCTGTCCTTCTAACAATCTCTTTGTACTTGCCCAGAGCGAAGTCAATGATTCTAGCAAGGCTCTAGACTTTGTTACGTAGATGACAAAATACAGCCCAAATACAGGATTGAAAAGGCAAAATAAACTAAGATTTTATGCTGCCTTATTTAATTTCAAGGCTTAAATTAAATTACCACTATAAACATTACCATAAAATGAATTGCAGAAGAAAGCTTTGCAAAGTCAAAAGCAATTTAAGAAGGGCAATGCTGAAATGCACAATTTAGTGACATTATTAATGTGAATAATGCATTTAGCTTGAAACGATATGGGGGAAAACTGGGTTAGAGAGTGACCTCTGGAATGGCCATCAAATATTTGCTGGCAGGTAACTGCAAGTTGGAAATCAAGGCATACCTCTTAATACCATTTCTCTAAGCTATGTGCTTATAAGGAGTGTCAAAAAAACATTACTAACATAGAGAGAGATCAGAGTTAAAAAAAAAAAAAAGAGAGAGAAAGAGAAAGAAAAATCTTACTGTTCATCGTGAGCCACACACTGTCCTAAAAGCAAATAGTGATCATCTGGTTCCAAACTGGAGTCTATTGTTTACGGGCAAGTGAAGAAGTAAAGTGACTTGCTGGCATGCACCAACTAGCCTAGTGAGTGCGAAGTAGGTAAATTCAACAGTGTGCACTTTAGAAGTGGGTATCTCTCTGTACCTGCTTTTGTCTTTGAGTAAATAACTTGGAACTGTTTGTGCTTTGTTACCATTTTCTACTACTGGCTGCTTTTTGTAGGCAAATGTATCTATAGTGAGTTTCTGAGAAAGGAAAGATCCCTATTAATAATCTAATCACAAGCCATCTTCTTATGCTGCTGCATCCTGTGAACTCTGTCAGACTGCGTGAACAGAATATTTCCCTGTGAAGTTCCTGACTGAGGTAAGCATAAGAAGATGCCAAAGCTGAGCGTCCAAGTTGAGTCCTTCAAGCAGAAATGACAGTTGCCTTGCCAAGAACCACAAGAAAAGAAAAAGACGACTTCGAGTTGAAAAGATAAAATTAACAATATCGACTGTAAGTATCTTTCAGTAACTCAATAAAAAGCATGGCACAAAGAAAGGCTGACCTCTGCACAACTTGCCTTTTGCCATCTGAAATCTGCGAACTCATTTTTCTGCCTGTGAGAAATTATAATTAAAAAGTAGTACCAACTTTGTTCCTGAAGAATGAGAGAGACCTTTTGTTGCTGCACAGGTAAAGGACATTGATTCCTTCCCTAATCTGTTGGTGAAGGCTGTGGTTTGCTGAAGATGCAGAGAAAGATACAAGGCCTATGTTTACCATGTGTTACAATTAAGCTTACAATTCCCACAGAACACTGTATCTTCAAAGACCAGTCACAACACACTGCTTAGCAATTCAAGCCTTCCAGAAGTCATGTAATTTTCTTATTATGTTAATAACTAGGTTGGTCTTAAACTAACATTTTATCCTATTCCAATTTTGGGTCTTTCATGTCCTTATTTAATTAAGATGCTGTTAAGCACTTTCTTTTTTTTTTCCAGAGTCTGGGTGTTAAAATATTTAAGCTGGTGGTCAGACAGAAACCACTTATTTGGCTACTTTAACCAGTATTGCTATTAATGCTTGCTTTGCTAACGACATAATTCAACAGCCAATTAAACTATCCACACAATTTTCTTCTTAGGTGTTGTTTTCAGCATTTAGGAAATGCTACAATGTAGTGATTTCCTATCTAGTAAGCCTCTGCAGAATTCATTACAAATAAACAGATAAATACAACAAAAAAGGAGAGAAAGAGGCAGGTGCAATAATAAATGAGAAGCAAATACCATGAGAGACAGGAAACAACACTGGGGTTTTTTTTCA
The DNA here is from genome assembly GCA_009806455.1 of Tetrax tetrax. Taxonomy (NCBI): domain Eukaryota; kingdom Metazoa; phylum Chordata; class Aves; order Otidiformes; family Otididae; genus Tetrax; species Tetrax tetrax. Next base: position 377,123 of record WHYT01017959.1, read on the forward strand.
GTGACAATCTTGGGCAATCCCAGCACAAATCCAGGCTGGGTGGAGAATGGATTGAGAGCAGCCCTGAGGAGAAGGACTTGGGAGTGCTGGTGGACGAGAGGCTCAACATGAGCCGGCAATGCGCCCTTGCGGCCCAGAAGGCCAACCGCATCCTGGGCTGCATCAAGAGGAGCGTGGCCAGAAGGTCGAGGGAGGGGATTCTCCCCCTCTACTCTGCCCTGGTGAGACCCCACCTGGAGTACTGTGTCCAGTTCTGGAGCCCCCAACATAACAAGGACATGGACCGATTGGAGAAGGTCCAGAGGAGGGCCACAAAGATGATCAGAGGGCTGGAGCACCTCTCCTATGAGGACAGGCTGAGAGAGTTGGGGCTGTTCAGCCTGGAGAAGAGGAGGCTCCGGGGAGACCTGATAGCGGCCTTCCAGTACCTCAAGGGGGCCTACAGGAACGATGGGGACAGGCTGTTCAGTAGGGCCTGTTGTGATAGGACAAGGGGTAATGGGTTTAAATTAGAAGGAGGTAGGTTTAGATTAATATTAGAAAAAAAATTTTTACAATGAGAGTTGTAGAGCAGTGGAACGGATTTCCCAGAGAGGTGGTGGATGCCCCATCCCTGGAAACATTCAAGGCCAGGTTGGACGGGGCTCTGAGCAACCTGATTTGGTTGGAGATGTCCCCGCTCCTTGCAGGAGGGTTGGACTGGATGGCCTTTAAAGGTCCCTTCCAACCCAAACCATTCTGTGAGTCTATGAAATGCAAAACCAGGTCTGGGTTGTCTCTCTACAGTCACGTTAGCTGTTCTCTGCGCAAGGCTGCTGGAGCTGACATAGCATTAGACGTGTTTACCCTCTTCTCTTAATCCTCATTTATCATAGTATTTAGATAATTTCAGATGAGTTGTGTTGGTGGTGCAAAGCACAACACGTAATACTTTCAAGTTTTGTTAATACTGGAGAAATGTAGCACAAAGTCTACTTTCTATGAGTACTCTATAAGAAAAACTGAGTATCAGCTGCGTCTGGTTTTCACTTTAAATACCAAGTCTTTCATTTGATCATTTAGAAACTTAAACACTATAAATAAAAGCTAGAAAATGAATAAAAGTTGCTTCTATGATGGAATTAGATTTTGCAGATAGAGATGTTTTTGCATATATATAACAAAAAGTGAGTAATTATTTGGAATACAATTATGCCTTTGTTTAAAAATAAGAGACTTCGTGATGAAAAAAATATGGTCATGTATTAAACTGAAAGAATGAGTCAATTGCAGCACCAAGAAAATTGTTTTCTGATGATGCTGATGAAAAATCTCAGTAATGTTCTCTAATACTCAAGATCAGGTTGTCAGGAAAATACCCAACCCAAAAGTACTATACTACTGGCAATCACCACATTTTAAAAATGTGTGGGTACCTGTCTAACAGTTGCTTTGCCAATCGGCAAACAATCACCTGCTATCTTTATCAGCAACTGCTTTTTCCCTAATAGTGCTCAGCTGATTCCATCACATACAATCGGCAAGAGAAACATTAGAATAAGACATTGCTTGTTGTTCCGCATCCTTTAAGGGAAGGATGATTTTCTTAAATCATCTGAGCTCAATGGTAGATATATCAAATGACTGTGGATAAACTGCAGCAGGTTTATCATTCACGCACATCAAGCTGCAGAGCCTTCCACTAGCTTTGCAGCAAAACACAAGCCAAGCAACCAGATGAAATTCATTTTTGCAGTGAGTAAACTGTTTTAAAGTTTCAAGTACAACTAAAGACATACAGCTATTGCAGTGCTGCTGGTGACCTGAAGATAATATGGAAATATAAAAGGAACCTCAGCAGGCTTTCAAGATGGGCATCCCTTTCATCCAGCTGTGCTCTGTAGAGACATAGGCCTTCAAAAAACACAGCATATCACTGGTTTTAAGATAAAATACTACCAATACTCATGTATAATTATAAAGTTAGGACTAGGATAACATGCAAAAGAATTTATGCAAAGGAGATGGTTGAGGGGGGAGAAGAAAGCTCCAGCTATTTTGAGACCCTTAATGAAATGAGATGCCTCAGCTCCAAGGAATATTGCAGAGGACAGTAGATTAGAGAAACCGGATCAGAGAAATTACTTGCTGAAGCACCAGGCAAAGGACAAACGGGCAAAGGCATTACAAAAGACAGTATTGCTGTCCTTGTTAGGCAGTGAGAGAGAGTGGGAAATCAATACAATGACAGATATGGCATCTGTTGATCTAGCAGAAATGAGGAAATATTTAAACCACCAAAACGTAACTAACAGTAAACAGAGAAAATGGACTTTAAGTCACTGTCCTCATTTGATAATTTATAACTGCAGAAAATTAATAGTGGAGCATGAATGAATTTTGAAGAAAATGTTAATTCTTTTGAGCAATAGTCTCAGCTAGGAAAGCGGGATACAGAATGGTGAAATTCTACTTATAAGAGCAGTCACTAAGCCTCTGAAAGATCAGTAGGAATAATTTTCAATAACCTTTATAGCTTCGGTGCTTCATTCTGGGTATAAGCTAGGAAGTTCTTTAACACTTACTTTAATGTCAAGTAACTGAAGAAATGGGGAGTGGGGTGACTGTCTGGAATGACAGTCTTGGATTGTGTCCAGGAGGAGCAGAAAGAAGCACTCCCAAAACTGGCAAAGCAGCCTAGTCAGGGTAGTTCAGCAAGACATCCTAGGAAACGCCTGCGAACTGGTTCCAGATAGCAAATGATGCTGACAAGCAAACCAAAGTAATGAGGGAAAGGGATTGCCTTGAAGGAAAGTGAAGTTTAGGCTTTTCTTTCTTTTATCAGCAATTAACTTGAAATGCTTTACCTCGCTTAGTTTATGCTACATTTACACATGATTATGGGAAGAAAATCGTTACTTTTTTAATTATCACTTCCCCACCTCCCCCTAATCTTTAATTTTATTCAGATGATTTCACAGAAGTGTCTCCAGAAGGAAAGGAATCCCTAAGGACAGTATTCAGGAGTTCAGGGAGTTGCTGGAACTGATCACTCGCATTAGATTTAGCACCAAATCTGAACAGCTACATTGTTCTGTGTCACCAAGCTGCATAGATTTCAACTGCAATGAGTACATAGACACTAAATAGGAAGGTTACCTAAGATAATGGAAGCTCCTGTGCTATGAATTAGGCAATGTAACTGACACAGCCTCTGCAGCATCATCTTTAAAGGAATGGCAAGAGTGCCCCTGAGCAAGCACGTGGGAAAATTCAGACCCAGATTTTGACTGAGGTGGAAAAGTACAATTTTTGTCACCTAATCTCATTAACTTTTCCTCCACGCCACAGAAAACACTTTCTTCTATTGCTAATGATGGTGTTAGGTGTAAAGGAGTGTTCTGTGGGGAACCTGGAGCTCGTGAATGAGTAAAGTCTAGATCGCAACAGATTTTCAACAACTGCAGCACCACAAAGGTGGGTATTCTTCTTGAACTCGAAAATGCACAGTCTGTGTGTGGAGCCACATAATACATATTCCTGCCTTTGGAGATAAATTATGGATGCGGAAATCCAGAACAGTTTAAAGCAAAGAACATACTTGTTAACGGCTGCATTTTTAAAAACACAGAAGATCCAGAATTTTCCTTTTTTTTTGAGAGAGAAAACCGAGTAAAACAACTCCAGCTCATGACAGAGAATAATTTATCTTTAGGGTTTATCCAAAAGTGCTGTAACTGCCCATAAGTAGCAAGTAGCATTTATGTGCGGTGCAGACACCACCTCTCACCAACAATTATCACAGCAGGCACTCTGAGATGTATGTCAGCACTAAAGCTTTTAAACAGAGAAACAGTTGATAACAAAGGCATTTGGGCAAGGATCTCCCAAAATAATTCTAAGTCAAAACTGATCTGTTCCAGTCATCCACATACCACAGACTACAACAATAATTTTTAAAGGCATTCAGTAGGCTTTTACCCAATTTTCTAGGCTTTCTAGTGAAAATGATAAAAGATAAACCAAATAAGGCAAATGGAGAAAATTCAAAAGGCACGGAAAACTAACAGTGAAATACCACATTAGTAGGCCAGCTACTTTAGCAAAATCCAGAAATCTGTGTCTTACTTTAAGCCTGTTTTAGGATATCATGGAATTGCTATTAGAATCATTCCCTCATTGCTGAGGGAAAAAGGCACGCAAGGAAGTTTGCTTTCACATGTTTTTTTTTTCTTACAAATGTGTTTTGACTACATTCTACGAAAGCAGCATGACGGTAAATCCACAGTCAGTGTGTTAAAAGGTTACAATAAAATTCTCTGCATTTTACAGAAAAAAAACAGAGAACTACCAGCAAAGAGAACAAGAATGAACAGACAAATTAAAACGATGAGGATATCTTTCTTACAGAATTATTACCTAGACTTGAAGCATGTAAGCCCATCTCTACTCATGGACTGAATTCAGAATAATCAGCCTGTAGCAGAAGTTAACAACCAGTTTAAGCACTGAAAAAACAAGTGGTTTTAATGCCTCGGGTTTTTTTTCCTCAAACAAGAAATGTTCTGACACTGTTTTGAAGAAATATCATAAGTATAATGACTTTCAGGAAAGGGTAAATTGGCCATATTCCTGTGAGGTTACTGAACTCCTATCATAGCCATATGACAAATGAACTAAAAGACAAATATTTCTTCATGATTTTCTTTTTCACCAAATTAAAAAAAAAAAAAAGTACACCTGATACTTCAAGGACTTGCAGAGACTCTGCAAGCAGTCAGGTTAAGTTTACATGTTCAGGTAGGTTCAAATAGCGCAAGACTTAGAACAGAATGGACATGTAAGAGTTAATTCTGCAGCCCTTTGCCATCTGTAGTTAATTAAAAACCCACTGTCACCCACAGGAGGAATAACACACCAGAGGTTATTTCCGTGGAGTTTCTGCACACCCTCGGCTTCTTAGGATCACTGATGGGGCTAAATAGGATACAACTGCCTTGCTCTTACGTGGAGAAACATTTTCATCTGCTTCTCCACCATAAAACATAGCAGTAAAACTTTCCTCCTCTCCAGAAGTTACTAACTGCTGTTTCACCAAGCTGCCCCAAAAAACTTTCAGCAAATCCCAGGATGTTCAGTTATTCAAAAGTTAAATAGACAAGGCAACTGCTCCTTCCTTTCTCTATGTGTGTAAACTTGGGAGAAAAGATAGCAATCGCATTGCTAAATTGCTTAGCAACTGTAGGTAAAAAAGCTAATATGTCATAATTTATATGTGAGAAGACTGCAGGGGGTTAGTAGCCATGTCTAGTGCTATTGAGGCTTCCCACTGAGAACTCCACTGCAAACTGGCAGCTGACTCAAAACACAGCTATTTTCAACAGTTTAAAAAATGTAAATGTGTCAGGGATTGGTCAGATAGGCTTCCATACCAGTGATTTATTGCAATGTTTTGCATTAGCGTACTACCGACTTGTATAAATCGTTCCCAGGCTGAAAACAAGCCCTGTGCACAGCTTTATAATGAACTCATGCGCTGAATCAGTCTTGCTAGCTTCACAGCAATGTCGGAAGGTAATTTTGATCAGTCTCAATTAGACAAAAATGATTTCTGTGAGCCAGATTTACTAACATGCACAAAACTGAAGCAAATACACCTTTCCAGGGAGGTTTGGAAGGACAGAAAGGGAAAAAAAAAAGTCTCTCTCGACAAAAGAGGAGAAGCAAGCAAAACAGGTCTGCAACTACTATTTGTGTCCATTAACAAAGGAAAATTCGGAGCTGCTTGGCAGCTTGTAAGGCTTGGCTAGTGGAGGTGAAGTTTTCCCCGAGCAGGGTTTTCTGAGGTACCAAAGTCACAGAGACCTGTGTGAGCTTTCATAGCTTCCTCATCTTCATGTGGCAGAGTTAGGATGGTTACACTCAGACACTGAAGAATATTAATATAATCCTAAACCAGTCAACCATCCCCATCCCTGAAACACAAAGAAGATAAACTTTTCGGAAAACGTATGTGAAACTTTACCTGCAACCACTGTGACTGGTCATTGTGGCCAGAGGTCCAGGCGTTGACTTTGCCTTGCTTGTCCAGCCGGGCTTTCCTGGGCTCCCAAGCAAACATGTCCATGTTGAGTGTACGGAAAACGCTGGAGGCAGTAATTTGGTAGTCCTGTATATGTCCTGATTTCATCCCCAGGGGTTCAGAGCAACCTGGAACAGCAAAATAAGATCTGTGACACTACCTACTTATCTCTGTATGTGGTTTAGGTTTTCCATTATAGAAAAGAAAACCAACAATTCTCAAAGAAAGAGCTTTAATCAAGAGTATTGTTGGAGGAACTTGCAAACAAAAAAGTGAAAAATAGCCAATCCAAGGCACTTTATTTCAACACTACCTTTGAAGAATAAAAATCAAGATAGAGAATCCAACATATTTTACCTGGGCAGAAATTTATGAAGGCAAACAAAGAGAAAAGGTGACTTTTATCTCTTCTTGTCTTGCTTCTATTTTCCTGTCCAGCAGCCTGCTGTTGTTTCCTCTGTTCAGTTGGATTTTATCATGCTTTTATGCCCCATCACATCAACCCTGTGTTTGTCTACCGAGGAAACACTAATTTTTTTTTAAAGCCATTACTGAAGTAAAATGTCAAGAAGCACTGAGCTTTCTACTTTTCACTTTTTTTTTGAATTACTTGACACCTAGCCAAAAACTTAGAAAGCTGGAACTCCCACTGACAGTGGAAGGCTACAGAAAAACAATTGTGAAGGAGGGATAAATGTAGGAGATAATTATTCAGGAGAAATTGAGAGTTAATGGCTTATTTGTTTAAACCAGGTGTATGTCAACATCATTGAGATATTTTGATTGTAGCATAAGATAGATCTTGGACCTCTCCGTTCTCTGTTGGGTGTCCATTTAAAAAAGAAAAATAAAAAAATAAGAAGTGAATCTATGTTCCTCTGCCTTGCTATCGTACACTGGGAACACAGAAGATATATTTGGACTCAGAAAAAGGAAGAAGTAAGGTGACAACAGGAGAGACACCCTTCTATAGCAGCACTGTAACAACTGTTCTGGAAGCCAAGGGAGGTAGATGAGTTGTGCGGTTTTAAGATTTAAAAAAAAACAAGGAAAAGAGAGGCAAGAGTGGCTGAGAGTGAGAGGGCTGCTAAGAGGTCAAGAAAGGTGGATGTATGGCTGGGTGGAGTAATGTTTGATGGTTTTTGGAGGAAGAGGTGAAAGACAGAGATGGCAACATAAAAAGAAGCAGTTTTCTCATTTGCTTACTGCCCTAGCTGTCAAAAACCTGCATATCTGCAGCTGTCTCAAAGTTTTCACATGACAAATGTGGAGATCCTACTTAGCTCAGTAGCTGACGTGCCACACTTAAATTGCAAATAATATTTTAACATATTCTAACTCATAGAAGTGAGAGTGTGCCCAGGATCTAACATATCTGGTTTTGCAAGGAGTGGATCATCACTGTGAATGTACAGAACCCCGAGTTAATGTATCATCGGGAAGACAGAGCTTTTCCACCCAGCACTCACATCCCACGCTGTGGAGCTGGTTCCTCTCAGGTAATCATTTACGGAGACACCAGCTGTGCTTCTTAAAGCACACAAGTAACTCGCGAAGGCTTCCCTGCTGGGACCATGACCCTACTCAGCTGGTGTCTCTTCACAGAGCCACAGCACTGTGTGACCACTTAAAACACCTTTAAAGTATTTATTTTGTTTTTCACTTTATTTGAGCTAGGTATCAAAGCTGGTTCTCTTTTTCTTAAAAGTCTCTTTCCTCCACAGTATGTTTACCCAGATTTAAAGACCTGATTCTTTTTAAGTTTCTTTGATATATTAGCAAAGACCTTTTGGTCGGTTTCTACTGTCTGTTTCTCCCATAGGTTTTAACACACAGAACTAAGTGGAATTATTATGGATTCCAACCAGGAAGATAAGACCAGGCTCTTTGTGGGGGGTCTAGCAGCAGGAGCAAATGCATATTACTGGAGACAGATAATAATGATATGCTTTTTAATGTAGCTGCAACTTCATTTAAAATATAAAATACTGATGCTTCATGTTCATTTTAAAAATAAGCAGAAAATAGTGTTAATTTTTGAAAAAAATCCTCAGCCTTTCAGAACAGATTCTCAGTGTACAAATGCAATTACACAGCCTTGTCTGTAGAATGAGCTACCTAGTTCTAAATAACAACAAAACAATTTTCCTAGGAGTAGGAGGGAGTAATTGATAGCACAAATGCGAGAGAGTCGTCTGTTTCTTTAGAGAAGGACTTTGCTTATTATTCAATTCTGAAGTATCACTTCAAGATCACAAGGGCTGTCAGCACGAATCTTTCAGCTGAGGAATATGGAGGAGGTTCCTGACACAAAAACATGGGTTGTCAAAATTGTTTTTCAGCGCTGGTCCAATCCGTCAAAAACAGTTCTCTCTTTTCTGAGTATTATTATTGATTTATGAAACAACAGATGTGTCTGCTTGTGTATCTGTGCATGCGTGCATACATTAATGAGATTTTACACTCGCCTTCCCTCTCCAACGCCCCAAAGGGAGGAGGAAGACAGTTACAGGTAACAGGAGAGAGTGAGAAGAACAATGAGAACTAGAAGAGACGGACATGATCATGTCTTAGTACTGTATCACAGAAAGCCACAGCAGAACGAGTTGCTTCTGCAGTGACAAAAGATAATGACTGCTTATTTTGATAGGCGAGCCATAACGTAAAGCACAAAGGACAAAATCATCAAACTGGTACAGAACTTCATGTCTGTCAATAGTCATCCCTCGTAGAAGTGTATTTATAGTAAAGCCCATGACTCCCCAGGACATCTCTTCTACACCACACTGCATCTTCTTAAAATTTGCTTTGGAATGTCCCTGTGAAAGGATTCAATCTCCCTTTCAATTTTTTTTACAACTTGTTAAAGATACCAAGAGCTGATGTAGACAAACTTACAGCGATGCTCAGTGGAGCATCTTGTGTCAAAATCATAGAATCATAGAATGGTTAGGGTTGGATGTTTAAGATGTTTTGGATATCACCACCTGTGATAAATGATACTTGATGGCTCTGTATGTTTAAACCTATCTAGGTATAAGTTTGCAATTACTTCTTATTTGGTCTAGCTCAGTGAAACAGGAGCAGTGAAATAATGAGGATGAGTCTGGACTAGCATCTGCAAATGAAAAGAATCCACATGAAGGTTATTCTCTGTTGACTCTTCTGAGGGCATAATATTTTAATCTTCAGTCTGCGTCCTGTGCCATGCCCCTCATCTACCTCTTCTTTCAAGAAAGCTCAAACCCTCAAAGGAAATATTAAATATCCAATGCAGTGAAGGCAAAACAACAAATGGATCTGCTTGCAAAGGTCTACATGTGTCTTGTCTTGGGCCAGCATTCGTGCAGTATTGGCAAAAGCAGCATAGGTCAATTATTTGAAGGAAAAAGTGATTTTGTTTTGATTAATACTGTAAAATTTTTCTTTTCTGAAAATCAAGAGACTTAAAAAATTTTCTTCCTATTAATGAATACAGGATTCTTTTCCAGATTAGATAGTGATGAAGAGTAAGAAGGAGAGGGGAATCTACTATTAAACCCAGATAGTCCCCTGATGTGTGAATTTGTGTGAATGATATCTAAAAGTATCATTAAGATAAATAGCATGCTGTTAGAGTACAACATGCCAAAACCAGGAAAATTACATGCTCGGAAGATGCTCTGAGTCTCACAAGGATGGTTAAGTTCTGGGGACCAGCATCCCTCTGCGAGCCCTGACAAACTCAAAAGACTAGGAATTTGTTACACAGCCACCACCATTCGTGAGCATCAACAATGTACGATGTGGCCCGCACGCAAGAATGCAGATGTTTGAGTGCATGAGTGAAATGCATAAGCGACTGTGTTGTGTGAACAGTCATCTGTGTTTAAAAACAACAGCTCGGTGCTACTATTAATAACGGCTTAAAGAATAAAGGCATTCTAATAAACAGTAGCTGTGATCTCTTTCTCCCCTCCACATCAATACTCTATGAAGGGAAGGGAATTTACAACACAGAGATGTGCAAGACACAAGTAAGGCAGGAACACAAGGCCATGAAAATTAATGCTTGATTTATTGACGGCCAACTCCACAAGCATTGATCATGACTTTCAGTAAGGTCTGACCACAGGTCCTGGTAAGTAAGCTACTTATGAGCCTAGAGCAGATTATACTGAACATTTTGCTGGGGTTTGTCCTAAAAAATAAATAGTTTTTATGATGATTTGGTGCTGCGAGAGTCTCCCTGCCTTCAGTAGTGACTCTCTTCTCCAGCACCAGTACTTGTCAGAGAGGCCAGACCTCTCAAAGTGTTTTTCTGCTTAACATAGGCCACCCAGAATTAGAGTGAATTAGTCTGTCGTCACGTATAATTATACGCTTCTTTCAGTAAGATTGAAATTGTTCTGCTGAGCCTTGGCTGCCTGTAGTTCTAAGAAATGATGACCTTGAAACTGTTAGGAGACTGGAATGAATTCACTTCAGTAGCTTTCACAGTTCTTTGAGCAAAACAATTCCTGGTCATTCTGGCAAGGACTTACTCTGAATTGTGGTTCCAGAAATGGAAGACATAAAAAAAAAAAAAAATCTAATAGACTAAAGTAGCTAGACAGAATTTTCTATTTACTCTCAAACCTATCTATATTGGAAAAGGGCTACAGTGAGATTAATGCATTAACTTTTCATTTCTGAATCTGGTTCTGATGCCACTGGAGGACTGAGAATTATTTAACTCCAGCTGTTTTGATATATGATTTGTGAACTGGATGACTATTGTTTGTACAGTAAGCAGGCAGCCACATAAAAATCATTCTTAAATGAATTCAGTGGAGCACTCCCACCAGTAAAAGGTTGATCTTTTGAAAAAGATAAAAAATTTACATGCTTTACTGAATTTGTAAGGGAACACGGTTCTTGCAGGAGTGGCTAGAGGTCAGGCTTTACATTTATGAGCTATAGCTTCTACTACTCCAAACCTTAAGAGGGTTTATATTGGCTCCACTTGTTCATTTACTTTTTGCTATGAGATGCAATCCTTGCTTCTGCTAGAAATTCACAAAACAAATCTAAACCGAAATCTTGACTAAAGCAGCCCAGCAAAATATATCTTACTGCACTTCGAGTGGTCCTTGATGGCAGCTGAAGCATCCTTCTCCCCATGAGGATGTTGCACAGCACATCGGTGTGGTCAGCCAGCAGCCAGAAGAAATTACTCAAATCTTCTTTGATGCCTGCTTCTGCCGCGACTCTGCTGTACAGTACGGCACTGCACAAACAGCTCTGGCTCTCAGAAGCTGTGTTCAGCGCTTAGTTGAAGTTACAGAGCTGAGTGTAACTGTGAGTTAGAGCGTCTGTCTTGTCGTCTGCTTAGTACGTAATGTTACAGCTCCTGATAGCTGTTGATGCTTATTAAAACTGCTAAAAATGACCTTTTCTAGGTCCATGTAATTGGGGGACAATAGGCACACAAAAAATTTATGAAATGCTGTTAGATGGCTACCGCGTTACCTTACTACTGCCCTTCTGCAAGAAGCTATTGCCACTTACATCACTTAGGTAAGTGTTGCTGCTTATACAATTTACGTAAAAAGAGATAAGTAACTGGATAAACTCAGGCTTGCCAACTGCATTTCACCAGGAATAAAGCACACACGGTTTTCTTGAGCAGAAAAACGTGCGGCTTGACGGCTGACTTCCAAGACGCGGCGGCCGCAGGGAACTCACCGGACAGTTCACAGCCAAGGAGCTCCATTCTCAACGTGCAGTGCCTTCTGCACACCTGGGGATACAGCCGCACGTACTGCGACTTAATCGGAGGGGTGAAGGAGTTCGCGTACGGGGTGTTGTTGTCCACGTTTCCACGAAACACCTGTGAAAACACGACAAATTCATAAAAATGTGCCCGGAGGATTACTGGAGGTGCAGTTCATTTCCATATCTCAAAAATATCTGCGTTTTCCTTCTGACAGTCCTTGCACATTTCTCTGCAAGTTTTTCCCCAATAGAGGCTGTTTTATCATTTCTAGTGCCCTACACTGGAGTTTTTCAGCAAAATTCCTGCCATTCATTGGCTTGCACTGGATGCGATGCCCTCTGCTGAAATAAGACCCATCTATCTTGTCCCTCCTAGAAACTGAAGCTACTAATGCAACTAAATTATGCCCTCTTTTCTAATTAGTGTATTAATAGTCTCAATTCAATTTAGCCTGCAATTATTTATGCTGATTGACATTTATTTTTTTCCCCTCTACTTCAAGAACCTGATCCAACTCCCACTGAAGTGCACTGTAAGCCTCCCATTGATCACAGGGGGAGCCGAGTTAAACCTATAAACATTCTGCTGTTCGCTCCTCACGCTAACCAGATACGCTTGTACTTTGTTTTTTCCCCTCATTATATACCCTCTTCACACAGCATTTTAATTTCCTAATAGAGAAACTACGGCTAGTGCTGCAAAGTGCCTTAGTTCTATCTTAACTAACAGAGCAAAGGGATTTTGCCTGCTTTGTATGCACAGCTCTATAAAAAATAAGTGGTAACTATAAACTGTAAACACATACTTCCCACTGGATGATACTGTGTGCAGTGCAGAGATTAGCACTGATGAACAAGTTCATCCTTTTAAGGGTTAACACTAATCTGCCAATGTAATATAACTAAATTGAAAACACAGTAATGAGTAATTACTGGTAAACTAATTAAAATGAAAATCAGTTAAGTGTAATAAACAGGATTATTCTAGTCTTGGGATATAGTATTTATACAACCATCAATTACAGTATAAGAAATTCTTAGAAGACAAAAAGTACAAATTCATTGAGGGTGGGTTTTTTTAAAGAAAAATAATAACAAGGCAGCCTGTATCATATGGTTGGGCAATTATGCTTATCTACTAGAGATACCTCATACTTCTGAAGGCAGCTAAACCATAAGAGATATTCATACACAGATGATGTATTCTTACCATATCTTCATTTGTGCCTTTTACTTTGTACATTGTCCACGACTTCCCATCATTACTGTATGCAATTTTGTAAGATTTTACATATTCTGGACTTCCAATCCTCTTGGCACCTTGAGTTATAACTCCAGTGACTCGCATCTTCTTCTGCAGGTTTATCTGAAATAACAGTACAATGTTATTACCAACCAGCTGAGGGACACAATTCTGATTCTAGATTCCTTTGATTCCTTCTTTTTTTTTTTTAAATGACAGAAAGGAAAACAGGTAGCTGCAGTATTTAAGTTACTATCCTTACACTTGCATTAATTCCTTTTATCTTTCACTAGTTTCATGTACACAGGCACCTAAATAAATGAAAAAAAAAATGGAACCAAAGGCCTGTACTATGCTTACGTCTTATTATGCACGTGTACACACACACACATATATTATTTATATACAACATATTACTGGTATATTACTGGGTTATCACATATTACTGGTGTATAGTATTACAACTATTTATTTTCTTCCTAAAAAGGAAATGCAGCAGTGTGATAATTTACCAAAGGTTGAATCTTCTGTCCTATTAGAAGCCAATTTGCAACCCCATACAGGAGAGTCTCAGTTATTTTCAGGTCAAATTTCCTTGTGAAAGTAAAAATACATGGATGTTCTGTAAAGCAAAAAAATAGACTTTTCCTTGATTCTCACTGAAAATTAATACATCTAAAGATCACGGTGAAATGCTAATCCCAAAACGGTCAATAGCAAAATACCAATGGCTACCAATGGATATGAACATTCCCTGTGTACCTATCCGAGTTGAACTCGATGCCTTAAAGTCCAAAAAGAAAGAGGTACGGAGAGTTCAATGATATTCAGACAACCCTAATTTCGCCTTCCTTATCCAACTATGATATGGGAAAGACAACTATATTCTCACAAAATTCAGAATGTGATATGCTGATCAATCAACACTGGCATCATCAGCCTTGTCCCTACAATAAAGTCAATCATGAAGCAATCTGTGGTGGTCGCACTCCCTCTCTCTTGCCAGTAGGCAGCCGATGTCTGTAACTTTTGCACCAAATGAAGCTTAGCAAAGAGCTGTCATACTGTGAGAATCCTGTGAAGATGCAGACAGATGTGTGATAAAAGGAGATGAATGGAAATACTAGAGAGTAAACAACTGGGACAATATAAATAATACATTAAACTACGCTACCTTCTCCAAGGGAACCTTGTCTCTGCTCCCATCTTAGTGGAGCGACTCGGTCACTCCACACTATTTGGGATAGCAGCCCCACTGCAGGAACAGGGAGTCAGAGACAGATCAGGTGTCTCCTGTCCAAATACTTTAATCCCTTTATTCGTTATAGTGTGGTCTCAAGATTTTCTCTCACTTGGTAACATAATCTACCTTCTATTAAGGATGCAAGATGGTCAAACTTCAGAGTTTCGATTTCTTACACACAGACAATGGAAAAGTGGAGAAAGACAGAATTTTACTGCTGTTTTTTGAGAAAGTCTAGCTATTTCTCTGCTACTTATCTGAAATAATTAGGCTTCAAATATTTTTCTTCTTGAGGCAAAATAAATTTCAGCATAGTTTTACCACAGTTTTCTCTATAAGAAATTAATACAGAGTCTTACACCTTTAGAATAACAATGGGTATTTTAGAGTTTTAGACCCACTGAGAGAGGAGAAGCCTACAAAAGATCAGATTTCTTGCAGGATCTTTTTCACTTGTATCAGGAAAACTCAGCAACATTTGCATGTGCAGTGAGGAGAATGGACTCACACCAATAATTTAGACAGGTATAATTCAGAAGATTCAGGTCTTTTTACAATCTTGGGAAACCTTCTTTTCTCCCACTTCAGGTGTCCCAGAAAACAAAAACAAACAGCACATTGTATTTGTAAGAGGACAGCTCCAGCAACTAGTAGCAGCCCCCTAACTACATTTGTAAATGTGGTTAACATAGGATAGTAACCAGTTAGACATAAATGTTTCTGGAAGTCTCTTACTCACTCCCTGTCTGGATTTATGAATATTAATAAACAGTCAAGTAAAACAATTTTTCATATATTTACAAAATTATTAGTAATTAAATAAACATAATCTCAAAAAATAAATTAGAAAGCACAATCAAGCAGAAACCTGCCATTGATTATATGCCTTTTGTGTATACTGACTAGTAGTATCTTCACATTTCACTGTTCAAGAAAAGGAAGATATAATGCAATATCAAACCAATTTTCTTTGATCCAGTTATGCATATACCTAATGTTCTTTCAGCTTCACTTGGAATTTTTCTTTTTCCAGATAATTATCTTGCTGAGGTTTTTGTGGATTTTCTAAAGGTTTTTTTTTTTCCCCTGTTTACTCAGAAAGAGTAGTTTTTAATGAAACCATGACTTTAACCACTGGATATTATACTCCCATACTGCCTCCTTTCCATACCCCAGCCTCCATCTCTAACGCACAACAAATCAACCGCTGCACTTCAAGAAGCAAAATGATGACAAAAGTAATCTGCCAAAGAGTTTAGTACTATAGTTGAAACTCAAACTTCAAAAAAAGACAAGTCTGACTGAATGAAGGGAACATTTGGCCCGATAATCATAAAAATGGAACAAAAATAATTTACTTTTAGATCATTAATTTAATATACATGCTGTTTA
The DNA here is from genome assembly GCA_009806455.1 of Tetrax tetrax. NCBI lineage: Eukaryota > Metazoa > Chordata > Aves > Otidiformes > Otididae > Tetrax > Tetrax tetrax. Next base: position 392,798 of record WHYT01017959.1, read on the forward strand.
ACCTGTGTTCTTTGAGTAGAGGGGAAAAAGGAGTTTAAAAACCTGCTTTTTTTTTTTTTCCTGCTATATACCAGCCTGCTCTATACCCTTATC
>WHYT01017959.1:393485-434307 GCA_009806455.1 Tetrax tetrax
CAGGTTGCCCAGAGAGGTGGTGGATGCCCCATCCCTGGAAACGTTCAAGGCCAGGCTGGATGAGGCTCTGAGCAACCTGATCTAGTCAGGGATGTCCCTGCTTCTTGCAGGGGGTTGGACTAGATGACCTTTGAAGGTCCCTTCCAACTCTAACCATTCTATGATTCTATGATTCTAAGACGTTCATATTTCTCAATTTGTGATCAAATATTAGTACATTCAGTGTGCAGAAGCTATGTACTTGACCAAAAAGACAAAAAAGTCAGTTGCATCCATCTCATCTACATTATTACATAGAGGAGAGATGAGAAGATGGAGTGACTTTAGGAAGACACCATATGTGATGTTCCTGGCCAGAACACATAACCATATTCCTCTCTTTTGGTATTGCATTATTAGCAGTAAAAACACTAATATTTCACACAGAACAGGTTTATCTGAAGTATACTTTAAGAACAAGCTTCCAAGAAATGCTCAGGTTAAAGCTTTCACAAAACATTGGGTCTTTGAGACTGTAAATGTATTTTTACATGAGCCATCATTCATAAACAGAAATGCAGTTTATGGACAACTGTGTTTACCTGTTTCAGTTATGAGATACAATACCGTTGCTATAAATAATTCTCCATCTTTTCTGCCACAAAGTATATATATTTTTACTAATACTCACTATTACTCATGTAAAGATAGGGTTGACTACAAGATCAAGGTTATACTGGCATTCAAAGATTTATTACAGCAACCCTTCCCTGCTGATTTCATCAGTTTTTGATGGATTGAAATTTAATTTTTTTTGTCTTTTTTTTCTAAAGTCATAATTCTGATAAAGCTAGATATAAAGCACCCAGAGAAACATTTTCTGATGAAAAATAGACACTTGCCAATGGAAATGTTGGTAATAAACTCAGGAAAGGAATAACTTGACACGATTCCCTCAATACTGGGAGATTTAGTGAGCATAAAAGCTCCCTCCCATGTTTTCTTTTCCATCTTCAAGCACTAGAGGCCTAGAACACGACTGAACATTGCTGTTTCACCCTGATGTCACGTCAAGAGCAGAGGGCTGCAGAGCAGGAGGTGACGTGCGATCAGGTTCAGGAGGGTCGGAGCGGGTCAGTTACTATTATCTTCCCTTTCGCAAAGCATCACTGGCACCTGGATGTAAGGTGCTCACATATCTTGCCTGTCTCTGGCTTTTTATTACTCTCCTAATCAGCACCACCAGCAGACCTTCTCCAGGCTTAGTTGAGGGCATTAATGCAGTCAGTATAGCAGCAGTGATATGTGTTTTAACTAGCATACACATCAGGTAACGCAGTGATTTATCCACAGTAGCACTCCAGCTGTTGCGGCCGTTCTGGAAGAGTGTTTATTACATGGAGAAAAGCCAACATATTTTATCCTATAATTGCGATAGCCTAGGAGAAACAACACAGTCATTTGCTATAGGTCAGTTTGCAAATAGTAATTCCTAATACGATTGTGGGGTTGTACCTTGCAGACAAACCAGCTAAATACTCAGTTATTTCTGATCCCAGACCCTTTTTGTTTCACACACAGACCCACCAAAGTCTCTTCGCAATTTTTTTATTAAATCCTCTGCAAACTCACCCTCCCGATCCTGTTGCTTCAGAGTGCCTCACCAATCTATCATACCTCCTGGTAACAACAAACATCTCACAGATCTTCCCTGTACTCACTTACAGCTTAGCCCCAGCCAAACACCTAAAAGCAACTCATCACCTCTGCTGCCTTCAATTAGGCTATTCATATACTTCAAGTTAGGCACGCTGAATCAAAGACACAACATGCCCCACTAATTTAATTTGGCTTTGTGTAAAAAGACTAGAATACAGGTTAAAGATTAGAGTATAGGTTAAATCCTGCTTGTATAGAAAACATAAATACAGGGATTGTTTGGCCCATGTAATGCTAACACGGAGGAGTACGTGCTATGAATGTTACCAAAAAGGCCTCACTTCCTTTACTTTTAGTTGAGAACTTTCACTTTATGCCTCAGAGAGTTTACATAATTAGACAGACTAAAAACTTGCTTGGTCTGTTTCTTCTTATTATTAAGTCATTATTTTAGTCCCAAAGGTAGTTGTTATGAATGCCATTAACTGGATGATATGAATTATTCAAATACTGGCATGTTTAGGCTGTCATCTCAAGAAGAGGACTACAATCAATCTCTTATTATTCTGAGGTTTGCAGTCCTGTAAAATTTCATCTTATTTACAAAGTATTGATTAAATGGATATTAACTACCTGCAATTTAAGGTTAGCTAAGAAAGAAGGTCATTCACCGCTATTATTAATTCCTTCATATACCTTCAACTTCTGAACACTTTTCCTGTTTCTGGCATGCCAATGCCTCCCAGAAAGAATTTCCCCAAAATATCCAGAATACTTCTTAAAGTACCAGTCAAATAATGTGTAAATAAAAATGTCAGAGAAAATATCTATATGTATTTCCACTTGTAAAATAGCTTTTATCAACAGCTTTTAGAGGTTAGAAGACAGGGTGATAGACTCAGGTCATACAAACAAACATGCACTTTTCTTTTAATCCTACATGAAAACTTTCTTCTTTAGGGAAAAGAAGTACATTCAAAAGGCATCATTAAAATCACCATGAAAATATATCCAGGGAAAAATCTTAATGTGCTCATTATCAGAGCACCTCAGTATCAGAGGTATTTTTTATTGCATCTTTACATTTATTTTTTAGGCACTTTTGTAGATACACTCTAGTAAAAACTCTGATAACTAGTACAACCTGCCCTGTCCCAACAAGAACAACTGGCAAGATTTCCCATTTTGACTTCAGTGATCTTTGTATAGGCGCTATATCTTCTCAGACCAAAATATGTTAAGTAAGAAGGAAATGTGCTAGAAAATGCCAAGTCTGTTGCACAGACAAAGAAAATATCTTCATTAGCTTTGAATATTAAAGTTGAACCTGGAATTAAACTCATCCATTGGAAGATGAAAGCTAAAGCAAAAACTGAAATAGTGGGGAACACATAGGAGATTAGACTTCCCTGGCACTGTGAGATCCCTGCTGTGGTTTTGTGACCATTGCACATTCCCAGCTTATTTTAACACATGAGGAAAGTAAAGCTACTTAGTTCCTCCATCAGAATAAACCCAGCAAGTGATAATAGTGCTATCAAATGGTACACAAACAACCTGTGGAAAAAGCACTTCTGAGCCATAGTTCACTGCCTTGTCTTTCTTTCTATGTAGCTTATCTACAGAAATTATACTCATTATGGATTAAAGGAAGGGGACGAGTTCACGTGCAGGGTGGTTCCCAGGTGATTATGGCAAGCTTCCTTTCCTATGTGATTTTGGCTATGTTAGCCTTGGGAGATGCTGCAAATCAAATTTGCAATTCAAACTCGGACTGGATTTATTGCAAGGAGTCCACAAGGCACAAGCAACACAGTGGATCGGTGTTTGCAGACTCCTCCTCAGTAGCCACTTCTCATGCTACCACACTTTAGCCCCCCTTCCTCAGTCAGGAATGAAACGCAGATCAGTAATGAAACACAGATCATAAAATGCACATTTTCCCTCACCTTCTTCCTTGGTCAAGATAATCCTAATCATCATGTATCTACGTAAAACTTTATTTTCCAATGAGCCTGGCAGCCACAGCTGACTTTATGATGCCTATCATGCCGACCATACCACCCTTCTGCTGCTCCTATGTACCTGTAAATACCTCGTCTAGTTAGTGCAGAATCTTTTTAGTCGTCAGTTTATGGAGAACCCAAAGGACATTGAAGTTCCAGCTGCAACTAAGACTTCTGACAGAGCTGGTAATGCTGCTGATAATTAGGGAAACAACTAGACTGTGTTCATGTAATGATAAAAATTGTGGGAGAAAGAGAAATGGGAAAATAGGAGTATGTGAAAGCAATCCTTCCATATATTCTCACCTTTGAGAATCATCTGTTAGTTGCTATGAGACTGCCTGTGTAGGGAGAGAGGCCAAGGTTTTAGACGGACACAAGTGGAGGGAAGAAGCAGATTACTAAGCACACAGGGGAGAGATGGCTTTGTGACTGCTGAAAAGACTATGCCACTCAAATGATTTCTCCACCACAGATGCTCTTACAGAAAATGAAAACATGGCTTAAATGATTAATCCCTCCTGAGCCTTAAGAAATTGGCTAAATATTGTTTGAATCACAAGAAATACACGCATAATGTTTTTCATTATCTCTTGAAATTCATCAATAGACAAAAAAATTGATACATGAACACAAAAACCTACCCTTTAGTGAGACTTTCCAATCATTTTAATTATCTCTCAGTTTTTCCTCAAAATACTTTTTCCTTCTACAAAAGTTGAGAGTCAATGGATTACATTAAAAACATTAAAAGTTTCTTGGTTTTGCAACGGACAAAGAAAAAACCCTCAAAATCTGAAAGACTCCAGACTTGAACAATGTCTCTTTACCTTAACCACTCATGAAATAAAAAGATTTTAAGAGTGCAAGAGTAAAATACATTCCTATTTTTCAACGCAGAGAATTGATATTCCACTGAAACTAGAAAGACTTTGAGATGACAAGCACACGTCACCATTTCCGGAGGAGGTCAAGGAGCGTGAGTTTACTTTAGCCACTGTTTTCTGCTGTGCTATCACGGTGCTGTTTACTTCTCATGCTTCCAACAGCCTAAATAAATCAGTAATTCTTCCCTACCAGCTGCAAAACCACAGAGAAACATGGAGGTGCAGCCAGCGACTGCATGCTTGCTTCTCCATAGCCAGAGCTGTACCAAGACTTTGCCTCTATTTTCACCCTGCAGATTGCTCTGCACTTCTGTCACCTACCTACACACAAATAAACTCAGCATATACGTACTGCTCTGGGGCCATCAACACAGACGTAAGTGTGTACACATGCCTCTGCATCATAAAAAAAAAAAAAATCTTCTGCTTTTTCTTGAACTTTGTTTCCTGAATCTTAGCTGTAATGAAGTAACTTGAAACTGCTTTTTTCTAGAAGTCAAGCCTAGCAGAAGAATAAAAATAAGGGAGATTGCATTGCTGGTTTTGAAAGTGTTTACAACATAAAATCTGACTTGTTTGACTATCACACATCAGCATAACATCATCTTACAGATTTAGATGCTGTCCTCCCCACAGAGGGACTATGATGCCCTGACATCACTCCATTACAGTTGGCGAGTCACCACATAGGTACTGGGGCATCTCCACATGCAGCATATTATTGGTGTAAGAAACCAGATGGACACACATTCCCTCATTTCAGTGTGTCACTACTTACTGGTTTCATTACTTTTAATATCAGAACGATAAATGTGAAAAACTATTAAGTCAAAATAGATGGTGTTACAGATGCATGCAACAGAGCATGTGAAAGTACTGTTACTTCAGTCGTTCAACCATATTAGATAGAGTAATTAAGGCAAGCTGGCACGCTGGCTGACAGAACATGTTCTGGATAGTGTTTATAACAGCATCAAATTTCTGTTGCCATGGGGATGCTAACTCTGAACCGACTGCTTTTGTGTATCTGAAACTTCCATCAAAAGTTGTTTGAATACATCTGTGTGTGGATGTTCATGTCTACAAAGAATGGAACGAGGAGATATAAGGTGATATCAAATAGATACCAACTTATGGGACACAAGGGCGTATCTAGAGGATTACACTAAGAAATAAGCTCACAGTCCTTTGTTTTCTTGTCTGTTTTGAGTACATAAACTACATTTTTAGCCTGTAAGCTACATGTGTAGACGTTGAGGGAGATGTATTGCTAGCAGACATCGATATTGAGTTCACTGAAGTCAGTGAACTTATGGCACACTTTGGCTACCTGAAGATCTCTTCTAATCTGGCAGTTCAAAGGTCCTACATGGGACAGTTCTGAGAGTTCAACTGCACTTTCGTTCTCCCCTGCCAAGGGCTCTCAGGTAGTTACTGTCATTTGCCAATCCACCAAGGAAATCCTTCTATGATATTAAGTCAAATTTTGGATTACTGACAGAAAACGCAGAGCTTTAGTAGTTTTTTCAGCATTTAACTTAGCAGATTAATTCTTCCTATATGGTTTGAGTCACCTTATGTGATGACTCTGATATTGTATTTCATAAGGTTCACTTGGCCACATTATATTAAGCTGAGGGCTATATTAAGTAATATTAAATCTTTAATCTATGATGACAGGTATTTTTGGAAGCTGAAACAACGGTACTCATGAATGAGGAAATGAACTTTGACAAAATGAATGGTTTGGCAGATGGTAGTTTGCTTAGAGCTCTTACTAACAGATGTTTGAATGAATGTTCTGCAAGACCTCTGTGTATTTTGGGTTTTAACATTTTATTAGCAAATAGTTATCACCTGGTGTATACTTGTTCTTTGGAAGTTCTTGATTTGGAAGCTGCTAATTTTTTTCCTTACCTTTCCTGGAGGAAAAAACCCAAAAGTTTATTGATTCCTGCTTGGGGATAAGAATGATGGAACTCAGAAAGTATTTATTGTATGTACATTTTTTGTGTGTCACAGCAGTTATGATTAGGTTTGTGAGATTCACAGACACACAATTAACTACACCAGTATTAGGGACTGCAAGCCCCCAGAATGTGAGGCTAAGAACCAGAGATGGGACTGAAACCACACGTGGAGTGGGAGACACTTGTCTAAAAACCAAATTAAGCCACAAATAAAAACATACACTCTACATACCAGAAACAACATTCCAATATATTTAGACTTTAAAAACCCCCCAAAATACATTCTCAGTAATCACTAAAAAAAGTGCAGTGGTTTCTGTAGTAGAAACTGGAATTTAGATTCTCTCAAGTATTCCAATCACTATGCTGCACAATACTTATCTTACTCCACTGATTTTAAACTATCTTAATGTAAATATCATATCCAAGAACACACTAATACACTGTTTAGTGCTCAGAGATATTTTTAGTGAATGCTGTGTATGGGCAATATTTAAGGAAGACCCTTGTGCTCCGTTTTCTCTGGATGAACATTGCCATCACCCATGCAGCACGCTGGCTCTGTGCACACCCTCTAAGGACATTTCCAGACATTTCAAGAGATGCCCAAGGTATTGGTTCCTGATTAATCACTCTGATTTCTACTGTGGGAATAAGCTTTATAAGAGCAACATTTTTGTGGCTCTAACTGTACTTAATTGACCTTAAAATTCTAAATTACACAGGGGCTTTTTCATAACAGGTCACCTTCTTTATTAAGAGTATCTAGAAGAAGACTATTTACTGAGAGTGTCAAGAAATATAATGAACAAATTTTCTTAAAACTGTAAAGTTACTAAAATAGAAAAAAAGTATTATTTGAAACAGATGCACAGAGAAGGTAGAAGTAAATAAATTAAACATATTTTATTTTGGACTAGAATACTAATTATTCAAATTACCAGTTAGAAGTTGGGAACCTTTTCCATTAAACTGTTGTATCTCACAATATGGAGTTTCGTCTGAACTTTAGCATATAGTTTCAGAAAAGTGATTTAGAGAAGAAATTAGAAAATTAGAGAAGAATCAGAATGCTCTTTTCATATATTTCTACTTAAGACTTCTAGCTTTTCCATTTGACATTCAAAAATTGACCTCAAAAAGAACAAAAAAAATGAAATAGAGCTGGAAGGGATGAATTATTTGAAGAGGAAGAACTCCAAAACTAAATATTTTGGATATTATTGTATGCAACAAAAACTAGGGGGAAAGAGCTAACTACTCAACCTGAACCAACTTCATTTCTCATTTTTTGATTCTGCAACCACACTGAGCAGTCCAGCTGTTTTGTAAATGAATCCTCTTCCTTCTCACAATAATCAAATTAAATATCTGAACATTTTATTTAAAAACCAATTGGTAACCATACTGACATCTCTGGACAAACGGTTCCTACTATTTTAACAAGGGATAACAAAACAACTTTTTTATTTTTCTGTTTATTAACTTACATTTACATACAACTGTCTCCAGCAACAGTTCAGGTGTTCATTTGTAGCTCCTACACTGTGGTATAATACAAAATAATTACCTAATTTTCTTAGTATTCTCCAGATGTAATGTATTCTCAAATCTGCTCTTGGTGGCTGTGGATTAATACTGACCTTGCAAAAGCGACTTCCACGTCCAAAAGGCCACAAAGCACTTAAAAAAGAGGTGATAGTCTCTTGCACAAGATGAAAATTATTACATCATCAGGCAGAGATCCTCTTCACAACCACACTCAGGAGACGAGCAGAAATTAAGGATTCTCTTATTCTCAGATAGGATAGCTCAGTCACAGTGCAACAGCAGCAATTGCACAGGAACCAGCAGCACTGATTTTTTCCTCTCCCTGCTTAATCGACCGGGATTATCAGGTCCTAAGCAGGACCGGGAAATCAACTTTATCCCATCATTTCCTTAATCAAAACTTTCCCCGAGCTCTTCCAACTCAAAACATCATCTTTGCCAACTGTACCGACCTTTGCTGAGTAATGGTTCCTATCAGGCTTCACTGCATACTCAGATTTTTGCTGTCTAGCCTTAAATCTGATACCTCTTACCCTATACCTTTTCTATGCCTTTACCTGTCTTCTCACTTTGTTCTAAGCATATAATGTACTTCCGAGGTTGATATTCTTTGGACCCCCTGGTATGCTGACCACTCAGCACAGCCCAGACTGCCCCGTCATGCTGTGGCAGGAGCCACTGAAGCTCTGCTCTCTCTCCACTCCAGCATCCCTGATGTACGTCTGAAGTACATCTTACTGTTCTTGGGCAAATTAACATTTAAGAAGGATCAACTGTTGACCAAGAATCCATTGCACGGGTATTATTTCCAGAACAAAAAGCCCATTTATACTCCAAAAGGCTAAGGAAGCAAGGCTGTGATCTTCTGGAACTATACTCACACACCTTGCTCTCTAATTCCTGAGCATGGCTCCTCATTATGCATCCTTCTTCCAAGGTACTCATACATCTTAAATACATGACTTAGGGTTTTGGTACTGTGGGCTAGTCCTTACATTGCTGCTTATACCAAATTATTCTACCTTGTCTTACAGTCCTCTTCATGACACTTCAGTTGATGCATTTTTTTTTTTTTGGCATATCTATCAAGTTTTTATGTATTACAGGAATAATAACTGCGGTGATAAAAACATTTTATGGAAGCAAAAGGGAAACCAGCCACAAATAGGGGGAAAATGAGTTAAGAAATATTAAGTTTGGGTGGTGAAACTGGGAGAAGAAGAAATGTAAGGGAGTAGGTGTGGATCCCCAGGTTGGAAATCACTGGAGAGGAGTAACATTCGCAAGGTCCTGCTAGAAGGTCTGTGTTAGAGATTAGCAGTTGTTTTGACTTTGGACATGGTAGAGAGAGAATAGAAACAACAGCCCTGCCCTTGGCCATCTCTATTCTGATTTACACTGCCTTGACAAAAATGTATAGGAACAGAAAAACATAGATATGTGCACGGGAGGAGTAGAGACAAAGTTAAATCAGAGTAAAAAGAAACAGCATATTTTAGAGCCATAAATGCAGAAGGACAGAAGGGAAAAGAGAAACCAGTGCTCTCTTTCAAAAAGATTTAACAAAAAAGACTTATTATTGGAAGGGCAAAGTGACCAGTTAGATTATATCTCAGGATCAATTAATGCAAAATAGAAGAGTGGGATTTTTCTCATTGTATTTGGAAATATTAAAAGGCAGCGTCACTCCTAAAGTGGTAAACAGTACACACAGGTGCTATTGTATAACAGCCAGCCTATAAGGAGAAACAGAGGTCAGCAGAACTTTAAAAGGCAGATACGAATTACTCTGACTTTAATTTGCTTTCAAAAACATGATCACTGACCCTTTAAATCACAAGCCAATTACAAGCATTGTAGTGCCATTACTAATTACATGCTGAGTGTGTAAATTTAAAATGGCAATTTCAACTTTCAGTTCATTGGGAGAATGCAGGAAAATGAAATTGCATACTAATTAGTTCATGTATGTCAGACACCTGAAAGATTAGAGAAAAAAAACTCTTCACTTATTACCAGTGAGTTATAAGCAAAGCACTCAAACCTTTCATTTGTGAAGCTGCATATAAATAAAGGAATTAAATGACAAAGAAAATTGATAATAATGGAATAAGGCAAAAATAGCTACAGGCCTGTACATAATTATACTTTGGAGGACTTTGCCCATTATACACAGCTTCCTTTAGAATTTATCTAGCATTAGAAACTGTAAGAGGGTAACAGGCTACTGCTTCAGAATCACTGCGCTAAATGTTAATTTACATTTCCTAAAAGTGGTGTTTCTGGTTCCATAGCTTTCAACTTAATCTCCACCAAACATTCACTGTTTTTCAGGAGCTGTCTTCTGGACTAGATGCTTCGTCACTCAGACCAACACGGAAAAGGTCCCACATGCAGACCCCTTACGTTAGGATCTGGGAATAAGCTGGTGACTTGATAAAGAAAGTAAAGACTCAGAGCAGGCTGCTATTAGAGGGAGCATTTCTCCCACAAGACCAGAAGGAAGGTAGCCAGAAAGTCAGCACAAATCTGTGGGCTAACTTTTTGTAACCTTCCACATACGCTTACGAAATAAATCCCTGGCCACTACAGGAGCTGTGCAAAAAATCAGATACGGGATTTCTGCTTCTCCTCTTCTCTCCACAGAAACTGTTCACCCATGTAAGGGTCAGGCAGTGTCTGTCTCTGAGAGTGCATTTCATGCTTGAAGAACAAGGCAGTGCTCTGATGTAAAGAACTACTATGCAGTGCATAAAGTGTGAGTTTGCGGAGGTCTGAATCCTTGCCAAATCAAAACAGGGTTTCTGCGGAACGCTAAAAAGCACTTTTCTCTAGAACTATCATCTCCTTGAAAAAATTTAGATTTTCTGTTCCCAGATGTTCTGAGATGAAAAGTCTTCAGAAAAGGAGGAAAAAAAATCTTCTAAAGAGTTAAATATCTGTTTTTAAATTACGAAGAGTATTTTTATTTTTGCTCTAAACTAAAAAGAAAAATAAAATACTTGGCAAGTTTTGCGAAAATTATAGACCAAAGTTTTTTTCAAAAGAAAAATGAGAAGAAAAAGAAGGGAATGCTAGGTGCTTAGTACACATTAATCATATCACTTAATTAGCTTTTAGAAAGTCCTTAACTATGGCTGTCAAAATTACAGAATAACCTGCATGGGATTGGCACCATCTAGATTAGATCATTAACTCCAAAAAGGAACAGATTGTTCAAATCTGATGCCATGTGCTGAGATTTGTAGACACATATTCTCCATTGCTCCAACCTTCCTTCCAGGTAATAGCAAAGGGAAGGTGGATTTGCCAAGTACAAACGTGAATGCAATAGACTATTAGCCATCCCCATCCAGTTTACTTCCTGGTAATGTCATGTCTAGGGGGCCAATGTTAAATGATTTTGATTTTTTTTTCTCCAGCTCATTTAACAAAGCCCACACTGTAAAGCAGACCAAAAGCTATTGTACACAGACTTTTTCATCATCCATTGAAGTTACATTAGTTTTCTACTCCTGTGAAAATAATTCTGCTCAAGTCCCTGAGTGTTACTCTTGCCAATTATTTTTCAATGTACAAATTTTACAGAATTCCTAACCCCTCTGGTCTTTATGGAAAAAAAAACTGACTTAAGATACATTGAAGGGCCTTTGTGTTCTCACCCTGTAGTGAATAACAAACAGTAACACCAGCAACGTTTTTCAGAACTGACAATCCAGCACTCTCACCCACACCAGCTTCAGAAAATTTCATCAAACAGCACTTTGTGCTGCTCTCCAGACAAGAAAAATGAACGTGTAATCCTGTATGCTTTTCCCCCAAACATCTGGGAACTGCTCGGAAAAATCACAAATGGTAGTCAGTACAAAAACTTGAATATAAACAAAAATTATGCCAGGTACCTGAAGGTAACTTCAAGAAGAGTATGTCTGACACACCCAAGAGACATATGGACAGTTTAACTTAGTGCGAGCAGACAAGATGCTCAAACATCATCTTTTGCTACTCCTGTGATGGGTTCACTGGGAGGGAAGCACCCACTTCACATATTGACTCTATTGACTGATTAGCACAAAAGGTTTTCCCATAAATATCTAACATCACCTTTATTAACCAACAGCTGAAAATGCCAAAGCTTATCCCCATTCACATGTGAAAAGAAAACCCCATAAAGGTAAAGAGCTACAGCAATCACCAGATAATCATTATCTTCATTAAAATACAGCCACAGGAGTTCATATTCACTGCTTCATGACTTTTACTGAAGTAATTTACCGAGTGCAGGGAAATACAGTCCACAAAGAGGGCACTGCTATTTGGATCATTCTAGTGATAATATCCTTGAGTGGAAATTTAAAAAAAAAATGTGTATTTTCAGCTCCATGGATGTAGCTGAACTAACAGCTATTTCAGCCTTAATTAAAACAATTCTCATTACTTCCATCATGATGCACACCATGCTTAACCTGTGTGCCCAGAGCAGCTCAGCAGAGAGGACAAACTATTCCTGCAGGCTCTGGTACAGCCAAAACCACACTAAAGCACTCTAGAATGATGCCCAAGGAAGGCTGCATGTGTCAAAAGAGCTCCACCATGAGATGTTGATGCAAAATGCTACTAAGGACCTAATGAGCAAATGTAACATATGTGGAAAGCAGCTTCCTTGAAAAGACTCTTTATAAATTTGCTTCCATGCTTTAGAGCCACAACTGAACATATGTACACATTTTTTAAATAAAAGGATTTGTGCATTTGTAAAGCCAAGATTATTACTGTTTTGCAACTAAACGGTCCCTTTTAGTCCAGGCTACGCTTCTGACAGTGAATAAGAATCTAGTTGTTAGTTTATCACTTGTCTTCATCAGTTTCTTAAGTGACTCTGGCAATTGAGTCGAGGAGATTTTTTTCCTCCTCAGCTCCATCTGTTACCTGAATCCATGGCCATCTGTCATTTTCTGCAGCAGTCCAAGCATTCACAAGGCCCTTCTTATTAAGTCGTGCATAGTATGGATACCATTTCTGGAGCCCAAAAAGAGCTCGATGAGTGGATGATGCAGTAATTTGTTGGTTTGACACAATTCCTCCTTCTATCCCTAGTGGGCCAGAGCACCCTGCAAACAGAAACAAGAAAAGAAATTAATGCAACTGAAATGGTAAATCTTCTGAGTTCCAAATAGTATACAAATAGATCCAAAATGCCATGTCAGATACATTATTAGAAGAGATTTAAAGCACTTGAGTAGCAACTTCATTCTGCGGAAATGAAAAAGGACAAAAAATACTGTTTTTAAATAACTATTCCCATTGCAAAATTAATGAAATAAACAAAGTTTTCAATTTCTTTTAGTTCGTTCTATTTGAAGAGTTGTGACTTTCGATTTTTGATCCTTAGATTCAAATATTAAAATAATTGCTAAAAGTAAATTTAAAATTCTGCAGTTACTGCAAAATACCATATTGCTGCTACTGCCATAGAGGTTGGCATTAGGCAATATATGTCCAGCTCTGAAGTCCCCAACATAAGGAGGATGTCGACCTGTTGGAGAGAGTCTAGACGAGGCCATGAAGATGACCAGAGGGCTGGAGCACCTGTCCTGTGAGGACAGGCTGAGAGAGTTGGGGTTGTTCAGCCTGGAGAAGAGGAGGCTCCGGGGAGACCTGATAGCGGCCTTTCAAGGGGGCTACAGGAAAGATGGGGAGAGGCTGTTCAGTAGGGCCTGCTGTGGTAGGACGAGGGGTAATGGTTTTAAAATAGAAGGAAACAGATTCAGACTTGATAAAAGGAATAATTTTTTTTACAGTGAGGGTGGTGGAACAGGTTGCCCAGAGAGGCAGTGGATGCCCCATCCCTGGAAACATTCAAGGTCAGGTTGGATGGGGCAGCCTTTGAAGATCCTTTCCAACCCAAACCATTCTATGGTTCTATGATTCTATGCTATATATTGTTATTGCAGTTATCTTTAAAAATATGAAACTAGACACATGATATTGCTCAGTTACATTAAAAATAGTTAAAAGTCCTATACATCTAATCAGGAAGCCACAAAATATGTTTTTAATTGTAAAGTTCAAATGTTCATAATTTTGTGTGGTATTCATCATTAATTTATTCACCTGAAGTACTTGCAGACGTAGTATTTTTAAAAGTCAAGATATGTCTGCATACATTGTTTTCTGAAGCCATTCCACTTAGGTACAGAAACAAGAGCATTCAGTTATTGTGAGCAATCCAAACAGAGAAAATTTTGAAAATTCTTTCTATGCAAATGATTGGCAGTTTACCTACTATTCAATACCCCAACCACTTCCAAGTAAATAAGATTTTTTTTTTTTTTTTCCTCAACTCAATTTTGATGCAGTGTGTAAAGAGAAGCTAATTGCAGGCCCTATTGTAGCAGCTCAGTTGCCCAAGAGAGCTGCTTTGTGGTCAACTCCACTTCAGCAATTTTGAACACAACAGGACAGAGGAGACATTTACTCATGCTTTGAAGCCTGGCAGTATTTCACCTTAAGCAGAACCCGAGAATGAACTCTGAAATCATACTGCTATGAAATCCTTATGCCATATGGGCAGAAAGTCAGAAAAAAATTTAATTCCTCATTAATTTAAAGGTACAGACAAGAAAAAGTGACCAGTGCAATTTGCTTCTTTCAACAGAAGCTGAGACAAGGAGACAGTACCGGGAGTCACTGGCAACACAATCCTTGGATGTTGCAAGTTACTGATAATGGAGACAAATACAAATTAAATTGCAGTTTTAAGTTGATTGCGGAGTAAGAGCAATAGACAAGCACTGAAAAGACAAACTAAAACCCCCACACAGGTGGGGTTCCAAATGCAAAAACTGGTTTACTTTCAGGAGATGCTTAAATTAAATCCTGGCCCCACTGAAACTGATGACTGACTTGCACTGTACAATGACTTCATCCACATTTTTAACAGTCAGCGAAGCTTGTCTAGAATCTGAAATCCTAGTTCTACTTTTCTGTGTCTTGTATCTCCAACAACAACAAAGGTGGTGCATTCAGCACTTGACTAGTAAGTCTGTTCATGCTGCACAAAATATAACAAAACACAGCTCTCTGCTGCTGCTGTGCCAGGTTTATAGCAGTGCCAGAACAAAACAAACTCTTTGTCACCAGCATAGGCAGGCACAATATCAGATGTATTCAAAAAGCCCACCTATGTTGGTAAAGTGTCACTTTTCAGTGTGTTATCATGCATCACTTAAAAACTGAAAGACCTACTCAAATCTTAGCTCTGTTTCTGAAATCTTTTCCTTTAATCATCATAAATGCCATTAGTGTATAAACTTCTCTATCTGCTTGCCAGCCAGAGGTAAACTACTCTGCTTTTTTAAGAAAATTGCACATTTTCAAAAGTTCCTTATATCTACTTATTAGACTATCTTTGTCATTTCATAATGGGAAAGAAAGTGCACACAGGTGTGTCTACAGGTACGTGCAACTCACAAACACACAGCTGTACATACAGGACTGATTCCTGCGTACTGTGAAATTAACCACCCCTAACACCTGGTATAGACAGAAAAGAGGTTTCCAAGAGGAGCTGAAAATTGAAGTGTGGAGCCATGGCAGATGTTCAAATATGGACACAGAGCATACACCTATGTTCTACATATACATTCTCCTACTACGCTGAGGAACACAGGGCACCTGCCAGCCCTGATCGGGTCATTCAGTGGGAAAAATGTGTGCACGAAGACAGGGCTCCAGCATCTATCAAGGGCAGTTTTGAGTGAAGTCCAAAATTTGACTTTAGCAGATAATTTTCCAAAGAAGAACATGGATTTGATGTCAAGACCCTTGATCTCCTATAGACATCCCAGCTCTGGCAGACTTGGAAGAGATGTGGACATCTGTTCGTTGGTTTTTTTTTTTAATTATTATTATTATCAGCTTCTAAGTTATGCAGAACTTTGTGGGAAGTTTTGATTTGGAGGCATGTTAGTTCTCATGCTTGAGATGCACTAAATGGTATTTGAAACAGGTGTGAATTGAAGTATGTGTGAACGACAAGAGAAAGGTGAATATTCCTTTCTAAAGTGAAGGCAGTTAAATCATCAAGTACAGCACTTAACTCCACTTTGTCAGTTATGACCATATATGGTCAGAAGTGTTTACCTTCCTCAGCTTTAGGAGGATTATTCCTGAAATCCAAAGTAAATCTGTACCTTCAGGGAATAGGTCCTTCATTGTACAAGGTTTTTATTATAATTTTAGTTCCAGTCTCGGTTTGTCATATTTGTCATTTTTTTCAATGTCAGTTAAATAAAGTTAAAATTTAACATTCCTAAAAATTAAAACTACCACATTAGAGATACTTTCTACTTTTCTATTCAGTTCAAGCATAACAACATGAGATGCATAATACAAGACTGGATGATAATTGCTAAACAATATTAGCTTTACAACGTAATATATATGTACACATATATAGATACACACTTATATTTGTACACACCACTAAGATCTGTCTTTAGAGAGATCTTTTTTTCACAACCCTGAAGGACATCAGATAATTCTCCTGAGGGAGGAAGCTTGGATTAATCTAAAGCTTAATCCTGCTCAAGATGTGTTTGCAGGTCCAAACCATAGAACTTGCTACGTAATCCTACTCTGACCACAGCAGTGCTGATGAATTGAACAATTTCCCACACACAGGCCTGGCAGATTGGTCTTGAGGAAGTCCACTCAAGGCTATCTCTTCCTGGGACTTAAGATACCTCCACATGCATCATGAGGAGTTTATTTTTTTGAGTAGTTTTACCTTGAACTTGGCCATATCAAATCTAACCTTCTGTGCCATAGCCAGGTCAATCTGTATTTCAAGATATTTTAAAAACTCTTCAGTCCATAATGCTAAGTAGGTTTCTTATATTATCAGAACATTTTGCTATCTTTCTTTTTTATTGAACGGCCAAGACTTCAGCAGAGGTATTACTAGGACTCCATGAGTAAGCTCCTTCCACTGCTAACGCTGCCTATTTTACTACTCTTTTGTTCTTCACTTCTAATTAGACATTATTATACATGAAAAATTTCAATTTACTTTCTTTTATCAGTTGAAAGGAAATAGTTGAACACATTTTTGGATAGTCCAATATCGCACAGCAAATGGACTTCCCTTAGCCATATGCTCATTAATTTCTTCCAAATACTCCAATAGATTAGTGAGTCATGCTTTCTCCTAAGAAAAGCTCTAATGGGGCTATTACTCCCTAAATTCCCAATAAATTTACTTTGCTTGAAAACTTTCAGCTGAATAACCTACCTCTCATTCCATCAAACATGCTGTATCAGTAAAGGATGGGTCAGAGAGGAGCTTCTGCATAAGGTATTCAATTTGAGACACAAGTAATTCTTTCCTTCAAGTTAAGACATAAATTGTTTCTTTTAGTGCTTAAGGACTGTGATATGTCTCTGACTACGAACAATGAAGGAAACAAGCAAATGTGTCTTCTGGAGATTGTTTGTCTTTTAAACAAAACTGAGACACATATTTTGCAGAACAAGTACAAGTTGTATTATATTTTGTTATTATACATCTGTTTCTACTAAATCCACAGTTCATTTAACAAAAATCATGACAGCTTAGGAAACTGCAGTCTCCAAGGGAGTAACAGTATCACTACAGCGACTCTACATGATTCAGTCTGGTCAACATCAGTCATTAAACAGAAAACAATTTTTATTCTTTAATGCTGACACACTGGGGTATGGCAATCAGCTTGATGCAAGAAAGTAAAAAAAACCAAACAAACCAGCAATTAAAAAGCTGCTTGACAGGTTCATGATACAGATTCACAAGGAAGATTTTGTTATCTGGAGCTGTTATTTTAGTGTCATTAAATAGAAATACTGGTTTTAATCCTACAGTGACAATTGATATGCACTAAATAAAACCCTATTGACACTTCTCTTGTTCTCATCAAACACAAAGCTGGGCCCACATGAGGATGTCAGAAGGCAGTGGTGTACCAATAAGCTACATCACTGTGAATGGATCCAGTAAGGGATGGGAAAAGTCAAGAACACAGGAAAAGTGAAGGATTCACTTACATCTTTTCAGTTCTAAGAATACCCACCAAGTCATGTGAAGATAGCATGGTTATAAAACTGCCTTAAAGACTTCTTTTACACTCTCATACTTAACTAGATCTGAAACATTACGTACCATTTTGGACCACAACGCAAACGATCATTAATGCAGATTTCACCTGTAGACCACGTATATGGGGATCACACAGCTCCCCAGAGAAAACAGGAGTTATGTCTTTCCACCCTCGTCTCTTACAACAATAAATCCCTCCAGCTAAACAAAAATATTTGTGCAAAAGGAAACAGAAGAAGCTGACAGTTAGCTTACTATGTTTAAGATTGATATCTCTTCAGAGGTAAATTAGAATAGATTTCCCCTCTAACAGGGAAAGGACAAACCATTTTGAGATAAAGCATTACTACAGTAGGAGATAAAAAGCAAAAAAACCACCGCATAAACATGTTACTTAAGTATACTTAATTTGGACTTCTACGTTTATGTCCACAAATTAAGCAAAAGCTCCAAATGGTTTAAAAAATTGCTTGAAAATGTGAGGATTATGTCTCTGCAAACAGAAGAAAAAGATTTCTTGTCACTGACGATGAAACATGCCTGGTTTTGCAGCATGAATATATAGCTTCCATTCCCTCTGTTGGTTTGTCTCTAGCTAACATCATCAAAACAAACAGATGCAAAATTGGAGGCATGCGGAAAACAAATCTGCTTTAGACATCTGCAATCCTGTCTTTCTCCAAGCACCTAATTTTCTAGAATGAGATTACTCTGGCTGTGCTTAGCACAGCATGGTAATTGTGCTGAACACAAACCCTGACAATGGGATTACAGATGACCTCTGATATTGCAGTAATTAATGCTGATACACGTGTAAGCTCCCCAACACGCAATCCAGGCTTCAGCCTCCTATTTCTTCTTCGTGTTCCTCCAGCCGCCCACACGTCCTTGCCCGGTTTGTTCTATCATGGATAGCTCTCTTTAGATAACAGTGAATTTGTTTTTATAGGAGCAGGTTAGATGGATATGGAGAATCACTGAGCAGCCTGCTGTTAAAGTGTCTGTCCATATGCAACATACAAGGCGATGCCCCTATAGGGTTTGTTTTTTTTCACAACCATGACACAATAACGATAAAATCCTCTCTTCTTTATAAATACTACACAAAGTGCTTTTGCAGAGAGGTTGCTGGGAGACACAGCTTCCCTTCACACTAGAGGTTACAGAGCACCATCTCATGGTTTTAGCGACACAGTGGTCCCCAATTGCCAACTTCGCCATTGCACAGTGGGATCACAAATTACCTCTGATATTGCAGTAATTCATGCTGATACAGGCATTACTTCCTCACCATGCAATCTAGGCTTCAGCTTCCTATTTCTTCTTCTTGTTCCTTCACACAGACTTCAACTCTCTTACCACACACATTTTCCCACACTGGCGGCCTGCAGTCCCCAGGGTGGGATTCACATTTGTCTGATGGCCATCCAGGCGGATTTTCCACAGGGAGTGAGTCTGCAAAAACTTGGACTTCCAGCATACCACAGGAGCATATGGAGACAACAGCTCAGACATTGAAAGCAGATTAAGGTTTGGTTTTTTTTTTTATACAGTGCTGGGTCTGAAATGGAGGGTTGTTATTCAGGACTAATTTTCTTAGTTCCATCTTGGCAATTTCTCCATTCTACTTTTTGGATAGGATTGTAAATTCCCCACACAAAGCACATGAATTAAGGTCTGGGGAATTGCAACATACAGCACAGTTGACAAGAGGACCGATCCAACAGAAATAAAACTGAAGGAAGATCCAAATTCTGATTTAGGAACTGCCTAAACTGAAGACTGCTGGAAGCTGGGAAAATGCAATGGGAGAATCATCACTTAGTGCTCGTCCCTTGTCTTACAATCAATTGTCAAGCATTCACTGCAGATCACTGCTCAAGGCAGGATTATTGGACTGTCATCAGACCAAGCACAGTTATTCTTATGCCCAAAAAGAAGGG
This sequence comes from Tetrax tetrax, assembly GCA_009806455.1. Taxonomy (NCBI): domain Eukaryota; kingdom Metazoa; phylum Chordata; class Aves; order Otidiformes; family Otididae; genus Tetrax; species Tetrax tetrax. The sequence goes on from WHYT01017959.1 coordinate 413,616, forward strand.
TACATCTAAGATCTCCTCTCTGCAAAGCTATGATTGGAAAATTAATTTTTTAGTACTGCTCCATGAAGTGACTGTTCCTGCTCTGTTTTGTGCTGAACTCCATCACATTAATGTTATTGACAGTATCCCTAGGCACGTTTAAAATTATTTTAACGGAACTGGCCTGGAAAGAGAATGTCTAGAATGAAGAAACACCATTTGTGGATCATTATCAGAGAAAACCATGACTTCACATGATCTGGAGAAGTCTCTATCCCAAGACTCATCAACTACATTACAGCCATAACATTCCTGACAAACATCTGCTGAACACCTTTTTTCAAAAGCTTCAGTAGTGAACATTCCACAATATTATTTGGTGTTTGACTGAAGTCTAAGTTGACTCTTTCTTATTCCAGTTATTATTTTTTTGTCCTGATTCTATGGACGTGGACAACCATGTCCTCTTCTTAAAATAGCCTTCAGTGTATCTGTCCCCCCTCCTATTCCCTTTTCTACCTGGAGATGCCAAATAATCACAGTTTACAGCACGCGCATGGTGTAGCACGAAGTGTGAAGGAGCACAGCTGTCCTTGCCATACGGGTTACTGGACTAACTGGAGATCAACGCAAGATCTGGGGGAGAGTTTAGAATCCAGAAAAATGATAGGCTGAACCTTGACTGTGATGAACCATATGGCCAATTTGCAGCCGCAGCAGAAAACTACTGTCACGTCATGGTGATTTCAGAAAGGACAAGCACCTCTGTCAAACTACCAAATACAAAATGATTCCTCTGACTTTATACCATTATTCAAGTTACAGCATTCAACAATTCATTGATACACATTACTTTTATTTTATTTTGTTTTTAAGCAACAATTATGAATTTATTTTTTTTTAAAGATTATATTGCAGTAAGGAGTTTAGGTTGTCAAACTCCTCTGCTGAGCTCTCATATAGAAATATATTAATCTTTATGTGAAAAATTATTTTTACATTTGAAGTTGGTACTGTGAAAAACATTTCTTCCATGTTTGGCTGGCGACATTAACCAGTTTTACATAACTCATAGCCACTGAAACTACTAAAATTAAATCTGAATAACACAGAAATTATGGAAGAACACTAAAAAAAACCTCTCACAAGAATTAACCTGCATTCATGGTATAGTAATTAAATTCACAGGAGCTTTCAAGTGGCACTACAAAATAATTGGCCTATGGTCATACTTACACACTTAAAGAATGGCAGATACAGAAACCATAGCATGTAACTGCCGCATAATTGTAATTATTATTATCTTATGTTGCAATGACATAAAAATATATGTAATTCAAAGTTCTATTTACCAATCTTAAGATTTTTTGGTGGATCTGGACTTGGGTAACTGTGGGTGGAGGAGATTTGTGTAGCTGTGGATCTATTAACTACCCCTTTTACTTCTAGCTATTGTAAATGGTTGTGGCACAGAGTACAGCCAATTAACAACTTAAGCATAACTTAGGCATGTAAAAATGCAATTTGGAACCCAACTGGATTTAAAAATAATCTTTCTTATTTGCTGCTGCTGAACCCTCTGCAATTTGTGCACTTCTCCCCTCCTCAGGTATTATACCAATATTTCTTTGAAGAATACAAGAAAACTCAGCAGCTTTCCTCCTACGTTAGGAAATTTGCTAATGAGACACCATGTTCTGAAAAAGTTCAGCCTGATTTCAGGATAGCTGCAGACAAATTCTTTCAGAGTTCCTTGGTTTTATGTTTACATTAGTCTCTCTTCACTCACATGTAGTTTGGGTTTGGTTTTCTTTTTGCTATGGAGCATGCAAAATAGACAAAAACCTTACATATGTGGCAAATGCACTATATTGTAGTGTATCCTCTCTTCTCCCTGAGATCATTGCAAAGGACTGTCAGAGGCCAACGCTCGTCCTAGAAAAATTAGTAATTTTAACATAGAGTTGATAAATATATCTTAAACTGGTAATAGTAAATTTCCAGGAGCTGTCAGCAGTCCCAGGAAAAGAAAAAAAGTGCAAGCTCAAGCATATTCATACCAGTGCTGCAAAGAGGGTTCACCACTGGGAAAGCTCGTATTCTGCCTCCCAACTGGAGTCACCTGCTGATGCAGACGCACACTCACAGTCATGCTGGCTGGTGGGAACGCTAATTTCAGAGGTGCTAATTGAAGAGGAAACCCCACTGACCTCCTTTATAACTTTTGCTAAATCCTATCAGGAGAGGTGAAATATCCGGATTCTGACCAGCTGACTGTTTGGAAGCTCTGCCCAATTCTCTGAATTAGTTACAGGAACCAGATGCTGATACCACTTTTATTTTTTTAAAATGCTAACTAACTACTGCTAATTTGAAGGCAGCTCATGATGTACGTATCTCTGTGCTTAATGATTGCTTTTTCCTAAAAATCTGCCTGTTCCAAAAAGCAACTTTGAAAAAATAACAAACCTAAACCTTCTCTTGGAAATAAAACTGGAAAGACAAGGTATAGTTACACTGAAAAACAATCTGCATTTTTCTAGCAGCTCTACAACAGAAATCAGTGGGATTACAACATGAAGGTAATTATCATTCCTGCAAGCCAGACTGACAATGAGAATGTTCATTTGCCATGAGAAGAGTATGTGCTTTTCAAGTGGTAAATCTCATTTTGCTGCCTAGAGACATTCTTTCTGTCTTTGTGGTTTGGTTTTTTTTTTCTTTCTTTCTTTTTTTTTTTCCCCACAAGAACAGTAACTGTTCCTAGAAATGACAATATTACTACTTACAAGATGGACTCCTTGAAATTGTTTAAAAACTACTAGAGGGACTAATATGAATTCTACATTACAATGGAATTCATGTTCTTCACAAAGAAGTAAAAAGATGGCAATATCCTACAATATACTGCTGAAGCGATATGCTAAATATAAGCTATATCCACAGTACTGAATACAAACTGCATGCAAATGATTGTTATTTGACTACCGAGAAACAGCAGTTCTTATGGTCTCTAAGCTGCTTCCATTTTATTCTATATTACATCTAACATTTTAATAACTGGAAATTCAGATAGCAGCATTTAGATTTTGTTCCTGGAAGCCATCTGATGTAGGTATAACTTTATACTCATGTAAAGCAGCTTTAAGGATCAGGGCTTGAATCCCTGTTGATAATACAGAATTAATTTAAAAGTCAGGGACTTCTATTAGAGTGGAAAAAACCCAGAATGAAGATTCAAAAAGTTATTTTACTACACGTGCAGTAAAATAAGTGTTTCGTTACTACAGCAGTATAGTAAAATGAAATGTAGCATTTGTGACTCCATGATGTATTTTGACATAAATAAAATCTGTATATATACTTCTTTTCCTATCCTTTCATTTATCCTTATCAATATCTCTTTTCACCATAAAGAGGACATTATTCCAAAGTGTTTATATTTGAAAATAGCTGACCAAACAAAGCAAACGTAAGGGATATAATCAATGTGACCCAGCTTTAGCCATCTAAAAGTTATGTATCTACCCTGAACCGGCTGCTTAGACTCTTTCTGTCATCTGTGGGAAGAAACAGGCAACCCTAAATCACAATTTCCATTATTCCATTATCTGTTAAGAAAGTGTTTAAGACAAATGTAGTCATCTCTTCTGTTTCCACTGATCAAGGAACAAGCCTAGAACACTATCTTCAACTTAGTGCCTAGGTTTAAGAGGCTAAAATTAAGTTAAATATATCAGGTGAGTTTTACAAACACTGAAAATATATTACTTCAAAATTATATGATAAAATACTTTTCTGCAAAGCTAGATTTACTAGATAGTTAACAAAGATGGGTTTTATGGAAAAAAAGTCTTTGAAAAACGGATGGCAAGGAAGAGATGAGCATGACAGCCAATAAATAACTTTCCGGACTGTTGAAAAATATGATCACGAGAAGGTTGATGTGACTTTGGAAATGGAATTACCAAGTGATTCAAGCTGGAATACCCATCAAACTTCAGGAAGATATTTGCCACAGAAATAACAAGCGACTCCTCATTCTGTCTGTATTACATCTAAAGTCACTGGTGGTATTCAATACATGGGCCAACGCTGTTCCATGTCTTCATTAATCACTCAGACACTGGGAGAGAGTGTCTGGGTTGTTAATGTAATGTGCTGACAACAGAAGTGGCCATCAGCAAGTTTCCTCTCTACTCAGCACTGGGGAGATGAACATCCAGTGTTGGTCTCTCCACTGTTAAAAAGATATGGTCTTACTGGAGCGTGCCCAGTGCAGGGCCATGATGACCAAGGGACTGGAGCATTGAACTACAAGACGACGCTGATAGAACAGGGACTGCTCAGCCTGCAGAAGTGAAGGCTCAGAGGGATCTTACCAATGTGTATAAATGACTGATGGGATGGCATAAATACAAAGGAGCCAGGCTCTTCTTTCAGTAGTGGCCAGTGGCAGGACAAGAGGCAATGGGAACAAATTAAAACACAGGAAATTCCATCTGAACAGAAGAAAAAAAAATCTTCTGTTATTTTTTGTTTTGTTTTTTTTTTTAATTGTGAGAATGGTCAAACACTGGAACCGGTTGTCCAGTGAGCTTGTGGAGCCCCATTTATGGAAATATGGAAAATGTGACTGGATGTAGTCCAGAGCAACTGGGTCTAAGTGGCACTACTTGAGCAAGGAGGTTGGACCACTGATCTCCAGAGGACCCTGCCAAACTCAACCTTTCTGTGACGCTCTGATTCCAAATAATTCTAGCTCCAGATTCTTTTCAGATCAATGCTCACAAATGGGTAAATCCTGGTGTCAAAGCAGCACAGAGGAGCTCATCCTGATTAAGAATAATTCGATGTTGTTCTGTTGACTTTGAAGTGTTACCGATTTACAGTGGGTGAGGACTTGCCCCTGAAGTACTTAACTTTATCCAGTATTATGCAGTGCTGCATGAAATAACATTAACAATTTTAAAAAATTAATTTTTTCATTGGTTTAACACATTTTTCTTCTTGGGAGCCATTCGTAAGCAGAACACTTATACAAATGTGTTTGCAGTAAATTTTTTTTTTTTTTTTCATAAAGTTAAGTATGAATACATTTCACCCCCAGTCAGTCACAATGTGTTAGAATGATATATGATACACAAAAATTCTGTATATTTTCCTATACCAAACATTTTTGCTGTTAGCTGCATGGATAATCAGTATATTTTTAAAAAGTAGAAGAATTTCTAATTGTAGGAATTACATCTTAATTTCCAGTAGATGATAGAGGCCAAAGTGTAAACCTACACTATGACAAGCTGAAGAAGAGCTAAAATCGTAAGTTACTAAAAGCACTCTGACTGTGTACATTCAGTTTACTTCAGTCATATTTGCACAGAGCAAACATATTCTGTGGAGGTGTTATGAAGGACAGTCACATATCCCAGCTCATTTTCATATTAATCTTTTGAATGTATTTGCCACCTTTTTCTTGTTAAGCACATTCTTAGTGCCATTTCATATGCTTTATAGTTCATGACAGGTTTTTTTCGCCCCACTAGCAGCTATTGCTTCTTATGACATCTCGATTTTACAATGAGGGTGGTGGAGCACTGTCCCAGTTTGCCTAGAGAGGTGGTGGATGCCCCATCCCTGGAAAGGCCAGGTTGGACGGGGCTCTGAGTAACCTGATCTGGTTGGAGATGTCCCTGCTCCTTGCAGGGGGGTTGGACTGGATGGCCTTTAAAGGTCCCTTCAAACTCAAACCATTCTCTGATTTTATGATTCTATGAAAATAGGATTTAGAAACTGTCATTTTATTTTTTGTTTCAGTAGACCTGGAGAGTACAAAGTGTCAGTGATTATTTCAGATAGTTTTTATCTGTTATTAGATGAAAAACTTAAAGTCACAGGATTTATAAATTCCAGGTAACTCCTAACTACACAATGGATTAGCACATTTTTGCCCATCCCTGGTAAGTTTACAGAGCCATTCAGCTTCGAAATATGATTAACAGAAGGTTATTTATCTCCATAAGTTTGCTTTACAGATTTAACCAAAACAAAATGGATTTCCTTGACCTATTAACATTTTAATTAGTATAACTCTGATTTCTGAAGTGTGATTACAAGTACGTTAGGCAGTCATAGATCATAGAATCATAGAATGGCTAGAGTTGGAAGGGACCTTCAAAGATCATCTAGTCCAACCCACCTACAAGGAGCAGGGAGTCAGTGTGGTAATGCAGCACTGAGGTGAAAAATATGATTAATCTTGTTTCATGCCTCCATATAAAATACTGTATGTCAAAGGTAACATCTTTACCAATTTGCCTCACTAGCAACTAATGAGCACACAGACATTTCCAGACAAGCAAACTTTTCAGATGATGTTGTGTTAAGCTTCAAGTCTCTAGGAGGTGACAAGTGGTTAGTTATGTTCCATGCAGTAGAAGACAGCTTTTCAGACAGTAATGGGAAGAATTGATACCTATTTGCTGATGTGTCCAAGGAGATTAAATGGTTTTTATGCTGATGTATCATCTCAGCCAGCAGCAGTGCATTATTCTGTTGTCATACTGGTCAACACGGTTCATGCGTGTAAGCAATACCTATCAGAACTAATTAAATATGGGATGATACATTCTACTTCTCAACATCACTGCTAAGTGACTATCATGTGCTTCCCTTCCCAAATCCTCTCTTCATACTTTTATAGTAAGGTTGTAAAATTCATTTTTGGCCTTTACTTGCTCTACAAGCTCCATGCTGAGGACACAGACTGAAAATAAAGTTAGGCAACTTAGGTAGTCTAGGGATTTAAAAAACGGAAGCAAAAGCATTTTTTAATTTCTTTTGGCACCTGATAACGTCTTGCTTTTTCCAGTGGTAATGTGATTTCATGACGTAGTTTTTAGGAACTGTGCCTAGATGAAAAAGCTAGATTTAGGGACTACACAGCCTCCACTCCCATCTACAAAAAACAGCTCTAGGGTGCACCGTGGGAACTACAGGCAAACAAGTCTACTTCAACACCTTGTAAGCTCCTGAGTCTATAATTAAGATCACTAAGTAACTGGATAAAGACAATCTGTTGGAAAAGAGCCAACATGACTTTTGTAAATGGCAATCCTGCCTTACTTGATAGAGTTCTTTAATGGTAACAGTATGCACAGGGATAAAGGAAATACAGCATACTTGGATTTTCAGAAGGCATTTAAAAAGGTTCCAAATGAAAGGGTCTTGCCATGGAGTGGGGAAAAGGCTCTGTTATAGACAGAAGTTTAATTAAAGAACAGGAAGCAGCTTTTCAGAATGAAATGTCAGCAGTGGGGTCCCTGAGGATCATTGCTGGAGTCAGTTTTACTCCCCAGTGATCTGGTGGAAAGTATGAATGGGGAAACTGTCCACTTTGAAGCTACTAAGCTGTCTTGATCAAATGCCACTCTGATGATGAGGGGCACAGAAAATTGAATGAATAGTCAAAAGGGTGACAGATGAATCTCAGTGAACACAAATGGAAGGTACCGCATCTATGAAAAAAAACCTAAAATGTGTCTACACAACACTGAACTTGGAAATCGGCATTGAAACTGCAAATAGTGATCTCAGAGCCATCATCATCAGTTCTTTGCACAGTGGGTAGTCATCTTCTAGAGCCTTTTACAGGCATATAGAAGATTAACAGGTTCAAAAAGGAATTAGAAAAATTCGGGCACCATAGGTCCATGGGTGACACTAAAGACACTGACGAGGGGCGTACTCTGTAATGTTCCTTCATGAACTGCAGACCTGCAGGAGACAGGAGGAGAACAAATGACAGAAACTGTCCAAGCCCACATTCTCTCCTGAAATGATGTTTGTCACTTCCACAGTCAGAAACCTGATGGTAAGACAATCAGACTGTTGAACTATCTGACCCAATTATCTGTTTTTCTAATCTTAAGAAATTACCAATAAAATGTTAGTGAAATTTAGCTAAGAATCCATTATGTTATTCACATAAATAGTCTATTTAATAACAGCTGCCCAAGAAAACACATTGCATATATAAGGAGTGAGTACAGCAGTTCAATTAAGAAGAGAAACTAGACTTTAAAAAGCTACTTTTTTCAGAAGGCGTCTCCTTTTAATACCCTTTATATATTCTTTACTCATTATTCTGCAACAAACTTAATTATCCAGTAATTCAATATAACACAGAAAAAAATAATTTGTTAGGGTATTACCGAGAAGAGAGTTATATTTCTAAGCTGACAAACCAAGAAATAGTAACCCCTCTTCCTGAAATTCCTCCAGAATGAACATGGCCAATGACGCCACGAGATCGCTGTCTTTTCCATTCCAGCTGTTTAGAGAAGAGATGGAAGGTATTAGACAACATCATCCAGCCACCAAAATCTAGATCTTTTAGCATTTTCCTTTCATAAATAAAGCATAAGTAAATATTTGAATTCATTGTGAATAAGACCTTACCTTATTTACAAAGTGCCTAAACATTTGAAAAGATATAGATGGACCTAGTAACTTTCACTTACAACTATGTAAAGAGAACTATTCAGAAAATACTATAACAAAAGGCAAATGGGAAGTTACCTGTCAGTAATACATAAATCAGCACAAATCTGTTTACATATTCATCTTGATGTGTTAGGCTCTGATGAGTAAGAGCCAGGGGACCCCACTGTGCTGACAATATCTATATTAAGAAATTCTAAATAAAGCTGCACATTACAAAATTGCAATGCAGTTACCACAGCCAAGTTGTCCAATTCTTTTGATTCAAAAAGTAGCTATAGCACTAAACTATGCTATTATTTACCCATAATGACTTACCAAAAAACGTTAACACTATGTTACAAAAATTTACACATTTCAGTTTTAAGTCCCAATAACCCATGCCCTCAGCACCAGTGCAAATAGCTCACACGACCTTGGAAACTTCTTAATGTCTTTCTTGCCTAAGTCTCCCTATATAAAATTTTCTGTGACTTCAAATCCTTTTGGTTTAATATGCACCACAATATTACAATGTTGGATCTGCTAACTAACTGCATTAGGACTGACAGCACAGAGGAATGTGTTTCTCAGCTTCTCGCAAGAGAACCTCATCTCAGCAGAACTCACACGGATAAATGTGTGCACTCAACTACACCATCTCTCCGGTAGGCATGTATTTGCATCTAACACCATGACTAAGAATGAAAATGGAGCAGCTGAAGTTGAAGGTTTACACCTCTTTCAGGAGTCTGCATGAACAACACTAGTATCTGCTCATAAGAGAACAAAATTCCTTCCTTATCTGATCAAATTTGAAATAACGTTATCCATACCCCAGCCCCTGGTGTACCAGGAATCACGGGTTGTGACTCTCACACTGTCTTCTGAAGGTGCTCCACCATGCAGAGAAGATGCCAATTAGATCAGAGATCAGAATCGGCTTTTCCTCTGGCCCTTTCTTCCGTCACAGAACAGCATGGTGACACCTCTGCTTTCCCAACAGAAAATGCTCTTCTGGATTATGTCCCTTACACATGGGCACCGCAGGCAGGTGCAGTGTTTGCGATTCACAAAAATTACACTTTTCCTCAGCTTTTCATATTGGCTATGAAGTTGGAAGTTATCCAGCTCTCTGCCCAGTAGCCTGTACTGGTGAATTCGTCTGCTTCTCCTTACACTTTGCAGACATGGCAAAGGCTAGATGATGACTAAAAATTAGCCTTTGCATATTGAATCAAACCCCACTTTTGAAGTATATTAAGGTGTCTGAAATTGGGATTCTCCATCAATAAATACTAATAATGAACAGCATAAAACTCCTAGCATTTCAATACTTATAACAATGTGCAATTAATGCCAGAGAGATTTAACTTCTTAGGTAAAGGGGACAAACACACTGCACTACATTAGTAAATTATTACTTCCAATGTTTATATTTGTACATCTAAGACTAAAGCACAGTTTTTAAAGGAAATAATGTTGTGCCCCATCTTGCCTGCAGAGAACTCAGTGGGAGACCCACTGCCACCCTCAGCAGGGATGAGAAGAGGCTGAACGGATTCCATCACGTGTTTTGGGAAAAGAATTTAATTCTTGAGAATTTTTCACCTGACACTTTTTATCAAGGAGAGAAATTCTTCTGTCTGAAAGCGAACAAAACCCAATACTCACTCAAATTTGCACCTGATGGAAAAAATAAAGGTATTGAAAATTAAAGGAGAGTTGGGGCTGTTCAGCCTGGAGAAGAAAAGGCTCCAGAGTGACCTTATAGTGATCTTCCAGTACCTAAAGGGGGCTGATAGGAAAGATGGGGAGAAACTCTTCAGCAGGGCCTGTTGTGATAGGACAAGGGGTAATTGGTTTAAAATAGAGGGAGGTAGATTTAGATTGGATATTAGGAAGAAGTTTTTTACACAGTGGCAGAACACTGGCCCAGGTTGCCCAGAGAGGTGGTGGATGCCCCATCCCTGGAAACGTTCAAGGCCAGGTTGGACGGGGCTCTGAGCAACCTGGTCTGGTTGGAGATGTCCCTGCTCCTTGCAGGGGGGTTGGACTGGATGGGCTTTGAAGGTCCCTTCCAACCCTAACCATTCTACGATTCTATTGTGAAAAAAACTGTGGAAGGACCAGGAGGTAAGAAAAAGAAGAAGAGGTTTCAGTAATCACAGTCAAATCCATATTCAGCTTCCTGTATGAATATTTTAGTGTAATCCAGAAAAAAAAAAAATTACACTTTTTAGAAACATTTAAGAAAAAGAAAGAATCCTATTTGCACACATTGGATGTAAGGATTCAGATTTGCTTTCAAAGTTAAAAGAATACTGGGGAATATTTTTCCTAGTAATATTTGCTTTTCTCTAAATTTGATGTAATGAATTACAACATGGTTAATTTTTATGCTACACCTAGGATGAAATTTCAAAACATGGATGGGTAAAAGTGAATTGCATAAAAATAGGTACAGACTAATTATGAAATTAGGTTTCAGCAACAGCAGCATAATTGGGAACTACTATTACTAGAATAAAAATAGATGCCGAACTATTAAACCAAGCAAACTTTGCCAACAAAGGAAAATCACATTTATGGTGGAGCTTTATCAAACAGATTTTGCTGGATCAGCATTTGTCCATCAGTTTTCAAGGGTACAAGTTTTGTGTCATTCTTTTCTAGAAAAAAAAAAAAATTTCTAAATAACTACACCAAACAAAGAACTAGTCAAATTACATTTCGCATTAATATTACAAAACGTTCACTGATACAACGGAAAAGGGTTTGAGCTAAGAGTAATTCCATCAGCTTTTCTCAGCAAAGTAATAATCCTTTATGATAGTTGTGAATTTTTTAAGTTTTAAATGTATTTCAATCAAAAAAACCACTTGCACTCTTCTGAGCCCCAGTTTACGTACACCATGCCAGCAAGACACAAAGCCTTTCTCCCTCAGTACTGCATTGCCGCCACATTTTTCCTATCTATTCCTCTCCTCGTTTATTTTGAAGAAGTGACAGCCTTGAGTAAGTAACACAGTGGCTGCTGACCCTCGGAGCCGCAGGAGCGCGTCCACGTTGGGCAGCTCTTGGGCTGACGGCCACCGCCTGTGCGGCTGCCTGCAGCCACGGACGCGTGCCATTTGCCTCTGATCCGGGAGGCAACGAACGACTGCTGTTCACATGCTGAACCCTGACGAGGCTAGAAAGTACGCTAAGTTGCGAGGAATAACCTGCTGCTTTCCCTTCTAACACAACCAGTAATATGATGCTGGAGATATTCTGAATTTTTTGTAAGTCCTCGGATCATCTAATGGAATGCAACGAACGGACATGGTGGTGGTCAGGGACTGAAACAGACGTAACCTACCAGCATCGCTCATTCCCCTCCTGTGTATCGTGCTGCACCAGCGCTTGGAACAGGAGCTTTGCTGGACTCTCCGTCTGTCCAAAGCAGCAGGAGCTGTGAATCTTAACTCAGTGGGAAGTTTACCACTGAACATATTACATTTCCTTCTCCTTCTGAAAACTGCAGGTGGGAGCTGTGTCGAGCCTGAAGATTTCAGTTCATTGAGGGCTCATGTAACCATATTTTGTTCCATTTTCTCTTTAGTTCACATGGATTTTCATCTTTAACAGATTGGCTTGAATTCCAAGTCCAAATAGATCTCCAAATGTGAATTAACTTTCAAACCTCCAACTTTTGCAAGGTTTATGCCATACTTGTCTTAAAAAAACCTCCAACTTTTGCAAGGTTTATGCCATACTTGTCTTAAGTTCTACTGTATGCTCAGTTTGTTAACTACTGCAAATCTCAAGACAGTTTAATTATGAGGACTTTGTGGCTCTAAAGATGATTTTTCTCTCATTGCTCATTCCCGTGTCCCTCAAAGGGTAGCAGCAGATCAGACCAGGCTGACTCAGATGGCAAGCCACCCTCCACAATTAATCAATTTTGAAATAAATTATCTACATTTCACAAATCAGAGCCTTAAAATAAGGTATTTTCCAATTGGACTAGTACCTGAATCAGAAAAAATGGTCCTATGACTTGGCTACTGGGAACTTTGTTGAGCCTACTGCAGCTCTAAATTTTTCTTTTCATATATTTATAATCACTAGTGCTTTTATTGAAGGTGTTTTTCCATACTTTTAACGCGGGGTTTTTTGGTCATAATAACTGGTGATTTGTTTTCAGCTTGCTGCTACTGGCTACAATCTGGCTTTTATTTCTTTTATAGTACCAATTCCTTACCTGCAAATTATTTTTCATTTCTACGAGGATGTAAAAAAAAAGAAAGCTCATTATTGACCAGATCAGGAACTTAAGAGCTATAGAGGCTACTTTGAGAATAACAATGTGCTGTAATTTTTCTTTTAAGGCTTAGAAATGCTGAAATATGCATTGTCATAGTCTTTGCCACACATAAAAATGCACATAAAAGTTCTTCCAACACAGGAACAGTGGATTATATTTATAAGATAAGTATTCTTTTCTCCTCTGCTTTTAGTGAATATATATGATTCTATGTTACTGAAAAGGTAGGGTTGTATTGCTCTCTCAGTAGGAAGAACAGAGAGGCGGAAGACAAGCAGGAGAAGGAATCCCTGACCCTAGTGCAACCATCCTTCCTCTTTATGGAGGGTAATTGAGGGGCATCACGAGGCAGGAATGCCTGAAAAAAGCAAATCAGTAGGTTTAAGTAAGAAAATGTGGCAAGAAAGTCACCACAACAAGGTGGTTCAAGCTAAAATGAGATGTTACATAGTCAAGTTGTGGATGCCTGAAAACAGGGTTGAATTCATATTGTAGTTATTGACGTAACCCAAAAGCCACTGTTGCACTAGATGACTCATGTCGTAAGGAGACGATTAAATGGGTAAAATACATCTGCTGAGTCCTAGGGGCTTGTCTGAGTATTTTACAATAAATTTCTGTCAGGTGTCTGACTAAAGATTGCATCCTCTACTGCCTAATCAAAGTAAGATATTGAGAAGTGAATTTTCAAAGGAAGACATTGGTGTACAGTACAACTGCAGCAAGACGAAAATGTACCCAAAGGCGTAGGGCTGAGGACTTTGTTTCAACATCAAACACTGAGAGATCAGTCTCATTTTCCTATTGTACTGAAAGGAAGAACTACCGTTCTGATCTGCTGAGGCTAATTTTACACACCTTTGCGTCTTACATAGGATTCCTGTACACAGAAGGTCTGTGGAAGGGCCAGAGTGTGCTTTGTTGTTTGAAGACTCAATATTAGAAGTGTTAGAGTTTGATTAATATTTCTCACTAGGTCATTGAAACGCCTGGGAGAACATTTCAATTTTAACAATGTGTTCTGTCATTTCTATAACATTTTCTGCTTCTTTGCTCTTTCATGCCAACAGACTACACAGAAATGCTAGCCTGACAATATTCCCAGAACGGTGTAGCCTCAGCAAAATTCATTAGCATCAGGACAAGGTTCAGGATGGGATTTGTCCAATGCAACTATAGAAATTGTGTTCTGCCCTTGATTAGTTGAAATAGTTAAAAATGTATATAAAGCATCATTCTCATTACTGATAAATTTAGTCTGTCTTTGAGCATTTATTTAACCTCTTAAATAATTTCTGGTTTTATTCTTATAGAACGTTCAAAAAGGAACATGACAAATTACTTACATAGAGTTGAATTATATGGGTTAAAGTCACATTCAACATGTAAAAGTTTTCCCTCTCACACTTTCAAAATGTATTTCTAATATATTTCTGTTCTAAGGTATTTCTGTAATCCAGAGAGGTCATAAATCAAATAAAGGCAGAAAAAAAATGTTTATATTCTTCCTTTAGGCTGAGATTAACCACACATTATTCCCTAAACCAGCAAGGACATCATATCAATAATAATTTAGCTACTGTGAGTAAATTTAAAAAGTGAATTAATTTATCTAATTTGTATACACATATACCTACACACACACACACACACACACACACACATATACCTATAAAATCTCCTTAATTTTTCCATGCAAGTCCTGAACTTGTAAACTAAATAATGACAAACTGGAATGTACATATTTACTTAATTTTTGTGCATTATATCCTTGGTAAATTAACTGAGAATTCTAGCTTTTAAATTTTACGATCTTTGAAGGGAAACATACCAAGAAAAATATAAAAATTAAAATAAATTCTTATCTTTGCTTTAAACATGAATTAAAGAACAGTTTCTACCGCCTTGATTAGACTGTGGCTTGATTAACATTTTTAACTGGTGTTAAGCCTTGATTTTCTGCCCAGGCTCTGTCCCCTGCCGTTCCTTTGTACCAGCCCAGTATCTGTGTAGCCATGAAATTCACTGGATCAAAGGATTGTTTTGGTTCATTAATTATCTTTTTTATTTCCTCGGTTAATTTTTGCCAGGGCAACAAGGTAAGCAGCAGGGCTGGTTTATGTCATCTTTAAAGAAACTGCTACTTTACAGTATAACGTAATGCAAAAGAAAGGTAGGGGTGTTTTGTCCCAATTCTCTCACAAAAAATAGAAAATCTACTTTGAAATTTCTGGAATCTGAAGGCAATTACAAGGCTTACCTATTTAATAAATTGGAAAGAGATCCAGTTTAAGGTCATAATCTACAGGTCATCTAAAAATCTCTGAGGTTTAGCACGTGCCTTAACAGAACTTGCAGTATATACTGGCAAGATGAATGAAAATGGAACAGAGATTCCAGGATAAAAAAGTAAATTATTTTTGTACTACTTAATGTGTATCTTCTTCCTTTGCATATGATTTTAATGTTCTTAATTTAAATACAGGAGTCTGTATTTCTAGAAACTACAATTCTTTCTACAGTTCATTTTTCTCCTAATGAAAGTGGAAAACTTGAATCAACTGATTAAACATGAAGGGCTGGTAGACAACATAAATCATTGACATCTTGGACTACAGAACAATTTCAAGAATACAAAAATAAAATTAGTATGTTTGGCCAGTATCGTTTTACAGAAACTTACTATATTTTATATAACACCAGTATTTCAGATCACAAAACTGTCAGATATTCAAACCAATCATGGATACGCTTAAAACAAAACTTCATATTGGATTATTCATGGAATTAGTCAAACTGGTATTTTGAGCTGTAGAGAAAATTAGATTCCCCTAAATCTCATTCAAAGACATTTTAATAGCAACCAATAATTTAGGGAACTCAAGTCCATGTTGATTCCTGTCAAATGAAGTGTTTCACAGTGGCTCGCTACAAGCTTTAAGCCACAATGTATTGCCCACTGGAGATGCATAAAAAACCTCATAAAAAACCTGATCTGAATTCACCAGAAAGCCTGTTACCAGGTTTATTAATTTAAGAAAACGGTTAAGTTCTGATTCCTATCCATGCTTTGAAAACAGACTTCTCTAAAGAGAAATTTTAGCCAGAAGAAAAGCTTCTCATCCTGTTTCATAAGTTGTTTTATTTTGCCTGTTCACTTTTTATAACCTCATTCTGTGATGCTTGTTTAGTGCAGGGTTTTTCTGAACCTGAGCGTGGAGGCTTTCTGAACCGTGAACCCTGCTGAGCCAGGGCTGGTAAGCGATGGAGCTGTGGAAGACAGAGATACCCAAGCCTCAGTGAAGACTGTGAGCATCAAGCAGAGGAGTTCAAAGGGCAAGCACCTGAAGTCAAAAATTCACAACGATTGAGGACACTGCCTTCAAAACTTACTTGTAAGTGAAATACAGAAGACACCAAAGAAGCAAAACAGTGTTTTCAAAAAAAAAAAAAGAAATACTGTAAAACTAGTTATTTCTCCTGTGCTAGAAATCATGCAAGTTGCAGGTGTCCTGTATTACTGGGAACAATTTGGAAAGAAAGAAAATTCTAAAGTCACAGCACATCAGAACACTTTGGATGACACCATCTAGCCTGGGAGTACAAGGCTGCATGTAAGCAGAAGTCTTGGAAGTCTCTTTATGTCTAGATCTGTCAAATGTTTACATAATTTTAAAGTAAAAATGACACTGAAACAAGGGGAATTTTCATTTAGACAAAAAAAATGCCACTTTGATTTCCGCAGAGAGGAAGGCAGAAGACAACCAAGTGCAGTATAAGCACATCAGTATATTAAAATGTAAAGCACAGGAAGCAAATGAAAATAATGGGAAGGTACACTGCTTAGCAGGATTTCTGACATGCCAGACAAACCAAACTGGCACACTTCTCTAAATGCAGTCCTCCTACATATGGGCATGTTGAACACACAGCAACGGAGGTGAAGGGGCCATAGCACATGTAAAAAATATTTACAGTGACTAATTTGATCTGTATCTTTAAAGAAAAAGCATAATAAATTTTGCCATATGTTTTAATGGCAGCAACTCTTGGCAATCAGCAAAACACAGCTCCAAAATGCACAATGGTGAAATTGTAACGTGTCCACTGTATAGTACCATCTGCTAGATGAAAAACAAAGTGATCAAAAATTACCTGTGGAAGGCCTCACGATTTATTACAATTCACAATCCACGTTGCTCTTGGGAGATTTTAACAATGCAGATTTGTACTGAATAATGCAAACAGTCTGACACTGATGAAAGTGGCTCCCTGTTGCCTTCGAGAGAATTTTGTGATACAGAAAGCAAAAACTTCAACCCCAGGAGAATCTGTCTTGGAAGCAGTACTTATTTATAGAGATTCCAAGACTAAGGAAAGCTGTAATTGAGGTAATCATAATTGATAGCTTGAATTTATCACAGAAGCAAGAAATAGGTTCAGAGAGTGCAAGAACAGAAGGAGATGCAGCTGCATCAAGGAAATGCTGAAGCCTTAAGAAATCCAGAAAGCAATACAGAATTAATATAGTTTTGCTGATGCTTTCAGAGGACGGGAAAAGGTGCTCTCTTTTCATTCTGCATTTGCTAAACATCTGCAGGCAAATTTTCTAAATACCAGATGCTCAGTGAAGTATCTCTTAACAGACTGATAAACTTATTCCAGAACAATTGAACACGTTTTGTAGCTATCAGTACTTTTGCACTCTGCATTACTTTGACTTTGCCTCATCCTGTGCTTTCCAGCAATGAAAAGCAGCTGGTTTAAGCACCATTTATGCCTGAATGGCTAAAGACAGCAGTAGCTAGTAAGAAAGAAAGAAGAGTGAAGTTAAGTATCTCCAGGAAAAAAAGGAAAAAAAAAAAAAGGAGGTCAGGCCAGTGCTTCAAAATGAGAAGGATTTGTACATAAAACAGAAGAAAGCCCCAAAGAAGCAGAAGCATTGTTGGGGTGTAAAGCACATCAGTTGGCCAGGAGAACTTTACTTCATGGGTGAGCCCTTAGAAAGAAACTCCACTCATCATCCGTGCCAGAAGAAGACTTGGAAGATGGTCAAGGTGGTCCAAATACAGTTCCAAGCTCATTAGGCATTTTAGTGCTATTTTAGTACTCAGCTCCAGGCCAGCCTTTCCCTCCCACTTCAGCTACAGTAGTTAGTAGCAGAGGATCGTCGGACTAGATAGATAGAAGGATTTTGGGTCACCGTCCCACAAGGCTCGCAGGACCTGGATGTAATAAAACAGTTGTCTCACACTTATAAAGTGCTACACGTGAGATAAAATGGAAGGGAAATATTTAGAAGATTAGCTAAGAGAAATTAATTATGGTGGAATTAAATGGTGGAATAAAAAAAGAGAGAAAACTTACTTGGAGTATTAGGAAAAACAGACTGACATAAACTACTTGAAGCTGATGAGTAACATGATAAGCCACTATTACAAAACATTGGTATTTGGGATACACCAAACGAGACAGACTATTAAAAAATGCATCTGGGAGAACAAGGATGCATTCTCCTGCAATGACAGGAGAATTGACTGCATGATGTACTTTTGCCTTTTTGATTCTTGATCTAGGATATTTCACATATTCTATCACGTGGATTAGCAATCTTTGAGGTTCGTGAGGTAATTCTGAGTCAGCAATAAGTAATTTACATAATTAGTGTAACAGTATTTAATTATATGATTACTGTAAAACTTGAATGGTGTAATTAGAATGTGTAATCACTACTTGTAATTACATAATTAGGTATGATGATATAACTAAACTTCTCATGAAAAAAGAAAGCTATAGGAACCAGTATAGTGCACAATTATATTGGTGGTATAAAAAGAAAAGTTACCATTTTCAGGCTAGCTGTGCTGAAGTTAGCTCAAGAGTAGATGAATGGTAAAAGTTGGTGAAATGTGCCACAGTACTAGGAGAACGCATTGACTACCCTGAACAAGGGTAGTTCAGTTGCTACAGCCAGTACAAACATTATTCCCATCCTTAATTATCTGCTATGTATTGATGACTCCTCACACACCCAGCTGAATAACAAGAGTATAAAGAGTGCTATTATGGAAGTACAGAAGTATCAGCATTGTGCAGCACTTTCTAATTACGAATTTAAGTAATATGTTAATTGTCTCTTAAATCTTCAAAGCACATCTGATTTCACACTCCTCCCATGACATCATCCCGCAGACACCAGGTTGGTGGTACCTCCATATGCAGGTCCCTCCCCAAAGAAAGCCCAGAACAGAAGCTTTTTACCACTGCGCTCTAGTGCTGCATTGCCCTGCATCTACCACACCAGACAGACTTTTCAGCTAACAAATTAATAGTTACTGCAAAGCACATTTGAAAATTCATTGTCCTTGATGAGGACACTAAAGAAATTTGACTGCAGTATAGACTCTTATTATAATTGTAAAAAATCTTAAACATCACACAGAATTATCTTTTCAGGCACCTGAGTGCTCTTCCTTATGGGCTAAACGACGGCAAAATGGGTCACAATTTTGAGTATTTATCTATCATCTGAAGCCTCTTCAGAAAGATCATTTGACTAGGCAATTGGCTTACCAGTGCAAATCCCGCAAGCATGACCCAGACAAGCAGACTGTAGGTAGACTGTAGTTTTACAATTCAGTAACTGACGTTAGCAGAATTCTTTCACTATTTCAATATTGTGGAAATTCACATTTTTGGTACATATATACTTTCTGTTATATGTTCTCCAAGATACCAATAGCTATGTGTGTATATATAAAAATATACATAAAAACCAAATACAGTACGATATATACAACTTCACACATAAAGTTTATATTTACACATAATTGCAGACATATCTATAAAAAGAAAAATAAATATGAAATAACAGATGATGATCCAGAAAATGCAGTGATCACTTCACTTTTTCTCCTTAAGTTACCAGGCTGGACATGTCTTGGGACTATATTAGGTTTTTTCCACACCACCATTATGTTAGCATCCTTTGTTCCACCAAAACACACCGGCTTCTCTGCAGTGTTTCAACTCCAGAAGCCTCTAATAGCTGTTGTTAACTGTTAAGGTATATTGCATTTCATACCATAGAAAGTTATTCTATCTTTGTTATTTTGGTCTCCAAGATTACCTAGTCTTTCATATGTGAGGAAGTTCTCTGTAGCAACAGCTTTAGGAATCTGACCTTTATAGTTCATTCATAGTCAATGTTTTTGGTAAAATCATTTGTTCCCAGGTCAGATCCTGGAGGAACTCCACTAATGACTTCTCTGTGAACCAATGGTCCAACGTTCAGAGGCTAGAGACACGTCAGAGAAAGTAACAAATATTTTTGCCCTACTCTTAACACTTGTTGATATCTGCTAATAAACTGCTGAAGACAGGATAATTAGCAAGATGAATCCCTAGGCTGAACGAGTTTTTGTATTTTTCTATTTTTTATTATTTAATCCTTCCTATTTGACTGTTAGGTAATAATTTTGCATTTTGCAAATGTTTCTCTTGCATCAGATGCTTAACTTGAATGCATGACAGATTTCCTCTCTTATATTTCCTTCATTTTGAAAATAATAAAATTGCTATTTTGAGCATTATGTATTTGTAGACTAGAGAAATATTTTCATAGTATACTATAGTTGTTTCTGCAAAATAAAATATTCATTTATTTTGTTTTAAAAATAGATAAAAACCATGCAATACTTACTTTGTTGGCAATTTCTTCCCATAAATTCACCTGGACACTCACAGGAATAGTTGGCAACGAGATCTGTACAGATTCCACCATTCTTGCAGGGTTCAGCTTCACATTCATTTACATCTGCAAGAGGCACACAAGGTAATGTAGGGATTAGCAAAGAGAAATTGTAAAAGCAATAAGCACATGTTTTAAAGCACTAAACTACAACATATTTATACAATAGGCAT
>WHYT01017959.1:444758-473098 GCA_009806455.1 Tetrax tetrax
CTCTAGTGCTGCATTGCCCTGCATCTACCACACCAGACAGACTTTTCAGCTAACAAATTAATAGTTACTGCAAAGCACATTTGAAAATTCATTGTCCTTGATGAGGACACTAAAGAAATTTGACTGTAGTATAGACTCTTATTTTAATTGTAAAAAATCTTAAACATCACACAGAATTATCTTTTCAGGCACCTGAGTGCTCTTCCCTATGGGCTAAACGACGGCAAAATGGGTCACAATTTTGAGTATTTATCTATCATCTGAAGCCTCTTCAGAAAGATCATTTGACTAGGCAATTGGCTTACCAGTGCAAATCCCGCAAGCATGACCCAGACAAGCAGACTGTAGGTAGACTGTAGTTTTACAATTCAGTAACTGACGTTAGCAGAATTCTTTCACTATTTCAATATTGTGGAAATTCACATTTTTGGTAGATATATACTTTCTGTTATATGTTCTCCGTTCTATGTGTGTATATATATAAATATACATAAAAACCAAATACAGTATGACATATACAACTTCACACATAAAGTTTATATTTACACATAATTGCAGACATATCTATAAAAAGAAAAATAAATATGAAATAACAGATGATGATCCAGAAAATGCAGTGATCACTTCACTTTTTCTCCTTAAGTTACCAGGCTGGACATGTCTTGGGACTACATTAGGTTTTTTCCACACCACCATTATGTTAGCATCCTTTGTTCCACCAAAACACACAGGCTTCTCTGCAGTGTTTCAACTCCAGAAGCCTCTAATAGCTGTTGTTAACTGTTAAGGTATATTGCATTTCATACCATAGAAAGTTATTCTATCTTTGTTATTTTGGTCTCCAAGATTACCTAGTCTTTCATATGTGAGGAAGTTCTCTGTAGCAACAGCTTCAGGAATCTGACCTTTACAGTTCATTCATAGTCAATGTTATTGGTAAAATCATTTGTTCCCAGGTCAGATCCTGGAGGAACTCCACTAATGACTTCTCTGTGAACCAATGGTCCAACGTTCAGAGGCTAGAGACATGTCAGAGAAAGTAACACTTGTTGATATCTGCTAATAAACTGCTGAAGACAGGATAATTAGCAAGATGAATCCCTAGGCTGAACTAGTTTTTGTATTTTTCTATTTTTTACTATTTAATCCTTCCTATTTGACTCTTAGGTAATAATTTT
This sequence comes from Tetrax tetrax, assembly GCA_009806455.1. Taxonomy (NCBI): domain Eukaryota; kingdom Metazoa; phylum Chordata; class Aves; order Otidiformes; family Otididae; genus Tetrax; species Tetrax tetrax. The sequence goes on from WHYT01017959.1 coordinate 445,937, forward strand.
GCATTTTGCAAATGTTTCTCTTGTATCAGATGCTTAACTTGAATGCATGACAGATTTCCTCTCTTATATTTCCTTCATTTTGAAAATAATAAAATTGCTATTTTGAGCATTATGTATTTGTAGACTAGAGAAATATTTTCATAGTATACTATAGTTATTTCTGCAAAATAAAATATTCATTTATTTTGTTTTAAAAATAGATAAAAACCATGCAATACTTACTTTGTTGGCAATTTCTTCCCATAAATTCACCTGGACACTCACAGGAATAGTTGGCAACGAGATCTGTACAGATTCCACCATTCTTGCAGGGTTCGGCTTCACATTCATTTACATCTGCAAGAGGCACACAAGGTAATGTAGGGATTAGCAAAGAGAAATTGTAAAAGCAATAAGCACATGTTTTAAAGCACTAAACTACAACATATTTATACAATAGGCATCAGAAGACATACACTCTTTTGTGCAGCGAACATGCTCAGTAAAGGATGTGATCAAATAGGGCATGCTTTAGGAAAATATCAAAGCAATCTTACATAAATTTAGATAGTTTCATATAGCTACTGAAGTTTTACTATGTCCCATCACACAACAGGATTTTAAGTTTTGGTCACTGTAACTTCCAGAGGACATCAGGGCCACAAATCACAGCTTGACCTTAAATAAACAAATTAAATTAGTTCTAACAGAGTACTCATTAATGATCCTTGCAACTCCAAGAAATGTAACTCTTCTTTATCAATAGATGCCAGTTAAGAATGTCTCTCAGTTGTTCTTAATTCATTAAACATGTAATTGACAAGGTTGTTTAAGTGTGTAAAAAATTTCCTTTCTGTGCATGAGTTAGTGGGTGAATTGAAACCAACAGCTGGATCCAGGAGCTTGCAAATTTTAATAAATTCAAAAGATAGAAAACGTGGTCAATTTCATGTTTCCCTTTTCCAGTACATTTCGTCAAATGCTGTAGAGTAATACTCCCTTGTGTTTTTTCAGTGCAGTAACCTTCAAGTACGATTTCTTTTTCTCAAATGCAATACAGTATTTTTCGGTTATCATAAACAGGCGGATGAGGATAGTGATATCTCATAATTAAAATTCTCTGTCTCTGCACCTACGTTTATTCTGTATTGAGTAGAAACATTGCATGGATTCTATACATAATTGTCTCTAAGGGACGCATCAGTGTTAAATATTTAAAAGATGGTAGCCCACCCTAACTTCATTAAGACCTGAAGTCCTGTTGCATTGGACACTGTAAAAGGCAAACTGAAAAGCAGTCTTTAGCTTGTACTACAATTTTACTTAGTTCAGTTTTGCTTAAGTGCATATTAATTTTGGATACAGTTGCCAATAAAGTCAACATGCTCATAGCACAGAAGTAAGTTCAAATGAGAAGACACTTAACAGAGATGAACTAGTTGCATTCATTGGTGGGTAAAACGCCCTATAAATTGAAGCAATGCTCCTCACTGTTGTGCTGAACTTGCTTCGACCACCAAAATGCAAACTTGGTTTGTGCTGACATACACAAAGTGAAGAAGGTGCTACAGAAACGTCTAAACCTGGTGCAATAAGGCTTGTGCTGAAGCAGCAATATTCAGCTCTGTCAACAAAGTTGCTTGATTTCTGGTAGTTGAGTATGTAACTTTGGTACTTTTAAACTTATTTTTTACATTTACTGGGAATCTATGTATAAAAATTCAGTGTTTTAATACACATGACTTTCCTAGAACTGGTTGATTTTGTGATGTCTCCAGGGACATCTGCACCTCCGGTCTTTTCTGCAGATTTAAAAAGTTTTGTAGCTTTCAGGTTATGCATGCAATCTATTGCATGCAGGTATTTTGAAAACTAGCTGAAAGACCAGGCCCAGAAGGTGTTGATCACTGCTATAAAGTCTAGTTGGAGGCCAGTAACTATCAGTGTACTCTTGGAGTCAACGCTGGTCTGATCCTATTCAACATCTCCATTAATGATCTGGATGGTGGGGCAGACTGTACCCCCACCAAGTTTACTGATGACAGAAAACTGAGAGGAGTGGACATGCCAGAAGGTTATGCTGCCATTCAGAGGGACCTCAATGGGCTAGAGAGATGGGCTGAACGGGAACCTCAAGAAGTTCAACAAGGGAAAGTACAAAGTCCTGCCTTTTCTCCCCGAGGAGGAACAACTCCATGCACTAGTACACACTGGCAAACTGACCAGCTGGAAAGACAAGAGTGTTGGAGTCCTGATGGACAAGCTGACCATGAGACAGCAATGCACGCTCATGGCAGACGTGGTCAGCAGCCTCCTGGGCTGTATTAGGCAGAGCACTGCCAGCAGGTCAAGGGAGCTGATCACTCCTCTGCTTCCCCTTTGCTCAGCACTGGTGAGGCCACATCTAGAGTGCTGCGTCCAGTTCTGGGCTCTCCAGGATGAGAGAGACATGGACATACTAAAGAGTCCAACAAAGGGCCACTAAGACGATTAAGGGACTGGAACACCTCATCTACGAGGAAGGGCTGAGAGAGCCCACACTGTTTAGCTTAAAGAGGAGGGTCAGGAGGAAACTCATCCATGCACATAAACACCTGAAGGGATGATGCAAACAAGATCAAGCCAGGCTCTTTTCAGTGGTGGCCAGTGACAGGACAAGAGGTAATAAGCACAAACTGAAACACAGGACGTTCTGTCTCAACATCAGAAAATATTTTTTTACTGTAAGGATGACTGAGCAGGGGGGCGTGGACCAGCTGACCTCCAGAGGTCCTTTTTATCCTTAGCTGTCCTGTGATTCTGTGATTCCTTAGCTCTTCTGTGATCTCCCCATTGCTGTGAACAGAAATGCAGGCAGACTTTTCAGGTAAATGTGGAGGCTAATTTCAGTTCTTTGAACCATAAAAACATCAGATTTTTATACAAAAATTGATCATGGTTGCCAATCTCTCTTCGTTTTACTCTCTCATGTCTTATTATTTGTTCTCTATGAAGATATCACATACTGGACTAATAAAAATTCACAGCGCTAGTTGAATTTCTACCTATTAAAGAGGAAGAAGAGAGGTAACAGCTTAGCATGTGAGAAATAAGACCTGCCAAGGGAAATGACCAAAGAATAGACCTGCTCAATTCTAAATTAAATTTTTTATATGTATTTATAAAATTTAACAAGACTCTTCAGCTCCCTATTTGCCTTTTTAAGCAAAGCCCATTAACCTTATGTTTTCATCAAGTTATTTATCATTTTAATGTAGCCTAACACATTTGTGGGAAAAAATATCAAGGTCACTGTGAACTAAAAAAATGCTAAATGAACATATGAACTGTCTCTTACTTGCTGAAATAAAGGTAGTAATTTATCCTCTTAAAAGCTTTTCTGTGTAAAGATAATATCTTCTCAAGATAACTATTTTTTTTTCTAATTTGCCATTCATATTGAAATATGTAGGAAAAAAATGTACAACTTCCCTGCATATTTCAGTCTATGCAATGATGTAGAATACAGACAAAACCTTTAAGTACAAGACACTTCTAGAGCAATACTCATATTCTACCCCTACGGAACAAGTAGCTATGATGAGTGCAGAAAGATGGAAGTTTTTTATTATTATCTTTGTAACTTGGATCCTACAGTGATTTTTTTTCCAGTAATTTGAGAACCTTTAGTCTCATCAGTTCAAACAAATATGTCATATTTGATGAACGAGGAAAGACTAGCTCATCGTAGCATCATGTTTGATACCAGAACAGACGTCTTGTTGGAAAGATAATGAACTGAACTGTGTTAAAGAAAATAGCATAAGTTCTACAGAATTTAATTTACTATTCGTTATTTCACTTGATTGCATGTGTAGATGTAGAATATTTAATTAAAAAGTTGTTCTTGCAAACTGTGGTCAGATTTTGTTTAAATTCCTAGATGTGGCAATTACAGTACTAAACTTTACACTAGCTGGTGTGTTTCTTTCTTCGGAAAAACTTACATTCCATTTTAAACTTTGTCATAGTGTCATAATTAGAAGTAAATTTGAATAGGAATTTTTAAATGCCAGTTTCTGGAGTACTTAGAATCATAGAATCATAGAATAGTTAGGGTTGAAAGGGACATTTAAAGGTCATCCAGTCCAACCCCCCTGCAAGAAGCAGGGACATCTCCAACCAGATCAGGCTACTCAGAGCCCCAGCCAACCTGGCCTGGAATGTTTTCAGGGCCAGGGCATCAACCACCTCCTTGGGCAACCTGTTCCAGTGTTCCACCACTCTCATTGTAAAAAAAATTTTCCTAATATCCAATCTAAATCTAATTTCCTCTATTTTGAAACCATTACCCCTTGTCCTGTCACTATAAGCCCTGCTGAAGAGTTTGTCCCCGTCTTTCCTGTAGGCCCTCTTTAGATACTGGAAGGCTGCTATCAGGTGTCCCCAGAGCCTTGTCTTCTCCAGGCTGAACAGCCCCAGCTCTCTCAGCCTGTCCTCATAGGAGAGCTGCTCCAGCCCTCTCATCATCTTCATGGCCTCCTCTGGACCCTCTCCAACTGGTCCACATCTTTCTTATGTTGGGGGCTCAACACTTCTTATGTTGGGATCTTTAGTTGTTCCTAAAGACAATAAAGGCTCCCAAAGTAAAGCTTTCCCTATGTTGTCAGATACAAATTCTTCACTGACTATGCAATCAATCTATCAATGCAGGAAGGATGTGCTTTTATGTAAGTTAAGTTTATGTGCTTTTTAATGTGAATTAACTATACAGAAGTAAAATCACTGTAGGTTGCTCATGTTTTTTGGGGTAAGGTTAGGTTTTATGATGGGTCAGATTTTGAAGTGTAGTTCAGATAACAATCTTAAGCATTGCAGTAACTAAAACACAGATTGCTGAGTACTACCAAAGAATTCAGAGCTCCTCACTGAAGGACCTAATGAGAGTGCTAAACACTGAGTGGAATGGGGTCCTGAAAAGGTTTAAGTGACAGCACAGGGAAAGTCTGTACTTCTAAATAATGCCCAGGATAGCTAAAAAAATACCCAAATCCCAACCCTTCCATGCCCAGACCCCAAGATTTCTTTGCTGAAGATGGATTCTGAAATTTATAGTGGTGCAGGAACAAGAAAACATTCCTCATTTTCTTAAAATATATCGCTCTTTGAATAATAGCTTGAAGTGTTAAGACAGTTGATTAGGAAGTAAAGGCTATGTTAAGGTTTCTTTTTATGCTGAAGATGATTAAGTTTACAATTCCTACCACCTAAGATCAAATCATAAAGTGATTAAGCACACTTCTCTTTGACGAAGTCATTGTGCACCCCGGAACAGAAGTATGCCGTCAGAAACCAGGCAAGTAAAAGAGAACTTTGCTGTATTACACAGAGATTTGGAAAATCATTATGAGGAAGAGTAATGGGATTTTATCCTTCTTTTCTGGATTATATATTGTTTAAAATCCTCTACGTATTTAATAAAACATGAATAAAAACTAGTACTGTAGTTGCAAACATAATATAATTAAAAATACATAATCCTCATTTTGGACTTTACCTGTTACATGCAGTCACTTGTGTTTTCCTGAAAAATTACTCCATATGAAACAGGTATATAAGTTATGTAACTGTTATAATAAAAAAAAAAACCCAAAACTATAACTTCCAGTAATTTGAGTTCTTCAGCAAGCTACTTGATGTAAACCTGACTTTTTGTGATGAAGGGACTAATAAGCTACATCAGTTGTCCTTGCCAACGCAGCTTGTGTTTTGGCTGCAAATGCACACCAGTACTTTGTTCCTGTCCCCTGCTTGCTTGTTCTTCACACAACCCAAATTCCTGGTTCCTGCCACCTGAACCCTTGTTTCTGATCCAAGACTACCTTTTGCAGTACAGACTTCTTCAAGTTCCCTCCTGCTGACAAGCACATTCTCTCTTTATCCTTTGATTTTATGCTCGTTTTGGCTTCCTGATCACATAGGTCTGCTCATCTCAACACTAAGTCATGGCTTTAATCAGTCTTCTATCTTGACAGGTTGGCTCTTCGCAGACACAGCATCTAAGTTCAAATGTCCATACTGGAAGTCAGCTCGGCCCTTATTCAAAGCAGTGTTTAGACACAATCCAGTTATGCCTGACTATATTGCAAATATTTTTTTCTGTAATAAGGTTTATTTAGTATCTAGAAAACAGATGGGAACAAAAGATCGACTACTTATAGCCTCTGTATCATAACTAGCTTCTATGAAGACCCACAACTAGAGATTGGATAAAGACCAAGTCACAATTTGAGAAACATGACCCCCCACCTGGCCCCCATTTTTTTTTTTAATATTTTTTAAAGAAAACCAGTAAACTTAGAAACTTCTCTACTCAGTTCTGTTTCAAAATAAAAGTTGCTGATAATTGACAACATTTTCAAATACCTTTACGTTTGGAAACCGGTAAGACATAAAGTGGAGACACATGTAGTAGGGAATAATAACTTATAGCTGGAGCTTAGTCTAGTCTAGTCTTCTTGTAGTTGCTTGATGATTCTTGATAGATTTTTAAGTGCATTCTCCATATTTTTTTTCTTTATTGTATATTGATTCTGAAAGACTTAATTACATGTGTAAGTACTGTAATAGTAAGACCACACAAAGTGTATGATCTTGCTTGCAGAACTTTGTAATATCCAGTTACTGCTTAAATATGAGCATTCAGATATCCAAACTTTCCATTATTATTTTCCTAACAATTACCATGAAAGCCAGACTATATACTCTTTTTTGTTATTACAGATTTGTACCAATTTGCTCAGGCACCGTATTTTATTTATGAGAAATTAAATGGCAAAGCTCCACTGAAAAGAATAAAATTATACCGGTTTTATTTGGTAAAGAATCTGACTCAAGAGAATCAATAGAATTTAATATGGCTATCTTAACAGCGAGCTACTCAGCTAAATTATAAAATTTGAAGGATTACAGCAATCTACATAAAGAAGGACACATCAGTTTTAAAAGTACAAAACTTTTGGTAAAATATTTACCAAAAAAAAAAGTAATGAAAATGTTCTTTCTCATATTCCTGTGGTTTACTAGTTCAGTAGCATAATCCTAAATTGTAAAGGTCTCCTAAATGAGGATGATCTCATGTTTTCTTCTAAAAAGATAAAAAAAAAATAATTGTATTTAACTGGAATGAATAAGCATCACCAAATATACTGCAGGAATAGGTAGATCATTTTCAGTTTTTGACTAAAAGATATCGAAGAGATAAGTAATTACCATTATAATAATTAATTTTATTATTGTTAATTATAGCTTTAAGAAAGTTTCTAACCTGTTTCTAAAGAAGCTTTTGTCTGTAATCAATGCAAACAAAAATTATCTGTAACTTCAGCTATAACTGTTCCTCAATTTAATCAAGATTATACAAAAACAAGTGCTAATACATTACTGGTACAATCCTGCTGTGAAACATTTAAAAAGAACTGAACCATATTCCCATGACATTTGTGAATTTAGTATATATTATTAAATCTGAACTGGATGTATTAAATGCATATTCAACACAGGACAGACATCCATTAAAATTCATTTGTTTGATGGCTTTTTCAAAAGTAGTTTCCTGACCACAGAAGCCTCTAAAAATGCTGTGCCAAATAACCAGCAGGAGACTTCAACTATAATGTCATACTGAAGTGATTCACTGTTCAGATAGCCTTATAATTTGATCTTCAAAAAGAGCAGAAAATAGCTTTACACTTGAGACCAAAATGTATAAGCCTCTTTTTCCCCGCTCTTAGAGGCTATACATTATATTATCCCTACTGACATTATTCTATACAAAGTTTTCCATCTCCTGCAACATATTGTGGTAAATGTCCTCCAGAATAATCCATCAGAGCTGCCTACTAGAATTTTTCCTGAACCATTCAGTACAAGTATTTCAGAGAGTATTACCCTATTAAGAGTAAGCAACGTAAGAGAGTTACTAAAGTTGTGTTCTGAACCCAAAAGAGGCATTCTGAGTAACCAAGCCAAGGAAATAATGTTTATACATGTCAGAACTTTCGGTTTGACTATGTGTGAATGTTTGAGACGCCCTTGTAACCAGCAATATACATACACATGTTTAAACACATAACAAAAAAAAATTTGAGATCAGTTCAGTTGCTCCCATCTAGAGTTCTGTCAGAAACTACCTCTTAAGCATCCTTCCTAATATAATAAGATTGTCTTTCAAAGGAATTTTATGTCCTCTTAGCCTTTAGACTGATTTATACTTTTTTCATTATGTTTCTGCAACAAGTCCTCTTTTAAAAAAAACTAAAGAAAAAGGAAAAAAAAGACTTTATGCTACCTGTAAACATTGATCTTTTCCAAACTTTCCTGAGTTTGGAAAAAATCTAATCTTATTTTCCATCCCAGTGGTTTCTGAAATAACTTTAAGTCAACTTATTCAAAGAAAAATTGGAATATACAGCTATGATGGTGTTCACCTCGATTCATAAAGAAACCTGATTTCTAAGAAATTGAAAATGAAAGAATATTTGGAGTTTTTTTTAAATGACATTTTCTTCAATTTAATGTGGCAAGTAAAATCTTTAATTTTGCAAAACAGTGTTCTTTATTATGACCAATTGCTTTCCCCACAAGTTCATTTATCATCTTTTCCACTTATAATTTACGCCGCTGTTCAAAGTAAGGTTGTTATAGTATCAGTGAATCAGCTGTAGTGTTTATCTATCTGTAAAATCACATTTATATAGATTTATTATCTATAGCGTTTTCCTAGATTTCTTAATGTTCTATAATGCAATTTCCCCTACACAACCCTCACTGAAACAAAATTTTCCAAATTCAATGTAAAGTTTTCAATCACTTAAGAATAAATTTCTATACAATAACTATAACCGTATTTTTCAGAATGTTAAGATATACTATAGAACTATAGTTTATCTAACTATAGTTAAGATAAACTATAGAACTATTAGAAAAATAATTATTTAAATAATTATTTAAATAATTATTTAAAAATTATCAAGAAAAAGACCCAATTAAATATTTTGCAGAATACTGCTCTTCTTTTGGCATTTTGAATTAGGGCCAGAAAAAAAAAAGAAATAAAATTAATATTCAATTTAAGAATTGCTAGGAACCAACAGGGGCAACCATCTTACAATGTGCTGGTTTTCCAGCAAGGGACCAAATATTAATTATTTCTGTATTTTTACACTTGAAAAGTTGTTCTCAATTGTTTTTCTTAGAAACTGCTGGAAACTATGTAAAAGAATGGTGAGATCACAGAATTAACTTCAAAAAAGCCTAATGTGAGTTTCTAGAGGAAGTATAAAAGTGCCTGTTGACTTCAAAGGACTTTGAGCACAGGAACCTTTGCCATAGTAACTATACATCTTGTTGCATTCACAGCAATATTTGTGACTTTATTTTCATTCATTTTTGTATATTTTGAGGATGCTTTTTTATCCTTATTTCTGTTTTGAAAACTGCCATAAAATAAATGAGAAAAATGGCTATTGGTCTGATCATACAATGACACTTGAATCCACGTAGGTGCCTACTGCCTGTCTTGCAAAATTTTAATCTTTTAGTTATAGCCACTAAAAAGTTATGGTAATTTTCTCTGTGGAGTCACAGTTCTAACACTGGACTATGTCAGTATTTCCTGAACATATATTTATCTGTGTAAATGCATATTTAATGGATTTTCATCGGAGGTATTTTAAATTTAATAAAATTTTGGGATAGAATTCTGAGGATCTTTCTTATTAGTTTTAAAAGAGTTGGTACTTTAAAAGTTTTAATATAACTTGAAGCAGATTCTTCATTTTTAGTTACTTTTAATGTATACTGGCATGAAAACCTTTGTCCCATTAAGTAACTTACCACTTAATTTTACACTGTAGAAGAATGACTTCAGGGCAACAATTCCTATTGTTTCCAATGAACCTTATTAAAATAATTGGCTATTTATATAACAAGCATTTGACAAATCATTTTAACTGTAGTTGAGAAAAAAAAAAATCCTATTAAAAAGTGAATCAACTTGTGAATCATTCTGTATTACAAGCAATGCTCCAAAAATTTCAACTTCACAAGTAAGCTTAAATTATTCAGCATTAGACTGTAACCTCTAACTGGATTATTTGTCAAAATACCGTAGGTGGGCTCAACGCAAGAAGTCAAATTATTTTCAAAGCAACTTTGAACCCAGATCACTAAATCAGCGTATTTCCATCACATATAATTGTTTTCTTTCAAAATGCAGTTCTTTACGCATTTCAGAATACAGTGAGCATGGGGATATATCTTTTTCACATGAGTACAGTTATGGCATGTGTTTTGAAAAATGTTATTAGACCAACAAGTCCTGGAGGATATGATGATGGATGATCTAAAATGACTAAACCAGATGGTTATATTTGTTCACATGTCAGTATTTGATGTACATGGGGTGATGTGTATTCCTTTACGGCCAATCTATGTACATCTCATTTAAGCTCTCATAAAAAAGTTGTTTGCGGGACTTCAGTGCACTTACTTTGCGTAAGTGCACATAAATGTGCTGCATAAAGGTAATTTCTACCCTTAGCTAACACTTTTCAAACTCATACTCCTAGTTTCTCATAAATATATGCATGGTTTACTGTTTATGAATCTTATTGTTAGATTTAATCACAGAAATAATCTAGCATTCTAACCAGGAGAATGGGCTAGATCTTTTGGCACAGTTATCTGACCTTTTTTTCCCCTCTAGTGGCTGTGGAGTGCCTCATTTTATTACATTTAGCATACATGGACACATATTAGATTAAGAGCACATTTACAAATCACTTGAGAGTTATGGAGGGTTAATAAATGAACGAATGGCTTAATACATGATTAACTAAATGACTGTTATCCACCACAGCAAATCACTATGTTCATTACAACCATAGGTATATCCTTACTCCTGTAAGTATTACACATTTGCTTATAGCATATGTACACAAACCTAAGTCTAACAAGGGGAAGTGCAAAGTTCTGCCTCTGTCCCTGGGGAGGAACAACCCCATGCACCAGTACATGCTGGGAGGCGATCGGCTGGAAAGCAGCTTGGTAGAAAAGGGCCTGGGTGTCCTGGTGGGCAATAAGTTGACCATCAGACAGCAATGCACCCTCATGGCAAAGAAGGTCAAATTTTAGGTATAATATTGCCAGCAGGTCTAGGGGGGTGATCCTTCCTCTCTACTCAGCACTGAGGAGACACAGAATTGTAGAATGTTTTGTGTTGGAAGGGACCTTCAAAGGTCGTCTAGTTCCAACCCTACAGCTGTGAGCAGGGACATCTTCCACTAGATTAGGTTCCTCAAAGCCCCATCCAACCTAACCTTGAACACTTCAGGCATGGGGCATCTGGAGTGCTTTGTCCAATGCTGGGCTTACTGGTACAAAAAAGACAGGAAATTTTTGGAGTTAGTCCAGCGTACAGCTATGGTAATCAAGGGACAGGATCATCTGACCTACAAGGACATGCTGAGAGAGCTGACACTGCTCAGTCTCCAGAAGGGGAGGTTTGGGTGAATCTTAACCACATGTCTAAATATCTGATAGGAGGGAATGAAGACAAAAGAGCCAGACTCTCCTCACTGGTGCCCGCTGACCAGACAAGGGGCACTGGGCTTACTTAAAATACAGAATCTCCATCTGAACACATTCTCCTACAGTGAGAGTGGTTCAACACTGGAGAGAGGTTGCAGAGTCTCCATCTGCATAAAGAACTGCAAATACTCAAAATATGACCGGACACAGCTCTGGGCAATCTGCTCTGGTTGATGATGGAGGTTGGACTAGGTGATCCCCAGAGGTCCCTTCCAACATAAACAATTCTGTGATTCTGTTATATAAGCGTACGGCATATATGCCATGCATACATGGCAAATACACTTATTTGCTAACCACTTATAAATCATTTTATCTTTTGGACTACAAATAATTTCCTTTTGTCTTCTGCACAGGTGGAAAGGAAGACCACATCGCCCTTCGCACACAAGACGCAAAACGTGTATGAAGTAGTTCCTCACACCGTCAAGGACTGTCTAGTGCAGGAAGGGAAATATTTATTGCAGTGACTTCCGTCTCCATCTGACTGACAGCTCTATTATCTGGGGGCACACACCTTGGTGGCTCCTTATGACTCACAGAGAGTTATATGTCCTGCACTAAAAACATCTCTCAGAACTGGAACTTGTATTTATGGCAGCTGGCCCAGGCAATGTCACCTTTGCTTGATGATCACATCAAATAAAACCTATCCAAATAGGATTACGCATTTTCCACAACTATGTTTAGCAGCTAAGGAATTGCCTTCCAGTCTACACACACAATCTGTACCACAACTTAGGGCCACGGGTGGTGCAATCCCTGTAAAAGATCTTTATTTTTGCTGAGAAATGGGAGGAGGTTCTTCCTCTGTTAGAGCACTGAAATAATGAAGTCAGAAGTAAATGCTGTAAACTGTGAATTTTAGATTCAGGCAAAAGTTCTCTTCACCTTTCATTTTTTTTTCCCAAATTTTGGTATATGTCTTGTGCGGTGTTATTCTGAAGCTCCCTTAAATAGTAAGTATGATTGACAAAGAAAATACAAAGGATGAGAAAAGAGCAGACTAATTTCTCTCTAACAATGAAAACTACTGGCATGGAAGAGAACATGTCTTTTAAATACACCCTAGAAACTACATGAGCGTAATGATTGTATGCATAAATAGCTCTGCTAGATACATGAAAGGACCACATAGAATACATTTTCAGAACCAGATGCCTTACCGACTTGTGTAGAGAATAAAATGAAATCTGACAAGATTACAAAACTTATCTACTCTCTGCAGGCAAACAGCAACATAAATTCTCTTTCATGGTATAACGCATACACATCTGGACCACCCTCTTTGCTGTAAGGGGGCAGTTCCTGAATGCTATCATTTTTGCTCATTCACGGCCAAGCACAGATCTCAGCAGAAGTCCTTCTGAGACGATGAGCAACTACGAAAGCTCTGTGCATTTGGGCAGAAAACTATCACAGTAAGAACTAACAAGCTCCTCTGGAGAGCCTTAGGAGTAACTATGCTTTCATTAACCACAGTAACCAAAAGGAGGTGTATCAGTTTCAGCATTATACCTAATCTGTCAGAAACACAGAGCTTCCAATTCCACCTTTTATTCCTTCTGCATGTTCCTGTCTCCCCACTTCTCTAGGATCTAGCACTGGCTACAGTTCTGATCCCACTGAAAACCCCTTCTTCTGCTTAGTTTGTACACTTCCAAATGAGCCTGGTGAGATGAAGTGTGCCAGGGATATATATTCAGGGAAGATGGGCATCATCACTTTTGGCAGTATCAGGCAATCACAGCAGAGGATTAAACAAAATTCAGGTCAGATCTTGAGGCTGTAGAAAACCAAGCCCCTCTCATGATGTCAGACATTAACAAGTCATAAGAAAAGGAAGATAAACAAGACCTATTCAGTGTTTTCAGTGCACTTGGAGAAAAATGTAGACACAGGGAAATTATGTCTACATTTGTAATTAGTGTGGTCTTGCAGAACTATGGCTGAGTGAAATTACAAGAGCTGAGGACACATCTGCATGTCCCTACATGTATCTCAGGGATGTTTTCTCTGTACAAGTTCTAGGCTTCCTGGGTGGATGGAATGCCTGTTTATCGCCTGGAATGTTTTGTCAATTCCTAATGTGTACACAAGGAATTTTAGACTACCAGACTATTTTCTTTTAGATTATTTTCATCTCAAAGGGATCCAGCTCCTGTGCTCTGACACTGCTGCCACATGAAGCAAGGCACAATGAGCGGAGATGATCAAGAGATTTTCTTTAAAAATGCACTCCTGATTCAAACTAAAACACTCATCCAGATGCCCTACAGAAATAATCGTATGTTATTTAAACATCAGAATAAATGCAAGCTGGAAGAATATCCTGGGTATTCATATGCAAATGTGACAGCACCATGAGTTTTGCTGGAGATATTTTATGAACACAAAGGGAATACATTTGTAATGTAGATTAGTATATACTATTAGACCATTGTCTCATTACATTGAGCTTCAAGTCCAAGTACAGTTTTTTCAAGTTTTGCACACATAGGTAATGAGTCTGATGACATACCCTTCTCTCCCTCTAGATACCACTTTCTTACAAATAAACCCACTGATCTCAAAACTGTATCCACAAGAATAAATACTATTTATCATTTCAAAAGGGTAGCTACAATACTGAATATATTTCTGGATCTTCTTTCTAAAAAGTTCTTTGGTTTCTTCAAACCGTTCACTGCATCTGCAGTATAAAACAATACCTGATGACTAATTTTTTTCCTTTCTTAAATTTTTAGAAAAATTACAATGTGAATTGTTCAAGTTCCAAACACTGAAGGCAGTCATATAATTTCCAACTAGTTCAGTCAACAATGGAAATACTAATATTCTATACAGTAATAGGGAACTGCACAGTCTTGTGCCAGCATGTGTTCCTAACACAAATATAATATTTTAATTCTGCATTCTTGACACACCTACACACACAGATTGTTGAACATAGTAGTTCTTACAGCAGCAGAACAATAAAAAGAAAATACAAGAAAAAAAACCATAAATTACAAAACTCATCTTTTTTCTAACAGCTACTTCCTGCACAGATGGATCAGACTGTGCCACTGTGTGACAAAATTTTAAATGGTAAGATTTGTCTCATTAAATAATGAGATTTCATTTCAAGATTTCATTTATCTTCATTATCTTCTTCACAGAAATGTGCTAGTATATCTGTAATGAATCTAAGCGCAAAAAGACCAAAAGCAACCCTTCCTTTAAAGCTGTCATGAGGCTGTGTTGATCTTAAACCATCACAGTGGCTGAAATGGTCTTATAATTTCTTTTGTCTACCTAAGTGGGCATAAAAAGTGAGGAGAAGAAACAGAGAACAAAGGCTTTGTTTAGCTCCAGTTTTCCTGTGTTCTTCCTCTAGCCATCCATAATTCTACTGCTGTTCACCAATTGTGTGGGATTGAGCACACCCTCAGCAAGTTTGCAGATGAAACCAAGCTGAGTAGTGTAGTTGACACGCTTGAAGGACGGGATACCATCCAGAGGGACCTGGACAGGCTTGAGGAGTGGGCCAATGTGAATCTCATGAAGTTCAATGCGGCCAAGTGCAGAGTCTTGCACCTAAGCTGGGGCAATCCTCAAAATCAACAGAAACTGGGGAATTAACGGATTGAAAGCAGCCCTGCTGAGAAGGACTGGGGATACTGGGGCATGAAAAACTGGACATGAGCCAGCAGTCATAGAACCATAGAATCATAGAATAGTTTGGGTTGGAAGGGACCTTTAAAGGCCATTCAGTCCAACCCCCCTGCAAGAAGCAGGGACACCTCCAACCAGACCAGGTTGCTCAGAGCCTCATCCAACCTGGCCTTGAATGTTTCCAGGGATGGAGCATCCACCACCTCTCTGGGCAACCTGTGCCAGTGTTCCACCACCCTCAGTGTAAAGTTGTTTTTTTCCTAATATCTAATCTGAATCTACCTCCCTCTCTTTTAAAACCATTACCCCTTGTCCTACTGCAACAGACCTTACTGAAGAGCTTTTCCCCATCTTTCCTGCAGGCCCCCTTCAGATATTGGAAGGCCTCCCCGAAGGCTTCTTTTCTGAACAGCCTCAATTGTCTCAGCCTGTCCTCATAGGAGAGCAATGTGCAATGGCAGCCTAGAAAGTTAATTGTATCTTGTTCTACGTAAACGAAATGGGGCCAGCAGGTCAAGGGAAGTGATTCTTCCCCTTCATTGTACTGCATCCAGCTCTGAGGTCCCTAGTACAAGAAATACCTGGACCTGTAAGAATGGATCCTCCTCCACAGGAGGACTATGAGAACGGTCAGAGGGCTGGAACATCTCTTCTGTGGAGAAAGCCTGAACGAGTTGAGGCTTCTCAGTGTGGTGAAGAGAAGGCTCCAGGGTGACATTATTGCAGCCTTTGAGTACATAAAGAGGGCTTGTAAGAAAAAGAGACAAGGACTTTTTACCAGGGCCCACAGTGACAGGAAAAGGGGCAATGGTCTTAAACTGAAAGAGGGTAGATTTAGCTTAAGAAGAACTCTTTTATTATGAGGGTGGTGAGACACTGGAACAGGTTGCCCAGAGAGGTGGTGGATGCCCCATCCCTGGAAATATTCAAGGCCAGGTTGGACGAGGCTCTGAGCAACCTGATCTGGTTGGAGATGTCCCTGCTGCTTGCAGGGGGGTTGGACTGGATGGGCTTTCAAGGTCCCTTCCAACCCAAACCATTCTGTGATTCTATGATTCAATGATTTATATAATCTACTGGGTTGGAGTTGAAAAATACTACTCATTATTTTCTTACAATATTTATCTGTTGCAAAACGAATGCAACAGCATAATCCATATATTCTTCCACAATCTCATTTCACAAAGCCGTGTAAGTCTATTTACACACTCCTTTCAAAAAAGCAGTGTAGTTATTGAACATCTAAAAGGGAATATTTATAGGTTGTATTGTAAAAGTGTTTTCATGCTGCATTTGCAAGATTCTTTTCTAGCATTTTTTTTTGTAATATATTCAGGAATACAAACAGTTATTCTCTTTCCAAGGAAATTCACTGAAAAGGCATATTATAATATTTCTGTTATAAAAGAGAGAATGTGTGACTTTGACATCACAATGGGATAACTATTATTGAATTTAAAGAGATAATTTTTAATTTAGTATTTATTATTAATTCAAATATAAAGAGGAACTTGTATGTGCAAAACTTTTCCACATGTTATCTGTTTAATGCAGAACATGAACTTAATTTCTTTGAAAATAAAGTAGCAATTCATGTACTTTTGGAACATTAATTTATTTCCACAGTAAAATAATACTAATCCTTAAGAAAGACAGTAATTAGGGGAACAAAGATTTATCCTTCTACAAAAGATGTTTATAATGGCTATTGACAACCTAAGTGACTTTTATACCATAGAAACACGCTTCTTCTTAAAACTACCATTCATTGTACAGTTCAGTCAGTGTGCAGGTCGTTAAGAAATCCACCCCTCTGTTCAATATCCCCGTAAAACCCAAAAGCTATCGGGAAGATCTATTTCCTCCCACTATGACATCTTATAAAAGAAACTTAGGCATCAAAGAAGGGAGCTTAATAAAAGCCTCAGCTCAACATCCAATTCTGGTTAAAACAGGAATAATCGAAAAGAAACTTCCAACAAAATGCTGCATAAAGAATATAGAAAGTACTGTAAGGATCTTCCACCAAATAAATGGCACAGCTTTGTCTTCAGTGTAGGTTGCTGTCAGACTAAAATAAACCACAGAACAAAAAAGGTTGTGAGAAGGCCACTGAGAAGCTGTTTGAAAGTCTTGGGAAAACTCTCATGTGCTACAGAAAAGGAAAAAATTCTAACTGTTTACACAGGAGAAATAAGTGGGAGCATGACAAATGCATGCAAAATAATAAATAGCATACGGAAGCACTCAAAAGCTGCCTTTTTTCTCATCTTATAATACACAAAGAAACATTTAAAGATGCTGAAAACCAGCAGGTTCGAAATTGAAAAGGGATTTTTTTTAATATACAGTATAATTAGACTATGAAACTCAATACATCAGGAAATTAAGGTCAGTAATTCAACAAGAAAAAAAAAACTGCTACTGGAAGTGTGTATGAATAAGAAGAATAAAGTGCTATATAAGCAAAAGATAACAAAGGTGAAACTAAATTGGAAGGGCTATTATACTTCCTACCTGGGATTTTAAGCCAATCTCTGGCTATTACAGAATGAAATAAAATCTTCAAGTAGGGTGCAAGTTATGCCCCATCTTTTCATGGTGAGGGTGTCTTGATCCCTTCTCAGAACTATCCAGTGTTGGTCTGTTACCTAAGATTTAATGCTTTTTCTCTCTGGGCTTCAGGTTGACTTAGCTCAGTGACCTACTGCTTTAATCAAGATACGGGGATTTCAGGAATAACAAACACCTACTTCCAATAGCCTAAAAATTGTTGTCACTGTTGTTCAGTCTCACCACATATTTGCTGTAAGAATCATAGAAGAGAATCACAGAATCATTACTGTTAGAAAAGACCTTTAAGATCATCAAGTTCAACCATCAACAGAACACCACCATGCCTACTAAACGTGTCCCGAAGTGCCACGTCTACAAGTTCTTTGAACATCTCCAGGGATGATGGCTCTACCACTTCCTTGGGCAGCCTGTTCCAATGTCTGACCACTCTTTCAGTAAAGAAATTTTTGCTAATATCCAATCTAAATCTCCCCTGATGCAACTTCAGGCCATTTTCTCTTGTCCTATCACTTGTTTCTTGGGAGAAGAGAACAACACCCGCCTCCCTACAACCTTTCAGGTAGTTGTAGAGAGCAATGAGGTCTCCCTTCAGCCTTATCTCCTCTAGACAAAACATTCCCAGTTCCCTCAGCCACTCCTCATAAGACTTGTTCTCCAGACCCTTTGCAACCTTTGTTGCCCTTCTCTGGACGTGCTCCAGCAACTCAATGTCCTTGTACTGAGCGGCCCAAAACTGCACACAGAATTCAAGGTGCAGCCTCACCAGTGCCGAGTACAGGGGCACAATCACTTCCCTGCTCCTGATGGACACACTGTTCCTGACACAAGCCAGGATGCTGTTGGCCTTCTTGGCCACCTGAGCACATTGCTGGCTCATGTTCAGCCGGCTGTCTACCAGCACCCCCAGGTCCATTTCCACTGGGCAGCTTTCCAGCCACTCTTCCCCAATCCTGTAGCACTCCATGGGATTGCTGTGACCAAAGTGCAGGACCCGGCATTCGGCCTTGTTGAACATCATACAGTTCACCTCAGCCCATCGGTCCAGTCTGTCCAGGTCCATCTGCAGAGCCTTCATACCCTCCAGCAGATCAACACTCCTGCCCAGTTTGATGTCGTCTACAAACTTACTGAGGGAGCACTCCATCCCCTCATCCAGATCATTGGTAAAGATATTAAACAGAAATGGCCCCAGCACTGAGCCCTGGGGAGCACTGCTTGTGACTGGCTGCCAACTGGATTTAACTCCGTTCACCACAACTCTCTGGGCTTGGCCATCCAGACAGTTTTGAACTCAGCAGAGAATACACCTGTCTAAGCCATGAGCCACCAGCTTTTCTAGGGGAATGCTGTGGGAGAAAATGTCAAAGGCTTTGCTAAAGTCCAGGTAGATCACATTCACAGCCTTCCTGTTATCCACTAGTTGGGTCACCTGGTCATAGAAGGATATCAGATTGGTCAAGCAGGACCTGCCCTTCATGAACCCATGCTAGCTGGGCCTGATCCCTCACATGCTTGGTGAGCTAATTTCAATGAAAATTTAAAGGAACATCTGGGTTAGATTTAGAACTCCTTAAAAAGATATTTGTCCCCAAGGGAGAAAACATAGTGAGTATTTGTCAGCAGAAGCATAGGGTGAACATCTGGTATGTATCCTAGTACATTAAATTTGCCCACTCGGCTAGGGGGATGGCTGGCTTAGAACAAGCTGCATCTGTGTGAGATACAATTGGTTTTAGCTTCCAAACCAAGACAGTGACATGAAAACCAGTAGTGGTAAATGGTTTCTGGAGTGCTTTACCACCAAACCACAGGGAGGAATGGTTTAGCAAGAGCACTCACTCATTATCACACACAAAATTCAGCCCACAGGATGTTCCACAGCTTCCTCACATATATGTCTTCCTAGTAGCTGGAAAAGTTACTAGGATTTGAATTTGCTGGGAGAGTTGAAGCTGTAAATTATGCATCACGTGAACTGGGCAGAAAGGGATGGCCACTGGTCTCTCCTGTTGCAGACCCACAGTTAAGAGCCACTGCCCTAAAGGTAGTTGAGATGATGCGTCAACATATCAAAACGTGAGCTGATGCTCTGCCATGTGGTCCTCATCTGTGCAGCTTCCCAACACATCAGTGTAGCAGATGTGAGTACCACAGATCATCTATGATGGGGAGGTAGAAAGCAAAGAACTCTGTAAAAACACTGGAAAGTGCTTGCTTACATTATTAAATGTGTTTGATTAATAATCTTTATTCTTGGAGTCAAGGTATTTGGTTATGGCCTGAGTTAAAGATCCTCAGAATATAAAACCACATCCAAATCAAACCCTTAAATCTGAACTCTTTATTGTTTCAAACTTGATTTTTTCTGGTTGGATCTCTGTGCCATTTCAGTTAGCTGAGTAGCAGCCAGTAACACATACTTTGACATATATTGTTACTAATTTCTCCGTTTCCTACTTTTTCAGCAGGCAGTCTTTGCCTGATCATCATAATAACGCTCATTGCACGAACCTCTCAACGTTATGGAATTTTTTGGGGGTAGAAAAACTGTCCCTTTCAGTCTTCTGGATATTTCCATAGATTTTGATTTGTTCTGCAGAACTGTATTTCCAGGCTGTTTTGATGACAGTATAACCCCTCTATATCTAGATGAAGGTATTAGTTATCTGAACAGCGACTATTTGTCCAGCATGTTCCTCTGTCATATGAAGAGTGACTAGCGAGGTTGACAACGGTGTAACGACAGATGCTGGTTCATGAAAAGCAGTAGGTCTTTTTCAATAAAAGCTGGAAAGATCTTGGAAGACTCACCTTCTTGAAAACCATGGTTAAAGAAAAGGAAATTACAACACACTCAATGACTACATGTCTCTTTCTGGTGAATGACAAGTCCTTGTATTTACACAGCTTTCAGCCAAAGTGATCCTGAAGGAACAAAATGATTTGCCGCTCTTTTGAATGAGCACCACCACCCCAGAGCATGCCTTAGTCTTCCTGGGCATGAGCTGTATGCTATTTTCAGGCACTTAAGCGCTCTAAGTTACTCTCTGGAAGAGCTGCTTTCTCAGTCTAGTAAGATGGAAGGGAGACTTGCCTTGCCTCAAGGCAGTTCTTGCAAACAACTCCTCTCTCCTTGTCGCTAGATACTGTCAATAGCAGACAGGAGAGCCAGATTGCCATACATTAACAGGATGATAAATTGCAACCTGGACAGGGTTTGAGAAGAATCTTCACATCAAGCAGGTAAGCAAATGTTTCTTAAATAACAGAGGAATATTTAAAGAACTTGTCATTCTTGAGTATCACGACAAAAATCTGACCAGGTTTCTACCTGAGGTACCTGAGGCAGACTTTCCTATGCAAACATTATTTAGTTTATGAGCCCTGAAACAGAAAACTTGGTTTCCTTCTTTTGCCACTGGGGAATCAGCATCTTTTCAGACAACCATTGCCAAGTAGTATTAGTTTTGTAGTACATTTAGAATACACAATCAGTGAAATTGCTAATTATCTCTTTTATAATTTACATATTAATTATTTACATGCATAAAAGGTCAAGGAATCTCAGAAATATTGACAGGATGCTTATTGATGCGAATGACAGAATACCAGCTTTGGGAATGTATCTCGACTGCAAAATCAATCACCTAGCTTAATTGATTTAGCAACAGAATATTAGACATGAAAGAAATCCAAGATAAAAAGCCTTGTACAAAAGAAGTATAATGTGATTTTTGGAAATCTTAACAGTTTAGATGAAGATACGCGTCTTGCAATGGGGTCAATTTAATTTACCTTTTTATGATGGAACTAGTTTGACAGCCTTCTTACTTGATTTACAGTGAGTTCAGAATCTAATTGCTGAACTTTACGGAGCAGAGGAATTTGTATTAATGGAACTTTGTGAATTCAATTAAAGAGATACCATGTAAAAGAATTATATTAAGTTGACTATGGGAAGTTCCATACTCCTTCCTGATTGTAGAGACCTCCTCCACTGCTCCTTGTAGCTCACATCCTTAGAGACTCTCTGAACACCTGTATACTGTATATGGCTTACTATCACTTTGTAAATCAGATTATCTGAAAAGGACTGAATTTCATTCTCCCTCAAAGAGTAACTATTGACATAAACTCGTTTCATCTCAAATTACTTTAGCTGCCTTTTTGGGTTCTAGTCTCCCCACAGTGAATCTGAATCACCTCTATGAGAGCTTTACTTTATTTTGAAGTTGGTATAAAAACACTTTGTTGATTATCAGGATCCTTAGCTAACTGTTACATACCTGAATATTTTTAAAAGAATATTGAGGACCCAGCAGATAACTACGATGAATCACTCCATAATGCACTACTGTATGTCTTTTTCATGAAATAGGTAATAAGAGATGATAGCTTCCAGACAGCACGTTAAGCATGCAATTCGCTTGATGAAAATTTGTGGTGTTACTTTCTTCATTGCATCCTTAACAAAGGTCACCTCTTTGACACTTAATGGAAGGAGAAGCATTGTGCATTGAAGCATTGTTGACTATATGGCTAATCTCATGATGTACTTGAGAACATTAGGCCTTATGAGGATGTTTTCACATAAGCTCTTCCATATGACTGGAGATCAACGGTACACAGAAGTGGTCTGCCTGTACCTTCACTTTACAGTAGTCATGAGGATGAAGGTACAGCTTCCTGTCTTTCCACTCTTCGATGATTTTTGCTTCACTTATTAGGTGACAGACTTATGTAAATGCATGCAAGTACAAGCAGTAGCATCAGGAACCACGAGGTACTGCACTCACAATTTAGCCCAGGTACAATTTTTTAGATTGTATAACCCTTGTGTTACAGCTAGACATAGTCTTGCCTCCTCTCCTGTTCTTGAGAGTCTTGAACTCCTGGCTCCATGGTTTAAAAGCTGACAATGACTATTCTTTGCCATCACAATTACACGATGAACTCAGTCCCGCATCATGAATGAGTGGTCTAATGGTATGACCACTAAAACAGAAGAAAGTCAGCATAAGTGTTGCTGACAGTTCAATTCCCTAGACGGTCATGCCCAGAATCAGGGCTAGATGGAACAAATCCCAAAGGAACGGATAATACAAAATATTTCCATGTTCCCAGGGAAGAGTTCTGAATCATAATACTTAAATTCAAAGGCGGAAGTTCCAGACTTAAATTGGATGTACATTTAATCACATTTACGCACATAATTTAAGCATATTAAGGTAGTGGGATGGCCTACGTGACCTACATAATTAACAAAGAGTTGGCCAAAGTTAATGTAACTGAATGTCCATATTCAGGTTTTTGAAGACAACTTCCATTGAATATATAAGGGAGATAATGAACATAAGCACTTTATTTGAACTGGACTTTATTGGCTCCTGACACTTCAAATTATGAACAGGTATCTAAATGGAGCACTTAATTAAGGTAGACTGGATTCAGTGCTTAGTCACACTGGTTTGAATGAGTGGATTTATCTTACATTTATCCAAATGTAACTGGATTCTTGACTGTTTGTTTGAGATTTTAACCTTCTAACTGAGTATACAGTTGGCTTCCAAATGCATCAATCACATGAGATTTTAAGCACTATGCTGTGCTTTATTGCACAAAATAGAACACAAATTTGGCACATGAGTTTCTCCTTAGGCAAGCACTTGTTCTGAGTTTCACATATGAAAAAAAACCCCAGCTTCTATTTAAGTGACAAAAAGATAATGCAGGTTACATTTATAGGTTAGAACAGGACCTGATCAGTCACTTGTAGATGAATATGCACAGCTCTTACTAATTGGTTTTGATCACACATAACTTCTGATGGCATTAATTAGAGAAACATGGACCTGCAATTTTCAATATGAGCACAAAAAATGCAACATCTATTTACTTCTTAAAATTTCTGGTTAGTTAAGTGTGAATTTTACTATATAATTTCCCCATAAGGCATTACTGAAATCTTAATATTTTTTCCACAGTTCTGTAACTACATACTCTAAGACTAGGATAATGACCTGCTGTTCCCAATCTGACCCGAAACCAGAAAAAAATCTTCAAATAAAATAATAACAATTAGAAAGAGGTGCAGATACTTATTTTAAAAAGGATTAAATGTACATCCAATTTAAGTCTGGAACTTCCACCTTTGAATTTCAGTATTATGATTCAGAACATTTCTTTGTAATTTATAAATGCATAGGTAAAAAAAGATCTAGGAGACATATTTGTTCATAAATTCCTTTTTAGTTATTCCTTCCACTTTTTTCTAGCATTAATCAAAACAAACCCACAAACAATTTCAAGATATGAAGAGATCCCTACTATTTCAAATATGTTTTTCCATTAAATCCATGCTAAATGTGGCTATCTTTCCTTACCATGCTCTACAATATGCATAGCAAATCATGCATTGTTGTGTCCAGCAAGTTGAAAGTTAAAGGCTTTTTCTGAATGTAGTAGTAGTATTCAGTAGCATTAGCTTGCTCACAGCATAAAGGCCAAAGACTGATATATGTCAGAAAACCAGAACTGATATTAATCCTCAACACTGCAAGTAATAAAAAGGCTCCTATCTATAAATACAATAAAAGTTTCCGTGTGGAACTTACTGTGCTGGCAGTGAATTCCATTAAATCCCTCTGGACATTTACAAACATATCCTATGAATGTGTCACCTCGGTACGCTTCACTGATTTCACATATCCCACCATTATGACATGGATTAGGAAGGCAGGGTCCTGAGAGAGGGGGAAAAAAAAAGAGAAGTATATATTCATGCTTAATAACAACCATAAACATTTCAGTAATTTATATGTGTTCATTAAATAAACAAAATCCCTTATGTAGCCCTTCATATTCCACTAACCCACCAAAATACACCCTTCACTTAGTTCAGATAACTTGCCAGCATAGATTTTCATGAACAAGAAAAAATATGAAATATGTCACTACTCATTAATCACATTATTATTTTTTAATGTAAGAAGTGACAGGAGACAGAGAAGTTAAATCTTGTTCTCCTATAAAGATAACAGGCATTCTAACTTTTATACTACTGAAGAAATATCTATTAATCAAACGTGCCTGTCATGTACAGAGTGACATCTACAATATCGCTGAATAATCAGTACATGTCAAGTTAGCAGTGTGAGGAGATCTTTGCTATGGCTTTGGGTGACTTTCTGAATACGTGCCTATCCTGGCCAGCAGTCAGAAGCTACTAAATCAACTATTACTTTTCCATTGAGTGCCTTTTCAGCATATTCACTCCAAGCTGATTTCAAAAAGGTCTTCTGACTACTTTTTTTTCTTTTTTTTCCCCAACTAACCATTTGCGTGATACCTAAAATTTCAGAAGTTAGATCTAATTTGTTAGGTTTCCAATGACTATACATGCCTTTAAATAATAGCCTCTTTTGAACTGAGGTCTAAAGTTCATTAATTTAAAGTTAAAAGACTTTTACATCTTATTATCTTACTAATACTACCTGTAACATACCTCCTACCGGAAGAAAAACTTTCAGCATTTTCATGACTTTTTTTTCAATCTCTCTTTAAAGAACTGGTAAGCATTTATTGGAAAGACTCATTGGACTCAAGTCCAAGTTTGTGTGCTAAAAGTCTTGTGAATTCAGTATAAAGATCTTATTTGTAATCTTTGCCACGTACACAGAAAGTTGTTAATCTTTGTTTATAGAAATGTGATGTCATAATTCTTCACTCACTTTAAATTGCATTTAAAACAAAAAAAATCCAGAAAAGAAATTCTTTCCACAGCACAATTTACTGAAAATCAGCACTGGGAATTGAATGATTTAAACTTAAGAGAGCTCTAAGTGTAATGTTTCTGAGGGCCTGCCTATTAGTTTACGTTCTCAATTATAGACCCAAGGGCTGACAGATGTTCACAGCAACAGCATTCATTCAGAATGTCACATTAGTGAAAACTGCTCTCTCTAAAAAAATACTAATTTGCAAAAGATAAAAATTAACAGAATGACAAGAATGTCAGAACACATTCCCCAGTTATAATTGCCCGAGTGGTTACAACAATTTGAGAAACTGTCCACGTACACATTTCTGTTACAGCTTACGTCATCAGCCTATTCCAGGACACGATCCTACAGAAGTTACACTTGTGTGCATCATTAACGTGGGATATGTCTCCCTGAACCCAATGACTAAAAGATATGAATACATAACAGCTTATTCTAAATGCAATTAGTAGTAAAAAAAGGCAAAAATCATGAAGATGAAGAGGATACTGGCTGCTGCCTTTTTTGCCTTTCCCAGCCCACATTCTGCATTACACCTTAAAAGTAATGGTACACTACATTCTTAGAATCACAGAATCATAGAGTGGTTGGGGCTGGAAGGGACCCTCAAGGATCATCTGGTCCAGCCCCCCTGCAAGGAGCAGGGACATCTCCAACCAGATCAGGTTGCTCAGAGCCCCGTCCAACCTGGCCTTGAATTCTTAATTCCAGACAACATGTGTCACTGCTTTAACAGGTCTAGGAACACTCATGGCTTCCAAGTATCACAGCTTCTGCTTATGTTACTTCTCCTTTGTAATATTTTGGGAATAAACGTTTAATAATTTGCACTTTTGGTCTCCCAATGAATATGAGCTGAGTATTTTTTCCAAGCCTCTATCACAGTGCTGCAGTTTGGGGAGTACCTGCAGCTAGCCTCATGTGTTAATTACTTATATGCAAGTGGATCTCTAATCTTCCACGAACAATAAATCTTTAATAATTACTTTCTCATTTTGCTTGCTGCTTTCTCCATATGGCTTGTTAAGCACATGTTCAGCATACTTTCATTGATTTTCTTTAGATTTGGCATTTTCTCAGATTACTGCACAGTAGAAAGGCTTAAAAAGTCATCTGAGGTCCACAGTAATAAATATACTAACGTATACCAGTATTTCTAACTAATCTTCTATGATGTCGTCCTACTGAAAAAAAAATCCGTACCAACAATTTGAACACTTTTTTTTGCCCGATTATAGTTTTTATTTTGTCATAGACACATAATAGCAGTATTTTCAACCTAAATGTTGAGTAATTTTGGTTTTGGGTTCTTGTTAATAGAAAGTGGTAGTTCAAAAATATTTTTAGAGCAACAAAATATCCTAATTAAATGCACTGAAACTAGTAAACAAAAACTCTCCAATTTTCACTGGTTAGCATTTATTTGCTAAAAAAGGAAATAAGGAAAAAAAGAATGAATGATTGAAACTTTTAAAAGCCTATATCATCATACCTTGTTTCTCCTAATTCTCCAGAGGACTGTAGTCCGAGTTCACAC
>WHYT01017962.1:0-34467 GCA_009806455.1 Tetrax tetrax
TTATTTTTTTTTTTTTTTTTTTTTTTTTTAATGATTCAACAGGATCTTTGATGCACGTTATGTGGGTTTGAGTGTCTTGAAAGATCTGGGCCCTAATCCTGTTATCATTCCTTTTAGCATTAAAAATGGTATTTACATACCATCTACGCACTGCTGTCATATGATAAGAGGTCCCAACTAACATCCATGGGGGGATGTATCAGCTTTTAAATAACATTGTATTGAATTCTAGAGAATTAATTCCCTGACAATCTGAATAATATTGTTGGTTACTCAGATCTATACAGCAAGTTCAAAACCATTCTTCTTTCCCCCAAAAAATAAGGAAAACCCAAACTTTTCAACTGATTTTCAAAAAAACAGTGGACTTCAGGGTCCTTTTTAAATCAATAGCACTGTAATATTTTTGCAGGTAATCATAGAATCATAGAATGGCTAGAGTTGGAAGGGACCTTCAAAGGTCATCTAGTCCAACCCCCCTGCAAGGAGCAGGGACATCTCCAACCAGATCAGGTTGCTCAGAGCCCTTTAAGTGGCTTCCAACACAAAGAGAACAACATATGATCAATATTAATGAGCAGTGGAATGCAATGGTATACTTTCCAGGCATGTTTATCCAGGTTCTTAAAAAATAATGTCAACAAGATTAATTGTGCTCTCAGATTAATAGATCTATTCACTTTGCTGCTTTTTTGAGTCTTTCTTTGTGCAGCTCCATTGGTATTAGACAACATAATAAGTATAGTCCAAAATATATCATTCTGTTATTCAATTGAAATCCCACGCTGTGTTTGAAAAAATATTGAAAGTTAACTTAAAGCACAGTAGGCTTTAAATTTTTCAGATGCTCTTACTAAAATCTCTGAGATTTTATAGACGGACGAATCAAACAAATGCATCCTCAGTGGAGTTGAAAAGGGACTCAAAGCAGAAACATGTAACCTGTTTTCTTCTTTGACAAGTACAGCCAACTAAAACTTCATAACAGTAAAATCTTCTATAATGCAATACTGAAGTGGTAATTACACATGTGAGAAAAAACATCAGTTTGTCTATAGCAAAAAAAAAAAGCCAGGAAAGCAAGGAAAGCATAATGTTTCAAATAAGAAGTATTTTTTGACAGTGATAATATATACAAAGAGTCAATTAGCCTGTTTAGGAAAACTGTTACTTCATTTTGTCTTGTAGGATATTCAAATCATTTTGAAGTAATAGAAAGAAGTGTCCAAATATCTTTCTACATTTTTTCCCTGACAGTCTGGAGGAAATATATTTTTTTTTAATACTTAGTCTTATTTTGAGCTTCTTTTTTTTTGAATGGTCTCCCATTTTTGAGAAATAACCAACCAACCAAACAAAAAAGCCTAGAAACACTGACAATTACAACGCGCATTTAAGTATGTACATAGGAATAACATTATCTAAAATTCTGATTGTTTTCATTTCAATTATTTAGTTTTTACCACAGTTTGGCTGCACCTATGTGAGCAAGCTACATGGTGAACTGGGAAGGAATCCGAAGAGCAAGAGGGCTGATGTTGAGGACCTGATGCCCACACAGTGTCCTTCCTGAGAAGGGAGTGGTAGAGTTCCTCTGGTGACAGACGAGCTCTAGTTCCTGTCAAGATGCTTCATCTGCTTAGGTTTGCCAGATTTTTTTTCTGATAAATCTTTACCTAGGACTTAAAAGTGTGCCAAAGACCAACTTGGAAGTACAACGGCTAACAGTGGAGTTGTGTAGCATTAGCTTAGCAAAATCTAAGAAATCAGAAGGTACATAAAATAGCAGCTGTAACAGGAAGAAAAAACAAACAAACCCTCCCTCAATGACTCTTTCCCTTACCACTCCCCAGTTCAGTGATAGCCATCTGTAAAACAAGCCATTTCTCATGCTTCCAGCAAACAGCATACACATTTTATTTTCCAAATATAAAATCTGCTACGGCTTTGGTGGGAAAGACATTCAAAAATACCAAGCAGTTAGAGATGATGTAATAACAACCCTACATCAGTCACATCTTCCTCAAAGTCTGATTCTCCAAACTTAAAAGTGTGCTTGCTGCTGTGCTAAAACAGGAAGACACTCAAAAATTACAAAATACAATTTTTCACTGCCACGAGATTAAATGAGGAATAAATGTAAAGAGAAAAAAAAAAAAAACACAACTATATGCCAGTGAAGTGACACATGCCAAATAATCACATTTTTTTTAAAAAGTAAAACTGAAGGCACTGTATTATAAATGTTAATGTTTTCGATGGTATCTATCCATCTTCTCCTTATGTAGAAATAATGACACTTTAATGAAAAATACTAAATTAGATATTTACGTTGACACACATCAAGATGAAAATACTGTTAGTTACCATGCTAATTGCTTCATTTATTTTGTGGGATATTACTGAAGTAGGACTAACAGAGATTGTTACTCTGGCGATACAGTAAGCTCCAAACACACAAACACTGGAGTTATCATCAAATTAATAAGAGACATCGAATGATTTTACCTTTCATTGTAAAAAAATACTCTCTACCTGCTTGCCTTTATACTACTAGCTTTTCTTAAGTCCCTCTTGGCTCTACATGAATGTCCATCAAATGAGGTTTTTTTCCCCTCAGGTAAGTGGAAATCTTCATCAGAGATCTCTCCCACAGTTTTAACATCAGTAGTTTGAAGTTTTCCCCATCTATATTTTGACAATACATTAACACTTTAGATGCTTCCTCTCCCAAAGCAAAGTTTTCAAAACTGTGGTAGAGCTCACTTAGCAAGAGCTCTTACATTTTAAAATGAACATGTTTAAAAGAAGCCAGTGGCACATATGACACCTTTCATCTTTATGAGAAGAGAATTAATCACCCTGCTGCTAGAACTAGCAGAATGGCCCAAGTTTCCCATGATGAAGAAATTAAGGATTATCACAGTAAATTAGGCTCAAAATTCAGGTAATCCAACACTATCCTTGTGCTTATTAGCTCCTGCAACCTGAGAAGAAAGCTGAATAGTTCTTAGTGGCAACAATTAAAAATCTGCATTAGATATCTCACAAATATTTGAGATGAGCTTTATCTCGGAATCTTTATATTTGTCACTTTTCTAACTAATATTTATGTTTTCTCCATACAGTTAAAAATCATGTTTATATCACCTATATATGCACAAATGAGAGACCACTTCTTTTTCAGAAGTACATTGACCTTTTTCTTTTGTCAACATCCTTTTAAAAAGTAAATCAAGTGGATTTTTGAAAGGTGTGCCCCTTCAAATGTGAGCTTATAGATTTCAAAGTTTGGCAGACACAAATCCAAAATATAACATAATCCTATTTGAAAGAGACCGTCTTCCACCGGGACACACAAATGAGCATTCAAATCCAGCAGGAACGTCCCTACAGGTTCTGCCAGAAAATGGCTTTATTGCACAAAAAGGGCAGGAATATAACAAAAGCTTTTGCGAGTCTCTGATCTTCCTCACATTTACTACTTTGCCTGTTAATTTAATACGATTGTGCAAAGCTTACCTGGCACAGAAGCTGGTTTTGAATGCCCCCAGCTGTGTGTCAGTGTGGGAGTCGTGATACTTCAGAGACCATTTTAACAACCTGACAGAAATGATCCGGCATCTGCTGAGCTCTGGGGATCATTAAATCATACCAAAATACACATCTATCTACGGGTTCAAGCACACAAGTATGACACATCCATTCCAGCAACGCAGCGCAGGGAGTTCGGTCTCGCCGGTACATGTACTTCAAGCCTGTGCATCACCTTTGTGGTTAAGATTAAGCTTCTGCTCAAGTATTTCGTAGATTTCTCCTGTATTTAGAAGAAAACTACTGTTTCCAAAGAACACTCCTGACATAGCGGGATCCAAAGAACACCACGTTTGTTCACTACTTGAAACTACAGCTCCATCTCAGCTGCCTGCTTTGCAGTGCATGGTTTTGAGGATATTTGAAGACAGCTTTCCCAGCAGACGTGTTATTGACCTTCTCCCAGAATCACAAAAATGGTTTCTTCTAGTAAAATTGCTCATTCTGCCACTTAAATATGAAGCATCATCATGCATGAATGAATACATTGTAGTCTAGTATCTTTCTCACTCTTTTTTTTTTTTTTTTTTAATCCTTAAATGTCATTCTGGGTCAAAATTTACACATACATCGAAACATTTAAGGGCCCAGCTCCCATTATACTGGTGCATTCTGACTTGACTCAAAGAAAATAAAGGACTCTCTCAGTTTAACTAAAAGCCACAGAAGTCGAACTTCATGTGTTTTGAACTACCTCATCCTTCAAGTCTTTCTAAGTCTAATAAGAAATTCTTGCTTATCCAGTATACTTCAATATTTGTTAAACAAAGAGGAAAAAAAACAAACAACAAACCACAGCAGCACCTAGAGATCAATATATTTCATATGATTTCTTTTCAGAATTTGCCACTGTTTATTCTACTACAGTTGGATTTGATGATCTTGGAGATAACTTCCACCCTTAAGATTCTATGATTTTATTTTGCCGTTAGGACGCAAATTAATTTTGTACCAACAAATACATACCTACCTGAGAAGAATAGGCACTGTAGAACACAATTCACAGTTTATGAAGAATATTGAGAATATTAACTGATTGCTATGTATTATTCCAGTTAACGCATGAAAGTACTAAAAATAATTAGCAGTTGCACACATCACATCTTCATGTCATTAACATTCTGAAATATATCAGCTTAAAAAAAAAAAAAATCTGTTCAGGCTAGCTCATAGGAGAATTAGCACTGTATTAGGTTCTATCTAACTATATATTCATTATAAACTAATGGCACTCATCCAGACTTAATTACACTGTGATTAAATATTTATCTTGTTTTTAATGCAGCAAATGAAGTGTGCTGATTATAATGATCAAGGTGTCTCCATCTGGATGCAGCAAAAGCTAAGGTTCACCCCTTGAGTGCAAAATGCTTTAGGTCATTTCTGCACGTTTCACTCCAATTCTATTCTGTGGATTTCTATTACAGAGAAGAAATTTAAACTGATTGTCCAGCTATCTCCCAATCTTTTTTTTAACTAAATAACTGGAATATTTTCTGATAAGATGCTATTTAAACTTGATGGCTATACGGCGCCTTTCCCTTCCATCAACTGAGAATGATAGATTACACCCAAATTTGAGTCATGATCAGTGTAGGAAGCAATATAGTGACACTACACAGAGTGAGACCTGAAAATACTCCAAAAGCTGGAGAAAGCACTCAATGCACTACAAGACATTTTCTCCAAGTTCTCATTACTTCTCCTCATACTTCTCAGCTTCCAGGCTTGAGAATTTTCTTTTGCCATTTTCAATGCTGTTTTCCAGCTTTTTATACCCTTTGTCACCTACATATATGTTTCTGAATAAAGCCCACAGTATTCTTCCCCATCAGGTATTTCACAAACCTACTGTAGCAAATTAATGTGACACCTGTTCTGCATCTCTGCAGGGCCTTTCACAGGAGGGTTTTCTCTTCCGTGACAATATCTGCGTTGTTTACAGAAAATTCAGGTTCAGGGGCTTTTCCTTCTCTTTCTCCAACTTTACACTCAGGCAGCAGCATCATCTTTTTTTCATAAATGATTCTGTTTCTGTCACAGACTTCCTCCACTCTTGCTGACCTAAGTGTGGGGGCTTGGTTGCTGCACTCCATTTTTTGTCATTCACTTTGTATCACTGTTAAATCCAGATTAATTTTTCAATTTATGCTAGAAATACTTTCCAAATCTCTTTTTCAGTTGATTCTGGTTCACATCAAACAGGAAAACCTCTGTAAGCATAGAGAACCTTGTATTTTGTAAATAGTTTGCTGGAGGACTGAAAAGACTTGAAGAATTTTGTATGACAAAATACTCAGAGAATGACTATAGATTGGGATATTTGAAAGATTCAGTTCAAAACTGCAGCTGACAACACTACTGTCTACAGGTTCTACATTGAAATAAGCTCTCCAAATCCATTCTCTGTACAGTTGAAACAAATCCATCTCTGTATTTACTGCACCGGTCTCTTGTTTAAGTAAAATATACCCAGCAATAAGGAAAAACACATCATTTGGTACCTAACACAGAACCTCACTGCCACCCAGGATTTCTGTAAAACAGTGTTATTTTTAGCATCATAATTCTTGTAATCATATATGAAGATGTCAGTTTTCATTGTTTCATTGGACTTTAAACTGTCAGTGATCAAGACCCCTCGTTCTTTTTTGCCATGTTCCACTAATAACGGGAAAATGGAAAAAAAAAAAAAGAAAAGATTACATGAACCTTAATTATAACAAATAGATTAAAATCTAGTTAGTCCTCTGCTGGGTATTCCGGTGGGACCTAAAAAAACCGCAACAGCCTAAACTTAGGCTATTCATATTTGTATGAGTCAGGTCCTAATTACTAGTGTCGCATTAATGACATGGAAACAGCAGAAGAGAATCTCAGAGGGTGGTTATCCTTAGGACATGAAATATTATTAAAAAGTGATGAAAGAGAATTATTAAATGTGAAATATATATAGTCCAAAAAGGCATAAAGTTGTCCACAGCAGAAATCAAGGGAAACAGACAAGACTTACACTCCAGTCATTTATTTCCCTTAGGAGGTAGGACAGAGGAAATATATCCTTTCCTCTTTGTATTTTTTCCAGTTGTCATCAAATCCTTTTGATTTCATGTACCCTACCCTAAATCCTTCTGAATTCTAGATCCTGTTGGTATTCTCCAACTCTTACTCCCTTACCTAGATCATTATTCTCTTTTCTCCTCATATCCCATTCCTGCTTTATATTGATCTCTTGCCAGTTCAGAAAACCACACGCTGCATATCCATCC
The DNA here is from genome assembly GCA_009806455.1 of Tetrax tetrax. Classification (NCBI taxonomy): domain Eukaryota; kingdom Metazoa; phylum Chordata; class Aves; order Otidiformes; family Otididae; genus Tetrax; species Tetrax tetrax. The sequence goes on from WHYT01017962.1 coordinate 6,864, forward strand.
AAGCCCAAAACCACAGCCCATTTGCAGTCATGTACCTTCAGTTTTTAAAATACACGGTAGAATCACTCTACGTCTGCTTCCTTTGTACCAGCTATATCCACAGCACAAATACAAACGAATTGCCCTTGATTAATGTGATTCACATGCACTAAGTTGTACATGGATAAAAATCCTGGCCTATTTTGGTGGGTAATGGTAATAATTCCTGCACAGCAATACTGAAGATGAGTCTCTTCTGAAAAAAAAACAATGCTTTAACTTAAAATTCCTTTTTTTTATTATTACACACAATGCAGGCGGCACTATTGCTCTTCAAGTTCTCTGCACAGGAAAATCTTGCCTTCAGAAGAGCCATGTGCAAGGGCTGGGATATAAGCTGTAGCACTCCCAAGGCCACAAATATGTTCTTTTAGGGAATGGCATGGAGGACTTATTCTGGAGCCACACACTCTTTTCTGGTGTCCACCCTCAGCTGTGGCATGGGTTATCTCACCAGACACATCCAACTTTCCTCTGGTTTGCAAGATACCCGCAGATCTGTGCACGGGCATAATGATGGCCATATTCATCTGAGAAACTTCAAAAGATGAGGGCATGAACTAGACATAATTAACTTCCCCTCACCTCAGGATGGATGACCTGAGTGCATGTTAATATTCTCTTTCCAACCTAGTGTAATCAGTAGCTGGATACGGTTCCTGAAAAGGAATCCGTAATATTACTCGTCTGTTGATGGAACGGAGTCAGGCATAGAGAAGGCTGTCTGGTTCAAAAATGTGGCTGCCGTAGTTAGGTTGTGATTGACAGGAAATAAGACCAATAGGATATGCTATGAAAACAAACCTACTACTTTACTTGTGTACTTTCATCAAGGATATCCCTAGCTGCATGACTTAAAGAGCTTGAAGCAAATTCTTCACTTGTAATTTCTTAAGAGGCTGAACACATTGCCTGTATTCTGTCACCAAAAAATTTACATAGAAACAAGACTTGATGACAAATACGTTACACTATACCTTCTGTGCCTGCCCCTGCTCAAGGGAGACTAAAGCAGAACGCTGACCTGACAGGATCATTGATTTGTATTTTGTTTCCAAAAATGCCCAGTATTACTGTTTTTGCAGATAAAATTATTAGAATGGTTTTCTCATCTAGGAGACTGGATTCAGAAAAGAAAATTGAGAAATTCCAGGTCAATATGGAAAGAGTAAGAATCAGATATTGAAATATTGCCACCCTTTCCCTTAGTATATATTAATAAATAAATACTATTCTGCAATTTTAACAGGATGAAATACTGTAGAATGCTTGAAACTAATGGAATTCATGAATAACTGTAACAAAGACTTGTAATATTGCCGTGGAGTGTTAATTCATGCTTTGCAGGTAAATGTTAAAACACAGTACTGCAGGCAAATTGAATATATAAATCCACATCCAGACCTTTTTGTTCTCGGGCCATGGCTTCTCTATAGTAGCTAGCTGTTTCAATAAAACTTCATGAATTCCAAGTCTTTTCTCAGCTTATTTGACACAATTCAAATAACTTCTAAAGAGTATGAAGCTATAATTAATTTTCACTTTTTTTTGTAGTAATAGGCAAGTATACATTCATGGGAGCACCTTACATTTTAATAATCATTATTTTGATCAGAACAGTTGTCATACAATCACAACTCCCACGGCAGCCAATGGAAGTTGTGTCTTGAATAAGTAATGAATATACACTTCTGGGCTGGACTGTGAAAGATTCAGCTCTTTTACTTATCTCCAGCCATACTGATAATTTTCATTTGGCAATTTATTACCTTATAGTACTGTAAATCTTATGCAATATTTTTGCCATAATTTTGGCACATACTAGGTACTCATAAGGAATGTTACTGAGTAAATAGTTTTATATAAGTGCAAAAAAAAAGATTAAAAAAAAAGTTGGTTCCAAAATATTATTTTGAAACACTACAATAGTATAGATAAGATTACACAACACAGCAGAAAACAGCTGCATACTGCATGTCATTCTTTCTTTAAGCTTAATAATGGACATTCATGCTATGAGGTAAAATACTGTTTATCTAAAAGACTTACAGTGGGAAAAAATGAAATGCATTTTAATTGTAGTAGTAAAGGCTTCAAAACAATACACAATAAAAAAAAAAGAATCTATTCAATTTCCAAGACGAAAGACAAAAAAGGAGGTCTTCACTCCACCAAATTCCATTTGCATATGGAAACTCATATATAAGACAATTAGTAGGTGTGAACGAAGTGGCAGATACTTGTTATTGCAAGAAGTGGCCTAAGAAGTTGCTGCATACATGCAGAAATCCCCACACCCCTCTCTGAGTGAACTCAGTTAAGTCTTTGCTTGATATTTCTATGCCCTTAAAGCAATTTATGCTCTCTTTCTCATAAGAACTACATCTGGATTTCACCTGTAATGTTGTTTCAATTACACATTTTAAAAAGGGCTGTTTAGTCTTGGTCAATGTCAATGGCAGGCAATGTGTGACTTTTCTTAGAAAAAAAAATCTTCCTTCAACTTTTTTTTTGCCAGATAGCCAATCGCTTACTGGCAAACGGTACTGACTGAAGGCAGAGTCAAGGCAGTTTGCGGTAGCAGGGCTTTTTTACTTGGTAACGGTTTGGAGGGCATTAGTAGTAGGCAGAAGAACAGTAAACACAGCGCAATGCAGGAAAAAAAATAACTTGAGTAGGAACTGGGTGTCATCAGCTTAGTAGCTGACGAGACAGAGATTTGTAATAAGGAAGACTAGATGGAATAAAACAACCCACCTCAGCTCTGCTTTTGTTCCTCCAGGGCACTTAATCCCATTTGCAGATAATTCCATTAACTGTCAGTTTTAACACTTCCTGGGTTTTGACGCATTACAAATCAACACCAACATAACGTTATCCTGCATATCCATGATAATGATCAATAAAATACGATTGTTTCAGACACAAAGAAAGAGTCATGTATCTGAATGCCTCTCCATTGCACTCTATAGCTTCCTGAAGGCAGGTTGTGATGAGCAGGGGTTTGGCCTCTTCTCCCAGGCAACAAGCAGGACCCGAGGAAATGGCCACAAGTTGTACCAGAGGAGGTTTAGGTTGGACGTGAGGAAAAACTTTTTCTCCCAAAGAGTGGTCAGGCACTGGAATGGCCTGCCCAGGGAGGTGGTGGAGTCGCCGTCCCTGGCAGTGTTCAAGAGGCGGCTTGATGAGGAGCTACAAGATATGGTTTAGTAGCTCTGGCAGCAATGGTAGTGGGAAGACGGTTGGACTAGATGATCTTATAGGTCCCATCCAACCATGTGATTCTATGATTCTATGATTCCATTTCACTTACCAGCTGGCTCAACAAAATACATTACCTGTATCTACACACCTTTCCTTGTTATAGCCTTCCTGCAACCCACATCAGAAAATGATCCTAAATGTCATATCTTTCCCTAATTATAAAATCAGTTGCAAAGGAGCCTGGATTTAACAGAAGTACCATACTCTCAGTTCAGTCATGCTCTCTGCTACTTTGCCACGTGCTGGAGAGCTTTCCTTGGCACTGCCTCCTTACTTGCTTTACCAGCTGTCAAATCTGTTAAGCTTAGGCACATCTGCCTGTTTTTTAAAACCTTTACATAATAGGATAAGAATTACTGAAAAGGTAAAAGAAGGATTCTAGTTGCAAGAATTAACACTTTTTTTTTTTTTCTGTTGTGCAAGAGTACCAAGAATCAGCACAGATTACCAAGAATCAGAGTAGATTTTTGTTCATTTGCTTGCTTTTTATTAAACATTTGATATAGATTAAAAAATATGTATTTAAGAACAAGAGATGTAAAATGACAGGAAAAGTTACTAGAACAACAAACAAACAAGATACATGACTGAACTTATCATTAAAGGTTTTCCTTGGCTGTTTCAGCATGTCAGCCAACCTGTAAAATTGTACAGATTATGCTATAAAGACATTCCCAGGAGACTTATTAGAGAGGCACATTTCCCATTCATCCCACTGTTAAACATCCTAACATAGGGAGCAATAATAATAACACATAGGGACAATTTATTCTTGGTTTTAATCTTAAAATTTTATTTTTTGCTTCTCTTGCTTATTGCACCTAACAGCCCTAGAACTGGACAGTACACAGTATGAGCTTGTAAAAATTATACCTTTCCATTCCTTTGTAACCTGATTAATTTTTCTATTGTTTCTTTATTGATTTAATGATATTTTTAATTTAAGGCTTTTCTGGTACCATTCTACCAACATGATACTGGAGCTCTATAATCGTATCAATGGTACAGGGCACTTTCCAGATTCACACTGGTTAACTTTGCTCAGAATCTACAAATGTTATGTTGAGGTAGTCAGCACCAAGAGTGTACAACTTCCACCTCAAAGATCATTAGATTTCAGTAAACTTCATCACAACCACTGTTACTTATTTTATATAATTATTTGCAGCGTGATCTTTAGAAACTTGCATCAGTACAGTTATATATCGATATAGTTTTTTGTAGGATAAAAATCTTTGAAGCATAGAACATTCGATGTGTTAAATATATATCCTGGAAGGAGTTACCATAAATGAATATGAAGAAAAAGAAATGACAAACATAAATCAACAGCTTTACAAAAGGTGAGGTCCTAAAAACCTCAGGAGAAGAATCATAAAAGTGTGCATACTCATACATGCACACACACCATGATACTAGGCTACGTCAATTCAAGATCCACTTATGGGTACTTTCTTTTGAAAGCAGAAAAAGGTGTTTCCTTAAATCCAAAGTTTCTTCCTAATTGCCATTAACCATCTACACTCCTTCTGTAGTAAATAGAGAAAATGTGGGAATAACTGCTCTCTTTTTGTTTTAATATCTAACTTACTGGGATGACTCGTTCTCTACAGGTTTGTGTTTTGTTTCTTTGACTGCCAAGGCTGACCTACATTAGACTAGTCACTCTTGAAGTCACACACAGGATGACATGACACGTACCTACGCTGCTCCTGCACTACTGTCCAAAAAGAAGACTACTGCCCAAACAGTCTAGGCACAATTTACTGTAAAATGCACAACTGTCAACAGTGAGGATTTCAAATTCACATGTATGCAAGAACTGGCACTCGTAATGTATATGACACCACTAAAATCTTACTCCAATGAACATTATTTGGGTTACACTGTTTATCAGGGAAGCATCTGGTTCATTGTTCGTGCAAAATGAATCTATGTGGTGGTTTAGCCCTCATCACCACACAATTTCTCGCTCACCATCCCTCTCCCCAGCAGGATGGGGGAGAGAATTGGGAAGAAAAGAAAACTCGTGGGTTGAGATAAAGACAGTTCACTAGAATAGCAAAGGGAAACTACAATAATAACAGAATATAAGGATATAAAAATATACAAAGTGAACAGTGTACATTTTCTCACCACCCGATGTCCCAATGACCGATACAGCCCGTCCCGAGCAGTGATCATGGAAACAAAACCGAGCGGCCAGCAAAGGAGTGAAAGCGAGCCAGCAAGGCAGAGGGAACGATGCCAGCAAGTAAGCAAAAGAGATGAGATGGAAAAAAAAATGGATACCCCCACCACCACAGGCAAACCCCACTTGTACACTGAGCACGGCATGGAATATTCGCTTTGGCCAGTCTGGGTCAATTATTCTGTCTGTCTTTCTCCCAGCTTCCTGCATCTGCACATTAGCAAGACCTGGAAAGCCAGACAGTGTCCTTGGTTTCATTCACAACAACTCATTTCATCAGGGTGTTTATCAACATTCTTCACACACGAAAACACATCAGCTACTGAGAGGAAAATTAATTCCGTCCCTGCCAAAACCAGGATAATCTAGCATCTTTAAGAGTAAACTTACCTTATAATTCTTAATTTTGCTATCACATAGAACCTTTCTAGAGGACCAGTCATTCTGCAAATGCATCATTATTCAACACTTCTTTATCCTCCTGAATGAATGTGTAATACAAAGCCTTAGTAACTAAAATCACTTAAATTTGCACTAAACAGAGAATGAGTAAAATTTCTTTCGTGATACTTGTATTTTCACAGTCAATCCAATGCTTTAAAAACGATCATAGGACAGTTTAAAACAAAAATAAGGAGAAAATAAGCCTCTTTGAGATGCTCTTTTGGAACAGAGTCCTTTTTATCACACTTGTTAACCTGCCTCCAAATCCTCGACCAACCACTACTTCTTTTTTGGTTTGCTTTCATTGGTATTTGCTTTTTTTTTTTCCCTTTACACACTTCTAATGTCTGGATGGGAATCTTTCACTACTTTAATCTGATTTAATTACAGTATCTCACCAAAGATGACTTTTTTTTTCCTCACTCTAGCTTTCACTACACATTTCCACCAAATTCCCCTCTCCCACTGAGAGCACTACCTGGCAAGTCAGATCAAGGAGCTGAACCAAATGAACCTGAATTCTGTGGGGGAAATTGCATTAGGCAAGAGGCTACTTTCAGCTGGAACAGCCATCTGATGCAGCTCAACATGTGGCTGTACAATTACTAGCACAAGCATGCAGGAGAGAGCAAGAAAGCATGAGTAGGTTGGAAGAAAGAATTAGAAATAAATGGCCTTCATGAAGAAACAAGTCTTCCAACAGCAGCCAGCCCAACACATACCATCCCACTGCAGCCTTTCCCTTTGTACATAAGTATCCAGGCTCACTCACTCTGTGCCCATGTGCAACTCATTAATCTCAGTTCTTTGCCTGTCAACTCTCTTCTCCCTCAGCAACTTCTCATCTCAATTTCTGGCACTTCTCAAGTGAAAATCTGTCCATTCTAACAGGAGAGGATTTTTTTTTTATTTATTTGTTCTCTGCCACGGTTAGCCTTTTGCTATATTTTCTCCTGTGCTTCAGATCTATTTCTTGGAAGTGCAGAGAACTCAAGGAGCAACAGAGTACATTGAGATGCCTGGGGCAACAAGCACAGAAGTTTGTTCTTCATCTTGTTTGCCCTTGCTCCATCTTTAGAGGATGAAGCGATCAATATCAAACAATAATCTTTGACTATTTTATGCACATGACACTGCCTTAACTGCTAGTTCTGCTCGTTGTTTCTGTCCAAGCAAGGTCTAGACACCTGCAAAGCCTCTTCTTGGGGAATACTGCTTCCCAAATAGAAAAGCACCTAAGTAAAGCTACCCTATGGATAACAGACCTGGTACCAACAGATAGTGCTGGCAATGCTGAAGCCTGAGACAAAGGTGTTGTGTTTCCCTTCCAGGGTGACATCTCCATCTGTTCTTCTCCCTGCTCTCCTTGCTACAGAGATGCATTGGTAGTTGTTATGGCAGAACTGATTTCACCCACCTTCAGACAGCAGAATGCATTGCTGGTTTCCCTATAACAGACTTCTCAATTCCCTCAGGTTAGGAGCTGCCTCTTGAGAAGGAGTTAAAGAAATTTTAGCAGATATGGCATTGATTAATTATTGCTGTGAATACTAAGGAATCAAGTTGATAAGTAGTGCTTAATATTTTGCTAACCACTTGCTTAACAATTTGCTAACCATTGTGAAAACTATCTGAAGCAGAAAGTCTTGCAAGTCTTCATGAAAGACAGTTCCTGGTAAGGACTACGGGGTTGCTTCAAGAACCAGCTAAAGCTGACCCTGCAGCTTGAATAAAAGGCAAGAAATAACTGAGTTTGCACAAGAACAAAAGGTTACTAGCAGTGACGAAGAGGAGTCACCTACCTTCATCCCCACAACCCCCCGACGACCACCATCAGGAGGCACTGCGCAAGCGCAGGTGGGGGGAGTTTATGGAAATGACCCCTTGGGACTGATTTTAATACGAAGCGGAGATAGGTCATGCATATGTATAGGCGTATTGTGAAAACTTCATGTATATGTGACACTTGGTTGTATAAATTTAAAGTGAGCTGCCGCCTCAGGAGCGCACGGTTTTGGTGGGACTACCTCCTGCCCCCCGTGCTGCCCAGCGCTGAATAAACATGCCTACTTTACAATCTTACAGATTGTGGAGTCCGTTTTCCACACGTCACTCTGGTAATTGAGCATGAATGAAGTCTGCCTCCTTGGCTGACTCTGTGGACTTTTCCATGGCAGTAATAAAAGCAACCTCTGACACTGCACTGTGAAATTGCATGTCCTAGCTCCAAGGTATCGGAGCAGAAAGGTTTCTCAGTAGAACAGCTTTGGGAATCAAAATGGGCAGCAGAACACTTTTTTCCCTTAATCTTATTATGAGGAATGGTGAAACGATTTGAGCTAAGTTCAGCTGGAGGCAGATGCCTGGCATGGAAAACTTCCATCTCAAAGTTCAGGTGAGAAAGTGATAAGCAACCAAAAGAAAATGTTCATGACATAAAGCAACAGTTAGTTTAGGGGAAACTATATGATCTTCCACTTGTATTTGTTGTATGCTCACCACAAATATTTCCCTAAAACTATGCAGATTATAGAAAAATACCCATATATGAGTTTCTCAGACAGTCGCCAGCACTGCAGGCTAATTTCCATCTCCTAGCATGCTTTTTGTCTAATCCTGAAAAGAAGTAAGCAATTTTGCCCAACTGAGTTATTTTTATGATATATGGACAAATATTCACTAAGGCATAGCCTGATAAGACTAATTAATTTCCATTCCTGACCTAAGCAAGATTTCCAGCTTTTAAATGTGACAGCCTATTGTAATAGCCTTCAGTGCCACCTCACATATAGAGCTATTTTTATTGCATAAGCCTCATTTCCATCAGAATAGGGTTCAATATGGCCTTTATATAATGTTCTAATTTAGTCTATATTTTGCTTGGAATATATGGAAAAGTAATTAACAAGCTAGCTTCAGGCACTTCAAGAAGAAAAAAAAAAAAAGAAAATAAATTGTTACAAATCTGTAAACTAAGTTAAGCAAGAGAGTAAATCTCTGTTACAGACCCTGGAGGAAGAGGAAATCCTTTCCCATGGAATAATACAGAAAGATATTTTTCCTCTTTGAAATGGGTGAAATAGAACAGCTTTGCATACCGCAGTAAAATTATTGTGCCCCAAAAGGCAGCCTGTACAACACTTTGGAGGCTGCTGTACAGCCAGAGGTAAATTGAAGTCCTCGAGACAAGACCAAATGCATCTTTGAGGTTTTGAGGGTGAGACAGTAAGCAGATTAAAAATTTCATGAACTTTTTGGAGAGTTTCATTTCAATAACCTAGGGATCTCTGTTTATTTTTTTTTTCTTTCCTGATAATCATCAAAGGAGTTACAAGTTCATCTTCTCCAAACCAACAGAAGGCCATTAGGGCATTATCTTCAGGGAGAAGAGATAACCTTTATGAAATCCAATTTCATACCCAAAACCAATTAAGCATTTTTAAGGCAAGTATATAGTATAGTAAGCATATAATGATATAAGGATAATTCCTATATAAATATTACTCTCAGAAAGATCTCAAATGATTTTCACTTGAACTCATAATGTAGTTCTCTGAGAATTGACGACATGTTGGCAGCACTTTAACGAACCAGATCTCTTCTACTCTTTCATGAACAGTGCAGCACCAAATGGTAAATGCGTTTGCTGGCGCGAAGGAAAGAATGAAAAATTGATTACAATACTCCTCTGTTCACGCAAAAGACCTATCTAACATTTGAATCATAGAATCACAGGATGGTTTGGAAGAGACCTTTGAAGATTATCTAGTCCAACCCCCCTGTCCTGCTCAAGGACACCTTCCACCAGACCAGGTTGCTCAAAACTCCATCCAGCCTGGCCTTGAACTCTTCCAGGGATGGGGCATCCACAGCTTCTCTGGGCAACCTGTTCTGGTGCTTGATCACTCTCATCATAAAGAATTTCTTCCTTATGTCCAACCTAAATCTACCTGCTTTCTAAACTATATAATATCAAACTAAAGTATCTAATATAAGCTCTCTAAGATGCTGCAGAGTAGAACCTTCCTACCATCCACCATAAATAGTTATGAAAAATAAAAACCTTAAAAATTTGGTACTACGAATTTACCTCAAAATAAAAATAAACTGTGGCATGGGAATACCCGAGATTTCAATAATTTCATATCTAGTGTGTTATATCTACAAAAAATGAAAATTCAGCAAATTTTGCAAGAAAAAGTACTCTTTTTTTTTGCCAAAAATTTGTCTCACATTTTTACAATACAAATTCTATTGTTTTTTTTTTTTAAATTCACCATGTTCCATGAACAATTTTATTTAGGAAGAACCAGTAATTTCACCAGAAAATGGACTAAAATTTCTACTTATAGCTAATACAAGATTGCATATTCCTTTTAAGTCTACACATCAGTAATGTTTATCGCATATCCCTGGTAAATGCACTTTAAATGTATTGCTTTATTGTCTCTATCCTGTCAATTTCCAGAGGACCATAAAGGGAAACTCAACTCATGACATAGACATCTTTTTATGGGAGTGAGTGCATAATTGCCATTCTATCATACATTATGAGCTAAAATGTAGTTGTAGTGATTTTATTCTCTTGGTTTTTACTTTTTTAGGAAAAAAAAAAGAGCTAAACCAAATTTTATAGAAGTCAAAATTCTAAATAAGGAAGGGAACAGATTAAATATCACATGGAATTGTAGAAGACTAATATTATTTTCCATGGGAAAAAAACAGACTACTTGTAGTAGCTGCACACAGATACACAACGCAGCTGTCCATACATGTACATACTACGCCACAAGATTGCTGTAGGGATTACTTTTTACTAATGTCTTTGAAGAAGAAATTTCTGTCATATATGGAGTCTACTATGTCTTCAACACTTAAATTTCATTAAAACAATATTAATCTCAAACTGTAGAAGAATTTTTTAGTGTCATGAGAGTCTAAATACATTGCATATTGCGCATAAATAGAATTCAAAGATACAAATGTCAGTTACCTAAAACGCTAGACTTAAAAAAACCATCAGTGACAAAAGCAGGGAATGACTTAAGTTAACTGATTATCTCAAAGGGCATATATTCAATGTTTCAGTTAAAGTCACATTTTCAAGTCAAGTGAACAAAGTGCCTTAAGTTATGCTTTACTCTGTCTCATCATGTCTTGTAAGAACTACCCTTTGACGCCTTTGCAAATTATTACAGACTTCTTGAGGAGACGAAGAGAAATACATAAAACCACGGGGAAACAGTTTTGAGACGCAAAACTTCAAATCTTAAGACATCCAACAGAAATTGATACACTAGGCTTAAAAACAACTTTCAACAAAGCAACCTCCTCGTAGTTCAACAAATAGTTTTGAAAGACTCATGTCACATGTGTAGATGGGAAAAGACACATGGAAACAAATCTCCAAGGCAACTGTCCTGAGATTTTCCTAGCGTGCATTCACAGGATGCATGAGCTTGTGGTAAAACTATTTAATTGATCCAAAACTCAAAAGAAATGCATACACATGCAGATGCAGAAGTGGCTCAAAACAGAGTGTTTAGATGTCTAAGACAACATAAAATCATAGGTATTTAACAGAAATGAAAAAAAGAGATCAAGATCAATGGTTACCCAGAAGCAGAGTTAAGGAAAACCTCATTGAAACTGTGAGGATAATTTGAAAAACTCCCTGGTTTAGCTTTGGTTAAAAAGCATGCCAAAATTAAATATACTTTGTCAGATGAAATATGTTTAATGAGTTATAATGACAGTTCATTAGGCCGAAGCATTCTGAAACTCAAGGAATCCCTGTGAAATACCATTTCTGTAGAGAGATACTCACTGGACATTTATTATTTCAAGATTATTACTCTTCAACCTAGTGGTTACAACACTCAGAGTAAAATTTTAGTGACTTCACTTCTGTGAGATTACTTACAGAAGGCATTGTCAGAGAAGCTAGACTCTAAACCAAGGAGCAGAGTTTGAGAAATAGTACTGTTTTATCCCTTTGATTGAATAGAAAAATAAATTCTAGTTTTAATCCCGATCACATGTCAATTAAGTTTATAATGTGCACAAAATGTTCAAATAATATTTCTAATCTTAATAAAATTAATGTATTAGCTGCAATTTATAATACCTCAAATTCTTTATGAAGTAAAGGTATTGTTTGGAAAAATACTATGTTGCCTTCCAATGAATTTTCTCATCTTTCCTTCTCTACTGTTGTTACACTAAACGTAGTCTCTAATCTCATTTAGAAGACAATCATAAGTTACTTCTAATGACTTTAAATGCTAAGCGATGACTTCTGGGCTTTGCGGCTGGAAGTGCGTGCATATCTCCTCCCCAACACTGGATCAGCACTAGAATCAGGAGGTTAATTATACTCCACTAAGATAAATGTCACAAACTGGAGGAAATTTGCTGGTTTTTTTGGACAAGAGCAAAATCTGGTAGTTGGTAGAACTTGCTTTCTGCCTATACAAGGCACAATGCACTGAAAATACTCTGAAAGGCTCTAAGTGACTGCTTTGGAAGCAGTTTCTATTTATTTTTCAGCAGCTCTGCATCTTTCAAACTGTAAGACTGCCTTCTTATTCTGAGGAGGAGGTATCTGTTTCAAGCAGAACAGACAGCTTTGTAAATGTCAATACAATCTGAGAAATAAGATGTATTAAAACAATCTCATAAAAATGCACTAATCTGTTACTTTTAAAGCAGAAATGTCTGGTCATATCTTAAAGCAAAATCAATAGAAGCTATAAATTATAAAGCATCTGAAGAGATAGTACTGCTTATTAAATTTTAAGATATAAATTAAAGTTAGGTAAAGAAAAAATTACACTATTCATAGATTTTCCTCTGAAAAGGCTAGAAAAAGTAGTATCTTTACAGCAAAGATTTAAAAATCACTTTATTTTCACATTCATGTCCTTCATCAGTAAATTTAAAACCTCTTTCCCTGCTCTTAATGCAAAAGTCTGTTTTTGATTTTTACTACCCTAGGAGCAAGATAGTGCACTTTATTGTTAAAATTTATATTGCTCTTCAAAGTTGCACTGTCACTGCACCTAATTTAAGCTCCAATCTAGCAAACACATGCTTAAATGCATGCTCAGAAAGACAACAGGTCTACTATGCATTGACTATTCAAATACTAACTATGCACTTCACTACTTTGCTAGGGAAGATCCAAAACAAGCTATGTACATCTGTGCAGAAAATTATTGTTTTATCTGATGTAATTTCTAAAAAATAGTATCTATACATAAGTATAACTTACTTTGATCACAGTCACATTTCAAGCAAATGTAGAATTGGGTTATACTCTATTAGTATCCAGCAAAAGAGTTTAAGATCCAAATTTTGCTACTCAAGGCAGAGACTAGAATTGTTTTCCCAAAGGTGGAAATTTTAATTTGAATAGGAAAAAAATATGCTGTGCCTGGAGAAGTTTAGTCAAATTAATTTCTGCAAAAAGCTTCAGATTAATCAAAATTTCCCCCAAGAAAGTAACTGTTTCAAAAAGAATTCTGAAATAATCTAATCATGTGAAACATCAATGTCCTAGCATCTGATTAAATAGCAGAAAGTGTTACAGCTACATTAATTCATTCACTTCTGTGGGTATTTAGTCATGCTGCCTTGTAACATAATTTCTGAGCAGTTGTGATTTATTTGCACAAATGTTTACAAATATGCGTTATGTCTCATATTGTAAATCTACGATGTACCATTTATGTCAGAGGAATTTGTTCATCTGTCCAAATCAAAGAACAAAAACATTCTGGTGCTATATGTTTGTGTACTTCTAGCTGTTGATTTGTCTGTGGGGGAATATCCATCTGCATTGCCATATTAGTGCAACTTCCACACATATATTCTTACTACAAACAGCATCCTCTCCTGTAATATCTAACGTGATAAGGTCATCAGTCTTTCTATTAAGAGTTTTCATAGAGAAAGGTACACTGGTACAGCTATCACTGCATAAATAATTGTGGCACGTTTTTAGATGCCAACAAACCCCGAGACACTAAAAAATATAACAATAAAAATTATGGCTAAAAATAATTGCTAAAAATTAGATGCAGCTTATTCAGCCAACCACAAGTAAGTAAATTATTTGAGTTTGAAACATATGTGACCACATCTTGGGGGACAATATTTGAAGAAATACTAGTGAAAAAGTTATTATTGATAATGGGTGAATTCAAGGAGATTATGAACGTTTAGGAATATTCTGTGATGGAGCAATGCTCACAAGTCATTTGTTGTAAATTATTGGCTGAGCTTTGTCACACATAAGAATTATGTGGAAAAATAACAAAGTAGTAACGCTAGGCCAGAGTAAACCAAAGCACTCAGAAGTGATTAAAAACAATCAATTTAAACAAATGCAAAAGCAAACAAACAATGTCATCTGGCACTCCAAAATGCAAGGGCTCCTGAGGAACCGAATAAAGAATTCTGCTTCTGTGAAATTACTGAAATTTCAGCTGGTAAGTCTTATAAAGATCTGTAGTGGAGCCCCTGTGGCTCTTCTATAAATTCCACTTCACTCCTTTTATGAAAGTGTATCAGCTGATGTATCTGGTTAGCTCAACCAGTTCATACTTATGGACTTTCACAAAAGCAGCAGTGATGTTCAAAATGGAAAGACAGAGGCCATATCTTCATGAGATGCTCCACTGATCACAATAGGAATGTTTTACAATGCCCAACCATATAGTAAGATTGTCTTGAACCCTACTGCAACATATTCATATATATCTCTAAACTCTATCTCTACAAAATGTGCATACTTAAACCCTTTCCATAAAGGGAAAAAAAAAATAATTTTTTTTTAATTTCCTATTTTAAAAAATATCCTCTTGTAGCTGACACTTTTTTTGAACATCTACAATAGGTTTCTATTAAGATATTTTCCATGAAAATTTCAAGACTGACAGATCTCTCAAGAAATGGATCATTGAAGGCCGATGCTTAATAATTGTGATATATATTCCTCAGGGGTGTGTTAGTACTCTACAGTTCTTTCCCAAACTCTTCCTTTCTCTGTTTCACAGTGTTTTTTTCTCATCTCAGTCATGCTTTCTTTCCATTCCACTACCATCTTCATGTTAAAAGCTCCCTTTTGTTTCTTTCTCTATTCAGTGCTAGTCTTAACTATTCTCGCTCTGTCACATTCTGCTCTTGGCTTTGTTCTCCATCCTTTCATTTATTATTCTCCACTGTACCCTAATTACTTATATTGCTCCCAAGTTGTAGGTTAGTGTTGCAAACAGCGTTCAATCCTTCCTTGGCATCTTCCTTTCTTCATTCACTTTCCTTACCTTTTCTCCTGTGGCCCTCTGGAGACCTTTACTTCTTTTAACAAGCCACTATAAAGTGACTCCCTATTCATTGGACGTTTTAGCTCACTGAGTTTATACAACTTAATGCCATTTTGAATATGTTAAGCTGTTTAGTGGCATTCCTCTTTGGTACGTGGTCTTCTTTTTCTTTAAATACTCCAAAGCTAATGAATTGCCAATTAATTAGAAATAGTTAATCTTCACAATAGAATAAACACTACGTGTCTGTGTCTCTTGGGGAGCTCCTAAACTAATTTTTATGACTGTGTTGTTAACCACTCTCACTACTTGGCAGCCTGTCAATGGAAATAAAAGTTCACTGAGCAGATATCCAGACGATAGTTTGCAGAACGTTTTCTTTCAGCGGGATGCTTCTGCATCCACTGTCCTTCTCTTCCTTTACAGCTCGTTCCCAGGCTGCACTGTCTTTAAGGATGCTAGTTTTGGGGGTCATGCAGGTGATTGGGCTTCACCACCATAAAGACAGATAAAAAACTAGCATGAACACTGTTTTTTTTTAACTCCTGATTGCTTTTGACCTGGTTTGTTTTGTGAAGCCCAATGTCCCAGCTTAACCAACTAAGCAGCAAAAAGGAAGGAACACATGACAAAGGTGATTTTGAACTACTAACTGGAGGAGTCTATCTCCTACTGATTCCAAATTGAGGGGGAAAAAAAGACAAAAGGAAGAGGAGCAGACAGAAGAGAAATGAACCCAACACTGATATGGCTTTTTATCATGTATTATACACAAAAAAAAAAACCTGGTTAAAACTATTTTTAAAAAAGGTATCTCTCAGGGGAATGGCTGCCATCATGCAGAAGTAACCATATATTATTCATACCTGCTGAAGTTGGTTCCTCTTCAATTGAGGCTGTGCAAAAAGGTGGGGGTGGGGGGAGGAGGTGGGGACAGGGAAGGGGAAAAGGAAAGGAAGATAAAAGAAGAGAGAGAGAAAAAAGATTGATGAAGAAATCCATACAGCTCAGAAGTTCTTTTGTTATATAACTAATTGCTATATTGTTACATAACTAATTGTTATATTATTTACATTTCCTTAGTATATGAGCAATAAGACATCATTAAAAATTTCATTCTAAACAGTTTGATACCTTGAGTAACAGATGTTTCATGTTCGTGGAAAAACAAGTTAAAATGAGTTAAGATCTTAGCTTACGTTTATAACACTACACTCAGCCTTTCCCTCTAAATTAGCTAGCAGGATAGGCCCAATAGTGCAATAGCAAAGCTCAACGGAAGAATTTCAGTCAACTTCTCTGCAGCCAAATTCACTGCCAGAGCTAGCTGTTGCAGTACGAAAAAGGAGCTACCCTTAAGGTAAAGGCTTCTAAAAAAAACGACCGCAGGACCCAGTTATTTGTTAGCTAATGCAGGCTGTTTTCTGACGACACAGCTAAGGCAGCTGCTGGTTAGCAGTTCATGAGAGGCATGGTCCACCATCTCTCCATCCTCCTCCCCTTCTGTTCCCTTCAGTTTCTTCCCAACTTGGTGCTGGCAGTAACAAATTAATGATATTGAAATCAAGTACTGAGGGAGCAAAAATAGCAGTTTCAGGGTTTTGTTTTGTTTTTTGAAGGGGCGGACAGGGTGGGGAGAAGTAGTTGCCCATTGGACTCTCCTTTCCAAATTTTTATTTCCTGAGGAAAACAAGAAAAATCCATATCTTCCGACTAGAACTTTTCCCTTTTGGTGATAAATAACCATTACATTGCCTTAAGTTACCATCAGAAAGCACCTCTGACTGTAGACTATTACCTCTACCATCAAAAGAAAGAAACAGACATATTCACAGTTAAACTATATTTAAAGTACATCACTGACCTAGTTCTTTCTCTCCTTGCATTCGGTATGTTTTACATACACATGCATCACAAAACCAGTCTTCTCACAGTCTTGCAAAGTTCTCAATGACAGAAGAAGTAGCAACCAAGTGTTTCTCACTTGGATACTCTAAAAGCACCTAGAAGTCTGAGAGGACTCTCCATAAATGTCATATAGAGACCCTCTTAAGATTCTAAACACAGGTATCCATACTTTTTTTTTTCCTCTTTTAAGGAGTCTCGTCTACCAGTTGAAGTGGAAGCTCCTTCTGTTTGATTTCTTGCAGAATCTGTTCCATACAAAAAAACGCTCCTACAGCCATGGCAAACATTGATCCACTATGATGGCTTCAAAGGTTGCCCTTGGCATGGATGAAGATTTCAAACATTTTCTCAAAGATCATAGAATCATAGAATCATAGAATGGTTAGAGTTGGAAGGGACCTTCAAAGATCATCTAGTCCAACCCCCCTGCAAGGAGCAGGGACATCCCTGACTAGATCAGGTTGCTCAGAGCCTCATCCAGCCTGGCCTTGAACGTTTCCAGGGAGGGGCATCCACCACCTCTCTGGGAAACCTGTCCCAGTGTTCTGTAACTCGCATTGTGAAAAATTTTTTCCTAATATCCAATTTAAATCTAACTTCCCCCATTTTAAACCCATTACCCCTTGTCCTGTCACAACAGGCCCTACTGAACAGCCTCTCCCAGTCTTTCCTGTAGGCCCCCTTGAAGTACTGGAAGGCCGCTGTCAGGTCTCCCCGGAGCCTTCTCTTCTCCAGGCTGAACAGCCCCAGCTCTCTCAGTGCCACACCTGGAAAATTTATTTCTTTGCCTTCGGTATCACTCCATGTATTATGCTGAGGAATTAGGAAACGAATAGGAAGATGCTTCCTCTTTTTGTGAAACTTCAGACATAGCAGAGACCTTGTCAACAGACACCAACTGCATTTGAGACCAACTATAAACTTCAGTTAATTCGGTACAATATTCTATATGCAAATGTACGTGACAAGTAGTGCTGGACACATCAGTTATTTCTAATTGCAGAGTAGCATGGTGTCCTTTTGGACACTGTCAAATCCAATCGATAGGAAATAATGAATTACTGCCTGAAGCACTGGCCAACATCTTGTCTCTAACAAAGGTTTCCTGAGGTAAATAGGTGATTTTTATTCATATAGCTTGGTCTTCAGATATACAGTTAAGAAAGCTACATGACAAGAACAGTACATTATGAAACATGCAATTTAAAATGGCCTAAACAGGGTACATAGCAACCCAATCCTTCCCTTTTTAAACTCATTTAGTGTCTGTATGTGTATTTTGAAACTAGATTAATTAATTAATCAGTTTTGAAGTGTATATATGTAAAGATCACATCAAGCTTTTAAATTTTAAAACATCATGTCCTTTTACTGTATAACTACTGAATTTAAGCAAAATGTGTTTGTAATAGTAGAAGCTTTCGAGACAATGAGAGTAAGAATGGAAAGTATCACCCTATTGTTTTTAAATTGAACTAATCAGATACATCATTAGTTCAGTAACAACATGACAGCTGATTCCACAAAAAAGAAACTGACTGTAAATAGAACAACAGAATCAGACATAAATGAACAAATAACAAACTAAGTCAATCAAGCATCTTGTAATTTCTCAAGGAATCAGTTGTAGAGAAGACTACACAAAACAGAACAGAATATTAAGGTCGTTAGAAGTCCCACTATTAAATTTTACAAATGCCTCAAATCTGCATTAGCTGCAAGCACAACTGCTGCTAGAGCAACAAATAATTAAAAGTACTAGTTACTGTGCATTAAAACTAGTTTAAAAATATTGTCCAACTATACAAAGAATATTCATTCCAGTAACTATTTTTTTTCAGACTGTTATTTGAATAATATTCTTAGACTTATTATTGGGATGAATATCATCACTAGCAATTAAAAACTGGATTCTGTTATTACTGTGATGGTTGTTTCAGTGGGACCACTCTGAGGTACACATCTAAATAGAACAGCATAGCTGAATCTCAGCTGAAATAAATCATTCAGATGCTGAGATAGCTATGCCAATAACATTACTTTTCTTTTTATTTGATTAATTTTGACTATTTGATTGGTGGTTTAGGCTCTTTCAGGAATACGTTATGTTCATTTTTTTGTCCGAGTTAGACTACAGTTAGTGAGAACTGCTTTTATAAAATGCAAAAGACCTAGTTCTACTTGGGAATACTGTATTTCTTAACCCTAGACAGAAATTAAACATGCATATTAAAAATAAATATGAAAATGCAGTTAAGAACTTGTTGGTACTTCATGTAGAATTTTTTAAAAAAGCAAATTAACTTAATCTCTTGATATAAGTGTCAAGACTTCTTATATCTCCAATAGCTGGATAAACCTTGTTTAAAAAAACAGTCTTCAGTAAGCTATTGAATACTCAAAGAATGTACTATTTTTGCTTTATCATACTGGCTCAAATGCAATGTCAGCACTCTGCTTTCCACTTAAGTACGAATTTCCTACACAATGCCACTTTTTTTTTTTTTCCACCAGCAGTGATTTAAAACTTGAAGTTATTTTAAAAGCTATTTATACAGTGACTCATCTCCATAGTTATTATCTGTAATTTACTTTCTTTATTTATTTCAGAGGGGTGGAGAGGGAGTAAGCTGGAATCGCCTTGCTCAACTGAGCTGGAACAAACTGGTGACTCATTACGCTGGGTGGTGCATCACTGTCAGCCTGGCTTTCTCCTTCTGACTCCAGAGCAGTAAGACTCACACAGAAGAGCGAGATATTTGACAAAAAAAGCCCCCATATTAGTCACAGGCATCCATGAGACATGATCTGATATCATTGCATGACCTTAAACTGTAAACTACTCTGCAGCTTTAAAGCATTTTCAACATTTTTTTTCATTGATGGAGGCGGATTCAGCGTAATACTGTGCTATACTACGTATACACTATGACACTTTACCTTAGTTTTTTGTTTATATTAAGGCTTGTGTTTATTTTATATTAGTGTGAAATCTGTTTGCCTTTCACATTCAAATAAAATGTAATACTCATATGTAAAAGTAGAAACTATATATATGACATTATCTCTATGGAAAAGGTTATATGAAGCTCTACAAAATTATACAAATGAAACACTTGTGAACAGTAGGATTCAAAAGTAAATAACATTTTTCTGAATGTAACATCAAAAATAAATTATATTCTGCTCAGCATGAAATCTTAGGATCTCAGAAGATCTACAGGCTACAAAGACTGACTGACTTCCCAAAAATTCAGCATCACTCATTAGGAATGTGATTTTAATGCTACAGATATTTCACTGAAAATAAGTGCTTAAGAAGTTTGTTTCTTCAGCTGCTCCCTATTTGACAGACTTCAGTTCATTTTTCCATGATTTTCTTCTTTGATTCTCAACATGGCCCTGTGGGCAGTATTGGCGTGGCTGACGAGACAAACCACCGTCAAGCAGAGAGCTGAAACAAGCCATGTTTCCACTAAAGCTCCCCTTGTACCAAACCCCACTCTATCCCACCAAAGACACCTCCAAGCCACAGCTCAGATGATTAACGCTGTCTTACCAACTCACAACAACTAACTCAACCAACTCAACTGGCTGCCACTGCAATGATCGATACACATAATTGTTATCCCTAGTTATAAAGAGGAGGAGCAAAACCTAAGAAAAATAGATTGTTTTCAAGATGCATGAATCTGATAAATCTGGAAAATGCACCATTGTCGTAGTTTAGCCCCACTCAGAACTAAGCCTTATGCGGTCACTCACTCACCCTCCCCATCCTCCGAGGGAACAGGGAAGAGATAAAAGGCTCTAGGGTTGAGATAAGGATAAGGAGAGATCATTTAACAGTTACCATTACAGGCAAAACAGACTTGACTTGGGGAAAACTAATTCATTAAAAATAAAACCGGACAGGACAATGAGCGAGAAAACCAAATCTTAAGAACACCTTCCCCCCACCTCTCTTCCCAGGCTTAACTTCACTCCTGACTATCTCCACCTCCTCCCTGCAAATGGCACAGGAGGAACATGGAATGGGGGTTCATCACATTCCGCTTTACACTGCTGGGAGAAAAACTCCTCACATTTCTCCCCTGCTCCATCATGGGGTCCCTCCCATGGGCACAGTCTTTTGTGAAACTGCTCCAGCATGGCGTCCTTTTCCATGGGGTGCAGTCCCTCCCGAACGGCCCTCCACAGGCCACAGCCTCCTTCAGGCATCCCCCTGCCTCGGCACAGGGTTCTCCACGGGCTGCAGGGGAATCTCTGCCCGCAGCAGCATTTCTGCTCCCCTCCTGCTTCACTCGCCTTGGCGCCTGCAGCTGCTCCTCGCACCAGAAATCCTTCACGAGCGGCTCAGGCAGACGCCTCTCCGCTTCCCTTCACACCTCCTCTCCTCACTTCTCTCGGCCGGGCCCAGGCGGCCGCCCGGCGGGAGCCCAGAGGCTGAGGGCCGCAAGGCCCACAAGGCTCGCGCCTCCCACTCTCTGACGACCCTTCTGTTTCATTTTCCCGTTCTTAAATACATTATTACAGAGACATTATCACTCTTGCCGATGGCCAGTGGTTGGTTCGTCCTAGACCAGCCAGGTCCACTGGAAAAATGGGAAACTTCTAGCAGCTTCTTGCAAAAGCTTCCACTGTAGTCTCCCCAGCTACACAAACCCAACACAACCATTTATGCCAACTGGTCAAAAATACACCCATTAGTGTCAGAGGTTTTTATCTTGCAGTTTTACAGTGAGGTTGTGTTTGTTCTCTTATTGTGAGTTAATTCTAACTGTAGTACTGGGACAGCAGCATATCCTTCACCATTCACAGGCCCTTGGTAACGGCAGTGCCTCCTTCTAGCTGGCTAAGTTGTGTTTGCAACTACTTTTAAAAAAAAAACAAAAAACAAAGCAAAACAGGAAGGAAGACACCAGGCAACTCATTAGTGCATGTCAAAGATAACACACTATGAACTGATAAAACTCTGCTTGCATAACAGATGTTAAATGGAAAACAAAGTCAATAATTAAGAAACCCTATAAATGCCTGTGGCACTTAATAGAAGAAACCTATCACTCTTCATAGGTTTACATCCCCTTAAGCACTTAAAACCTATGAAAAACTTACTCTTTCTTGTCTTCATTATTTTATTTCAATAAATAAATTTCTAACAAAAAGTGGGTATCTGAGCAAAATTTCAGATTATTAAAATCTAGAATACTAGTGTCTTAAAATGACGGTGTTCTAAATGTCAGTAAAGGTGGCTAACTCATTCTTAACTACTCTTCCTTTTTTTTTCTAAACAACCAAGGTCTGGTGCTGAATGAGACCATGTTTAAATACAAAATAAAAGACTTATTTAGGTGAAATTCTATATTTTGCAGAAGACAGGATTATATAATGATTTTTGTGGTTAGTGTCTTCACATTTCCAAGTCTGTAGAAAAAGACAGTCAACGGAGTGCCCACTGAGCCTAATATTTGGCAGGATCTTCTTCTTAAGAAAAACAGTGTAAAAAGATTTAGTCTTAAAACAATTCTTCAGTTCTTAGTCAGTTGAAATTCTTGCCAAGGTTTCAAGTGCTGCCAAAAGCACAGCCGTACTTAAAGCCATAATTCTGAAACCAGGAGTAGTCCATCATGACTTAAAATATCGCACAATTTTGCAAATACACACACACACACACGTTGCCATATGCAGTTTTGAGAAGATGTGCATGTTCCAAAAGAGCAACAAACGAAAGCAGAAAATATCCTAGCACTTTTATGTACAAAGCAAAGTGTACTCAAATAGCTACGTGACTAAGACTGTAAATCAGTGTACAGTAGTCTTTGCTTCTTTAAATTTCAAAGACCAAATGCAAAATCCTAACATTAAATACTAAAAAAAAGGCTGTAAAAATATAGTTAAGTAGGTTCCTGCTAGCATCTGTTACACTTCAGGATGCAAAAACTTATTCAGGATGTCCCCATAGTTACACATAGAAAGCTTTGCTTTTCAAGCAAAAAAAAAATTCATATTTCAATACTTCAGTCACTTGCCTGATGCTTTTTACTTGGTTGTTTTGTGTATTTTAAGGGAAATTTGACCAGCTATTCACTCTGCAAAGTAATAATGATAATAATCTTTATTTTATGGATATTCTTCCTCTTGAAAAAAAAAAAGAAAAAGCCACAGTCCACAATAAAAGCCCACTCAAATGTTCACAGTGTGTTTTGGACTTATACAGGAGGCTGGATTAGCTCTCACTGTAAATGTGTACCCAAGTACTTGACTCAGGCCAAGTCAGAGGCACCCGGGTGCCATGTCAGATGTACCATTTCTTTGTATTACAGGTTGAAAATGTGTTGCATCTCAATCCGTAGATGAAACAGGCAGGCTGAGAGAGCAGTTGGATCTGCTTTTGAGAACAGTTAACTCAAAGCTGGGAAAATTCTGGCAAGGGAGGAGAGCAAGGCTTTCTCAAAGTTGAAATAATTCAGTCTGAAACAATGTAAGATTGAGGTAAGTAAAGGTTGAACAGGCTCTGAGCATCACCAAATCTTCCACTAGAAATAAGAAGGTAGAATTACAACTTGACAATATCCAGTACTGAACATCCAATAGGACGAGCAAAGAGGCCTTCTTTACTTCAGTCTTTAATAGCCACACCAGTCATCCGCAGGTTCTTCAGCCCCCCCTGAGCTGGAAGATGGTGACAGAGTGGAATGAAACCCCCACAATTCAAGTTATCGACTTGCTACGGCACTGTTGTGGTTTTGCTTAATGAGGGGGGCCTAAGGTGGTAGCAATTGGTACCTGTTGTTCCTCAACCTTCAGTAATCCCACAACAGAAGGGTCCTTTGAAAGGTTGGGCAAGGTGGCCAGCTGTTTATCCTCCTCCGTCTCCACAGTGGCTATACCAAAAGCCTACCGGTACCCTCTTGGGACTTGGCACTTGGACACGCACAAGTCTACGGGCCCGGATGGGATCCACTGGGTACTGTAGGAGATAGCAGAAGAGCTACTCCCCTTCATTTATCACCAGTCCTGGTTAACAGGGGAAGTTTCAAATGACTGGAGGCTTGCAACTGTGA
The DNA here is from genome assembly GCA_009806455.1 of Tetrax tetrax. Taxonomy (NCBI): domain Eukaryota; kingdom Metazoa; phylum Chordata; class Aves; order Otidiformes; family Otididae; genus Tetrax; species Tetrax tetrax. Next base: position 31,103 of record WHYT01017962.1, read on the forward strand.
CACCCATCTACAAGAAAGGCCAGAAGGAGGATCTGGGGAACTAGAGGCCCGTCAGCCTGACCTCAGTACTAGGGAAGATTTTGGAGCAGTTCATCTTGAGTGCGCTCACCTGGCACGTGCAGGACAACCAGGGGATGAGGCTCAGCCAGCATGGGTTCATGAAGGGCAGGTCCTGCTTGACCAGCCTGATCTCCTTCTATGACCAGGTGACCCACCTCGTGAATGACAGGAAGGCTGTAGATGGGATCTACCTGGACTTTAGCAAAGCCTTTGACATTCTCTCCCACAGCATTCTCCTGGAGAAGCTGGCAGCTCAAGATTTGGACAGGTGTACCCTGCAATGGCTTAAAAACTGGCTGGATGGCCAAGCCCAGAGAGTTGTGGTGAACGGACTTAAATCCAGTTGGTAGCCAGTCACAAGTGGTGCTCCCTAGGGCTCAGTGCTGGGGCCAGTTCTGTTTAATGTCTTTACAACAATCTGAATGAGGGGATTGAGTGCTCCCTCAGTAAGTTTTCAGACAACACCAAATTGGGTGGGAGTGTCTGGAAGGCCGCTATAAGCTCTCCCTGGAGCCTCCTCTTCTCCAGGCTGAACAGCCTCAACTCTTTCAGCCTGTCCTCATAGGAGAGGTGCTCCAGCCCTCTGATCATCTTCACGGCCCTCCTCTGGACCCTCTCCAACAGGTTCACATCCTTCTTGTGTTAGGGGTTCCAGAGCTGGATGCAGTACTGCATGTGGGGTCTCACCAGAGAGTAGTAGAGGGGGAGAATCACCTCCCTCGACCTGCTGGCCACACTGCTTTAGATGCAGCCCAGGATGTGGTTGGCTTTCTGGGCTGCAAGTGCACATTGCTGGCTCATGTTGAGCTTCTCGTCCACCAGGACACTCAAGTCACCTTTCTGCTCTAAAGTACTTTCACTAGGAAGAACAAAAAGCAAGGAAGGGACCTTTAAAGGCCATCCAGTCCATCCTGCAAGGAGTCCAACCTGCATCTCCAGTCAGATAAGGTTGCTCAGAGCCTCATCCAACCTGGCCTTGAATGTTTCCAACAATGAGACATCCACCACCTCTCTGAGTAACCTATTTCAGTGCTTCATCACCTTCATTCTAAAAATGTTTGTCTCTAAATCTACCCTCTTTTATTTTAAAACCATTAGTCCTCATCCTATTGCAACAGGTCCTAAATGATTGTCCCCATCTTTCTTAGAGCCCCCCTTTAAGTATTTATGTCCAGCTTCAGTAAAACACTGCCCTCATGCAGATCGCAAAGAATTTATTACCATATGTCTATGTTAAAAATAGCAACAATGACTCATAGGAAATATCAATTTATCTAAGGATATCTGCACAGGCCATATTGAACCTGGACCTCTTCAAACCTAGCACACCTTTCTGCCCTGAAATATGCATGACAAAGAAGCTTACATTAAACCTAGGGCAGTTTGAACAAGTTATTGTGCCCTGGACTGGTTTTACTGAGCATGCCAAGTTCTTTCCAGACAACTGTATTTCAATGAACAGAAATGCCAAAAGAGAAACATCCTTAAACATAAGCGTAAAAATAGATGTTTATCACTCTTGCTGACACTTACACAGCTTTGCTATATGCAGTGAAACAAAGTAAGAGAGAATTCGGTGATACGAGGTATTAAATTATACCTAGTGTAAGATTTCTTTGTTCTCAGAAATGTTACATTTTCCCCCTTAATTTGTAAATTTTAAATACACTATTTTTCATTTTTCAGAAAATAACTAAAACTTGAATACTCAAGCCTTTTTCTTATGAACAAGTGAAGATAATTGACATTGATTTTTGTTTTATCTTAATGAATAAAGCCACTAGAAGTCAAAAGTTTATCAGCCTTTCTGACTTCACCCCTGTAAGAAGCATATTCACAGCAGCACTCTGGTTCTCCTCCACACTTTTCAATTTTAATTACTGTACGCGTCAGGCCTATTGACTTTGAGCTGGTTTGCTTGTTTTTTTAAAGATTTTTTTTCATCCTGAGCGTACGCATTTTCCAAAACCCACCTCAACTCTACTTTTCCATACGTTCAGAACTGATTTATTCATTTTCCGTGCACCTTCTGTCAGAAGCGAACTTCTGCCTTTTCAGAGGATGCTTAGCACCCTCTCCAGTGGCCACATTTCAAAAGCAAACCCAACCAGCACCTCCAGCCATAAGAAGTACAAGCTGTCGGGCTCTGGCGAGCTGTGTTAAAAATCTGTCCATTCCTTTTGATTTTTCCTCTTCCACGCTGCAAACAGATGGCAAAACCTCTCTATATGTTACCCACTTCCAATTGATGTTTGATGGAGTCTAGAGTGCTTCTACACACCCACATCTCCACTGCATGCCATTGCAGTCCGTCACAAAAACAAGGATTACTATTTATATAATGTGTTCTCCTCAGTACTTGAGATGTTGCAAATGCTTTTTACTTGGTCAGTTCAGGTCAGAATAGAGTAAATCAATACTTCGATCCTTGCTTCTGAATTCAGTAATGCCCCGTGTTCTTCATAAAAACACGTACAGAAATACACAATACACAGAGAAAATTGTATGGCGCTTTGAATCATTGAGTACAAGACCAATAATTTTACCTCTTATCTGCTGCTGTGGCACTTTTCTTTAGGCTGTCAAAGTGCTCACCGTTCTGGATTCCAGACAATGTAAGACTAATATTTTTCCCTATAGGACCAAAGAGGCTGTGGAGCCTCCCTCCTTGGAGACAGCCAAAAGCCATGTCATGGTCCTGAGCAACCAGGTCTAGGTGGCCCTGCTTGAGCAGGGGGGGGACTGGATGAGAGGACCTTCAGAGAAACCCTTCGTACCTCACCCTTGCTGTGAATGTGTGACTCGCACTGTGTTTAAAGAACAATTAACAGAAGGGCTCTGCAATGGGAGAGAAACAAAATATATTTCTATAGCTTTTCATCTTTTGCCTTTAAGTATTTGCCACCTTTCAGTCTCTTTACATAGGGATCTAACATGCATTTCATGACATGTTGACTGTCATACTACCATTATTGAAATACAATACATTTAAAGGACTAATACAATGACAGTGATGGAAAAAGCCCTACTACTTCCATAGTCTTCATTTCTAATGTTCAAGGCAAATACATTTAAGTGCTCTAAGTGTATGTTTGTGGAGATGTGGGAAAATGACAGGTAGATACTTAACTCACAAGAACCTCTGAGAAAACCTTGACTAGAACATGGTTAATTTTCATTACAGTTAAGTGCACTAAGGAAAAAGACATTAATAGTTTGTCTTTTCCATCATTAATTGGTTTATTCAGGACAGAATCTGAAAACTAATCTTCTATTTTTTTTTTTTTTTTTTTTTTTTTTTTAAA
>WHYT01017962.1:34487-55891 GCA_009806455.1 Tetrax tetrax
TTTTTTTTTTTTTTGTCTATCTAACATTAAAAAAATTAATCTATTAGAAGTGGTGGATGCTCCATCTCTGGAAACATTCAAGGCCAGGCTGGATGAGGCTCTGAGCAACCTGATCTGGTTGGAGATGTCCCTGCTCCTTGCAGGGGGGTTGGACTAGGGGACCTTTAAAGGCCCCTTCCAATCCTAACGATTCTATGATTCCATGACTCTATATATTAAGCAGAAGTGAATAACTTTAGATTTGAGTCAACCTAAAACTTTCATGCTTGTACTTTAATACCTCATTTTAATTTCAGCCCTTTTAAGAGACAAAACAAACCAACAAATTTAAAACACTTGGAATATTTTTTAAAAATTTCAATATTAGACATCAGTAAACACTGGCTCACAAAAATAAAAATTAAATTCATTAATTCCACTAATATTTCCCCAAATTTTTAGGTTAAACTTTTATCTGTTAGTTTTTAGGTCAAAGATATATGTTTTAGTTTTTAAAGTAAAAAATTCCATCTGAACTTAACTCACATTCATGAATAATTTGCATGGCCCCATGGCATTTTCCAGTTAGTATTCATGCAAAAAAAAGTTCAGGTTTAAAGATGGATTATCTAAATGTCTATAATGCTAACAGATGCAGTTTTATTGCATTTTCAATTGCTCAACTTTACATGGCATTATTAACATTAACATGAAATAGTATCCAGAACCAGTATCTACTAACAAAGTAAATCTGCAATCACTCCACTGAGTTACCTAAAACACAAAAATTAATCTCACAATATTTTATTAAACAATTTTTTTTTTCCCTTCAAAACCTTTTTTTTCACTAGGAATTTTATGATGACTTCACTGAACAGAAAATAATCCCCTTAAGGAAATTAAGTAGAATATTACATTTTAAATTAAATCGTGTCTTTTAAAGTCTGTGTTAATTACTATGTACAGCCTTCTGCAAGAGCTATCTACATCAAAGATTATTATGACTAAATACAAGATACAGATATATTCAAGAAATAGACATAAAAAATAGTAGTCATGAAATATTCATCTGGTAAGCAAATTCTTCTACTCCATAAATATTCCATGTTTTAACCTAGTGAATTTTAGCTGTGACTCTGCATTAAAAGGACAAAGTGACACACTATATATGTAAAAAAAGACACATACACCTATATACATTCATACATGCCCTCCTACTGTAGGCTGATAGAGCAAAACGTCTGATTGCTATCTGAAGTCAACGATTAAAGCAAAACAGCCCATATTTGACTGAATTTCCTTTACTTATGTATCTTCTTATTGATTCTTTGCACCGCACAAGATCTTTACATGAGATCCACTTTATAAACGTAAAAGTGACTGGCTGAATATATTGTCTCCTGGTAACCTGGAATAAATCAATGAAATACACATTTATATTACCTTCCACTGGCTGTGCTTCTTTTACTGTACTATCTTGCAGTTTGAGAATTTTTTAAATGCCCCTCACATCACTAAGGGACAAATCAGACCCATATAACACAGATAAAAACTTCACTGAATTCACTGGAGTTTACTCTACTCAGGAAAAAAATCCAAGCTTACAACTCCAGGATAATTAATTTTTCTGCAATTAGGTCGAGCTTTCCCAGCAGAAAGTGGATCACGCAAACTTAACTACCATTTTGCCACGACAAATGCGCACCTCAATGAGGAAGAAGCTTAATGAAGTTCTAGCCGTTTTCCAAAACATATTACAGTGTAAAAATCTTCAGCCTTCATCCCACACATAGCCTCACACGTCTAGGGAAGGCCAGTAGTTGCAGGTCTGTGGTTGGCTACTGTGCATCAAGGCAGTCAATCAGGTCACGGGAGACTTTTTTTTCCTTTTTCTTATACTGGCAGAAGCTTCTGTGCTCTTTAGGGGAGAGGTCAGCTCAATTTAACGAGCTTTCTTTTCCTTTGGATAGTCTTATACCTGATTTATCAGGGAACTTAAAAAGTGACAGTCACTTTGGTGGATTGAGTGACTTGATAAAAAATAAGGAATGGCAGATGTTGTTTGTTTCCTAATAACATTAAGGAGGAAAGAACATAATGGTAAATCCATAGGTGGGGTTTTTTTTACATCATACAAACTTCCTTATTTCCTTTTTTTCTGTGTGCTATGTAGATCTTCAAGAATAATATTCCATCAATAAGTGTCCCAAATAATTTGAATCACTAATCTGGTTTGCAGATTTGTTTCCAACCTATGATGGTAGTGACACTAATCCTTTAGGTTGTTCACATATCAAACTTCTTCCAGCTCTCCAACACAAAACTGGATAGTGGATAAGATTCTTGTAAGCCTTTCAAAAGGACATCCTACACATGTCCTGTGGTTTGCATCTCCTCTTGCAAGTATGAGCCTGTTATCTGCTGCTGCTCTGCAATAAAATTATATTTCTAGCTTGCCACCAACTCATGTCATTACCATACACTCCTTTTTCCTTTATCTTTTCAGTAAGAATGCCATTGCCATAATGCCAGTTGTACCTGGTCTTATGTTAACCAAGGATACATCTGGACACAGAAAGAGTGCATGTTCCGGAACACCTTCTAAAAATGTGTTGAAGATGGTCAGAACAGTCCAGGAGAACTTAACATTTCTCATCCAGTTTTGTTCAGGGCACATTATACTGGAAAACAACCAGTACTAATATTTGTTTCTAAATATCTACTGCAGTTGTCTAGGGTAAAAGTAGAACCCTCAATTTATCCCAGACACTAAGCTGCTGATCAGTTCGGGTGCATTCCAAAATGCTATGGGTTTTCATACTGCTCGTCCTTTCATTCATCAATATTACTACTGGAATATTTATGGGAAATGTTATTTCTATATTCAGCTTCTCTCTGGGTGCTCATCACATTGAATTACACAACCTCACACTTTGCTCAAACGCACACACCCGCACTCTTGTCCTCTTTCAAGTTGGGACCACTATAGATATTGTACTCTGCACATTGTTTTGCTGTGTGTCATACAGTCCATTTTTCATCATCTCACCCATTCCTTTTTAATATTAGGAGTAAATATTACAGTAAATGAGACTGCTGGATACAGAGACATAACAAATCTTTTTAAAAAACCCATAAAATATGTTTGCTGCTTATTATAAATCAGATTTGGATTAAGGTGGTCTGTTCTTGTGTGTACATTTCAGCAAAGACTTGAAAATACCAAAGAAAGAGAAAATTAATACCTCAGAAATGTTACCAGAACAAGAAACACTAGAAATAATCAGAAATAAGGGTTAGAGAGTTCTGTTACTCACGTGATGGAAGCATAAATAGAGAAGCACCTGAGCATTACTTACATATAGAGAATACATTTGATGCTGAAAAGCTTTTTATTTTCTTTTTGAACACATTGTGCTGACAAACATAACTAAGTTCAGTAAATTGGAGACATTCACCTCAGAACATGAAGTGATGTTTCTAGATGAAGGTGTAACTGTATATTGTACCACAGAGGTAGTTAGGTCCATGGCCAGAAGAAAATTACCCTGAAATACACATAATCAAAACAATGACATTTTCCAGCTACTTTTAGAGCAGAGACTGACAACTACACCAGCTGGGCTTCTCTCACCTCATCAGATTCCCTACTCTAAAATCCCCTCTTCTTTCTGTGTATATCACATTTGTAAGCTTCCTGAGAAATGTCAAATTTTAGTCTGACTCTTTTGACTTCATGTAGCAATTCTGGGGTGTGATGACAGACTGTGATTTACATGAGATCATACTGTGTTTCCTAACGGTCTGTTCTAGTCTTGACAAATCCTCATAGCCAACCAGAAAGGCATTTTTGTCCAAATTGCATTCTTGTGATTAAGGGGCCCTGAATACTGGTTAAAAATTTTATAGAGACCATGTATTTAGTTTTTAAAAATCTGTTAAAAAGTACCATGAATGTGCTTCAGTTCTTTGGAAAGTACTCAAATAATCAGTTGCTAAATGCACTGTTTGTTTTGTAAGTGTAGTTACACAAACAGAGCAGCATGATCTTGTTTACCCTACAATCCCATAAACTCCGCGTATTTTTCTTCTTTCCCTGAAGCATAACACCTGTATTCTCAGCTCCTCTGTCATCGTTTTGACTTGACAAAGAATTTGAGGACCCTTCTCCAAGTTCTTCAACACTTTCAGTATTCCCGAAGAGTGGAAATGTGTAGTCCTACAGATGAATAGTCCTACAGATTACACATGCCACTTACTAATCAGTAAAAATTTTCCTGAAGTTTCACTTGAACCATTGAAGCAGTTCCCTCCCCTTCTTTTGTGCTACTGCTCAGCTGCTTTCCTAGGCCGTTTTGATTTCTTTTAATCATGCTCCCTTCATCACTTTGTTCTCACCAGGTAGGTCATTACTGTTATGTTTAACTGCACTGCACTCTGGTTTTCTATTAATCACATTCTGTTTGCTGCTCCAATTCTCACCAGACAGACGGTTGCCACTGTTTCATGTACCACACGCTGGGTAATGACATGGAAAAAAATTCTGTGATTGTAAAGCTAAATTGCCTCCTTCCTAACCAAATATGGTAGTGAAGGCTGTAAAGGTACAAACAAACCACATTTTTTAAGTCACACCTGTAAGTCCCACCTCCTCTCCCACTCAACCAGTAGACTTCTCAGGTTCCAGGAAGACCTGTCCCACCAGGCTAAGTGACTTCAGCACAGAAAACGTAGCTTTCTTCTTGGACAGGCCAAAGGCATACGGTAACGTCACAAGTCTCACAGGACAATTAGCTGTACTGAGCTGAAGTAGACAAGAAAATTTGCAAAGAAAGGCAAACTGTAGGCAACAAATAGGGCTGTGATTTAGGGCTGCCAAGTCAAAGAAGATCAGTGGAGCTACTATGGACCATTTTTGAATGAACATAGCTCATGAGAAACACAGATACAACTCCACTTGTTACAGACACAGTATGAAATTAAATTCACTGGCAAATGAAATTATATTAAAATATGCCATTTAATTCAATCGATTAACTTGATTGCCGTGGTTTTAGTATTTCTTTTCCTAAACAAGGGTCCAATATTTCTCTGAAAGTATTGCTATCAGTTTGATTTGAGCAAGGCCAGACAAGAACTGTGTAATTTAATTCTTCCTGTATTTAACTGTAAGATGCATGAAAGAAATGCTTAACACATCCCAATTCTAAATGGTATCAAGATTCATAGCCTGCTAGTTTAATATTCACATATTTTAGGAAACTTTTTATTTCATGGTCTTTGGGCATTCATATATTCAGTTGCAACACTTGAAACAAAATTAATCTATTTAATTTTCAATTACTGATTCTTTGAAAGTGCTAGGTCCCTTCTTTCACTCTGAGAGGGCAAGTGATGAACATACTGATGTTTTGGAAGCATCCACAACTCGCATTCAGATTGATATATTTAATCACTTTGTTTATGCTACATTGGTCAGTTTGTTGTTTTACTATAACTAAGACTGATCCCAATGACACCACTAGTGAGGACAAAGTTAATCCACCGCTTATTTTTTTCTCTGACTTAAGCCAATGTATTGTTCAGCTATGAGCTAATGACTCCTGCAGATGTTTCGTATTTCATGCCAGGAAAAGCAGAAGCTGAAATTAAATATTTTCTTTTCATGACCATTATAGTTCCCCCTATAAATTATAGCCCATTCAGTCATATTTTTGAATAAATCAAATGATACTGACAACGCAGTTTTCCTATCTGCAAAAATGAATCTTACAGGACCAGATTCTGCCCTCATTAGACTGTTCATAATGAATAATATAACTGATGATTAAAAAGTTGACCTACCTAAGAAGGAGAGGAAAGTAATAAGAATTTTTAATCAGGACATCTCTCTCTCTCTTTCAACAACACATTTGTACTTAAATACATTGGCATGTCTCTGTATCTATATTATTTCACACCCTTACTGCCCCCACCCTTACTTACACATGGAGAAATCCAAGAAGACGTCAAGAATGCCTTTTATTTAATCTAATGCCAATTCAAATTTATTTTGCTGAATTTTCTTTTACTATCAGAACTGGATATGGTGGTTTATATTTCTATATAATAGCCATCTAATAAACTGTTAAAAAGTATTTTTCTTTTTTTTTTTCCAGGGCTGTAAGGCCTTTTCCACAATCACAATTCTGTTAGAAGCCTTGATGACTGCCTGTGTGTATGCAGATCTTGTCCCAGAACAGGTAGGCAACAAGTTCCCAGGACCTTTGCTCTGGCATACCTATGTAGCTAAAAATCCCTACTAATGATGATAACTTTCTCTGCCACAGTATGAATGTTGCTAGTTCATGCCATCCCCACAGCAGAAAGCTGGTTAAGGTAGTGGAAGGACTCATCTACCACAAGCACAGGGCTTTTGTGTGCAGAAATAAAAACAAAAAGTGGGTTTGAATATCTGAAAATGGTGTGTTTTGGGGTTTATGATGCCTTTTAAACAACATTAATACTTATTTAATAAGTATATTCCACTGAGCCCCAAAATACTAATGTCTGTACTCAACGTAGGTTCTCACTGAGAATCTAATTTTCACCTTAATTAAATGCAACTTGTTGGTTTGTGCATAAACATGGAACTGAGCTTTTCACTTTTCCTAAACCTCTAGTCACTGCAACCAGTGAATAAACTAGGAAATAAACATTTTTTTTTTGATGAATGTATATGTTACTATCATGTTGGAGAAGGGCTGGACCTATTTTGGTTTATTTCTGATAATTTATTACCTTTCCCTCAGCTACGTCCTTTCTTGGCATCTCTTATTGCACCTCACGGCATGCCGTATTGAGACCATCACGTCTCTGTCCACCTGACACACCGCTAAAGCACACAACTGTTCACCACATCTCAGTGAAAGGCCCCGCTGACACCCATGCAGCACAACACTCAATGGAAACCAGCATTTGGGTATTGCAACTGGGGAACTTTGCAGACACTTCTCTGTCCTTCCCAGTGCAACCTTACAGTCAACATCCCTCCTCAGGAAACGGGACCATGTGTCAAGCTGCCAGAGGGCCAGAAGACCAGTTCAGTAGCTAACATATAGTCTAATTTTGCTTACAGCTTCAACCCTTCATGCGTTATAGCAAGGAATGCAGGTATTTCTGCAAAATAAGCTTCTGAAATAGTGCAACTTAACATGCGCATGCCGCCTGTTCCTGGTAAAATCAAACTCGAAACCAAGAAACATTTGGACGAAGGATTCCTTTAAGTATCGTAACACCTGAGAATTGATTGTTTTTGTTAGTCCCAGCCTTCACACTCTCCATGTTCTCTCACTGGATAAGCAGTGCTCTCTTTGCCTGAAATCCCACAGCAACACCCTCTTCACATGGTTGGATCGAATCTCTCCCGCATCTCCCCAGTCCAGAAAAATAAAGGAGAATAAGAACATACCTCACTCATATTACCTCACTCATATTTTTCCCCATTGATAGCTTTTGCTACAACACATTTTACAGTCTGGGGACTATTGTAACTTTTTTTTGCCTGGCTTTGGGTTGTTACTTTTTTTGTTGTTTCGTTTTACAAAGCACATTATTGTTGATTCATAGCTAATTCATTTAGCCTTAAATAAGCATTTGAAGCTTTAGTTGCTTCTAGAATGGGGTTGAAATGAGACTACGTCATTGTCAGCAAATGTTCCTAAAGGTTAGCATTACAAACACAAAAGTTAATCAAACGATAAAAAGAAAAAAAAAAAAAGAAGAATTCACAATTTGAATATGGACAAAATCTCCAAAACTTGGCATTGTATTGCATTATTTGTTCATTTTTTACATGCATCTTATTCTACTGCCTCTATTCTTTTTTCACAACAAACCACTCGTACTTCTTCCTCCGTAATAGTCTCGAACGAGTCTCTCAACATGTTTCCCGTTGTTAGTACTTCGAAAGGCTTAATAAATACGTACTAGAAATGACTCATAGTGCATTTGAAAGAAGAATAATCTTCCTTTGTGTTTGAAAAATGTACTTTACATGAACTAGCTTCTAACTTGTAAACACCTTGGCAGACCTCTAACAGCTTGGTAAAATTGGCAGTGTTGCCACTTAGGTTAAAATCCAGGCTGCCTCTGATACAGTGAAGAAACCAGCAAATCTCCAAGATACTACAGCCGTACTTGACTTATTGATTTGGCATAGTTTCTTCTTATTTGGCAGAATCAATTCAATTCTGGCTACTGCTTTGTCTGCCTTGTGCTGCCAGCTCTTTTTCTTCCAGGTTTAAACTTTACAAGTGAAGCACTTCACACAACATGGGCATCTCTCCACTGATACCTGCACGGACAAAAGAAAATTTACTTCTGTCCTGGTTCTGTTTACATCAGAAAAGGCACCAGACTCCACAAAAACTGTTAAGTATGTTTAGAAGAAAAGTTAACCTTCAGGAAGTTAACCACAGCAGCAGTTTTTCTTTCCTCTCTACATTTTCCTACATCTGCAGCTAGAAAGACCAGTTGAGCAAACACGGTCAACAGAAGCCAAATAGTTATTGCTGTTCAAAGCCACGAGGAACTACAAAACATACTGGCTGGGATTTAGGGAAAGGACCTGGACGTTTACAGCTATGCTGGACTTTCCCTCTGAAACAGAAGCTCTGAATCCATGCACACACGCACCACTCCCAACACCATCTTCCTGCATGTGGGATGTTACGTGGGATAAATAGCTGCAATCTGTACTTCTTTCCATGGAAAGGAAGTAGAAAAAGGAACAACGAATGCATTACCAGAAGACAGTTACACATCTTTCTGTAACGCAATGTTTGTGTGGATGCACTGATGTAGAGAGGGAGGGCAAGAAAGAGGTGTATATGATTTGAAATGCAATATTTGAAGCATCTCCATGAGGATTTGAAGTCTGAGCATTTGTATCCCATTCTCTACATAGAAAACGCCGGTATAGTAAACCTAACTATTCCAGGCTATTTTGACCGCCCCTGTTAGTCTGTTAGGAAATGGGGAAGGAGTTAATTGTAGGATATCAGCTTTATGCATATGGATGGATAAATCAAGTAGATTATATATGCATGTCTTGTACCCGTCCATTTGAAAAAAACATTAAAGCCTTGCATGCATTCATGCATATTTGATTTCGATATTTGTCGAAAGCATAGATCAGAAGAGTACAGCTATGCATATTTGCACCAATTATGCATGCAGAGAAACATAAGCTGAATAGCATCATAAATACCAAGGAAGCTGACGTGTGGCTTCACCAAATCATGTAGCTTGGATTCTACCTCACCCTTTGGAGTTTCAGAGACAAAAAATTAAGCTCACATCCAAGATAACCCTTCACTCATGCTTCTCCTGAATTGCCTGTATTACAGTAGAATCAATCCAGTCCATGATTCAAAATGAAGATGTATGGATAACTGGAGAGTTTTTACCTCAAATTAATACTCTAATATTATAGATAGAGGCAGAAAGGACCAGCTGAAAATATTAATTTTAATCTCATTGATTACTTTAACATAGGAAATAATATAGTGACTTTCCTAATTCATGGTGCAATGGCAGTTTTCAAGCAGGTTTTCAGCTCAAGTAATATATTTGAAATATTAATTCTGCAGCCATAATATAGCATGGAATCTCATGCCTTAATAATTTTGGTAGTTAATATTGTAAGATAAATATGATTGAATTATTATTAATCATTACTTTATAGAATCATCGAATTGAAAAAGCTGTACACCTGTGATACAACATGAAAAACTCCCAGTATTTCTAAACAAAATTATTCATATGCTTCATATAGTTAACTTTTCACTTAAGTCATCATTAGCCATTCTGGGGCCAAATTGAGAAGAAAAACAACGCCTGACTCATCTTGCCATTAAATAGCTGAAGTGCAATCCATCCTGAATAACACTCAATACCACACCGGGGTGGCTGTACGTCTCTCCACGAGTGCCAAGATCCAGCACCTGCGGGTGCATGGGAAGAAGAGCAAGTGGCACATACTGTCTCTTCACCCCCAAAACAACCATCCCAGACAATTTACTAAGTAGATGAAGGAAGAAGCGAGGAATCAGTGGGACTCCTTCAGCATGGTTATTAAGAGCTGATATGAGCTGATGCAGCTCAGGCACATCTAACTAAACTAAATAGTGATCAGTCCAGACAAAAAGCTGACCTTACCCTGACATGAAGTAAGAATGGTGAGACATCGCTCAGAGTTGGGATACAGCAGCACCATCAGTTCATTCATTATCCTAACATCTCATTAACTTATGCTGAAGGTCAATCAAATAAAACTGTTCCTCTGAGAACTGAATGGACTTGTTTCTTCCTGTTATTTTGACTGATTGTTTTCATAGAAGTTTGATGATGAACTTTGGTCTTTCAAATTCTGATTCCCCTGTTATCAGATTATCTCCTATGATTCCCATGCTTTGTTTACTCCTTGCAATAAATCCTGCATTTATTCAGTAACTTAATAGGAAAAACTTTCCACTATAAACTTACTAGGAAGTTCCTGCATTTACATCTATATTTTTTACAAAAACTTTTTACAAAGATTTTTTACAATGAGGGTTGTACAACACTGGCCCAGGGTGCTCAGAGAGGTGGTGGATGCCCCATCCCTGGAAACATTCAAGGCCAGGCTGGATGGGGCTCTGAGCAACCTGATCTGGTTGGAGATGTCCCTGCTCCTTGCAGGGGGATTGGACTACAAGACCTTTGAAGGTCCCTTTCAACCTTAACCATTCTATGATTTGGAAAAAAAAAAAAAAAACAACCACCAACTCACAAATCCAACCAATTAAGAACTAAAAGATTTGGTTATTCCCCTTACCCAGGTAAAACGGGATTCTGTGGGTACTCTTTTGCTGAAAAAAGTAAAAATCTCATCTGGTGTACACTTCTACTAACAGTTCTTAGTCTTAAACATACTAAAGAACCAGGTATATTTGTTCAAGACCATTCTAGTTCTATATATTCCAGTTTAAAATCTTAACAAGTTCATTTTGCATTCCAGAACTTCACAGAAGAGATGGTAAGAGAGTAGAGGAGATTCATTATTCCACAGTATTTTAAACACTTAAAGAGAATTTTGTATCTGGAATGCAGTGCTGAGCAGCAAAGATCAGATCTTTGCACCCTTAAGCAAATGACTTAACAGAGATTTTAAATAAAAAGGGAATGAGCATACAAAGGTGTCAGATCCCTCAGAGTTACAGAGTGAAAATAAATTTCTGAGCTACTGGTAGCAATTTTTCCCAGTTAGAAAGATTAAATTTATTCAGAGAAACATTTGGGCACTCTTATTCTCCTGCTTCTGAACACTTATTACTGGAGAAAAGAAAAAGAGTTTATTAACTATTGCATCTCTTCATCGTTTCAAAAAAAAAAATTACCTAATGGATTATTTTAAATATAGGTAAACGTATATGGGGAGAAAAAGGTAAGCAAATGTGATTCCAAATCATGATGAATTTTGTTCTGCTTAATGAGCCATTTATATAATAGTTTTGCAAAAAAACATCTGGAAAATAACTTAGGAGAGAAAAGAAAGAAACAACGGTAACATCCATCTGTCTCAGGGTTTCACTATTCAGCTTTTAATTTTTATTTCTTTTACTTTGGAACTGCACTGCATTCAGAACTTGCATTAACCTCAACACCACTAGGTTTTCCATCTGATCATTTTTGCCTAAGAAGTCTAAAATCTTCTAATCTGAATCTCCTAGGATGCCAGAATTATCATCTCATTAAAGACCAATTTGCCTTTTCAGTTAAAGAATAAACCTCCTTCTGGCATTTTTATTTTAGTAAGTTGCTTCCATGCTGTTGAGTCACATCCTTCTGCATAAAAATCCTGAACAACACTATATTATATAAAATGGGAATGCAAACAAGAGTGATACTTTAAGAACACCTATTTCTTAAGTCTAAATTTTTGGAGAAATTGGGTCATCTAGTCTCTTCAAAAGCATCAAAACTACTTACTTTACATGAGCCAAGAAACTAAAGGAACAAGAAAGTGAATCTATAAAGCTAACATCCCATTTCTAGCAAAACAGAAGAGTAATTAATCCCTGAGCCTTATTGATAATTCTTAATGAGTGGTATATATTTGAAGTACGAAAACTTCTCCAACTCTTCATTTCTTAGGATTTGGATGAGAACATAGAGATCTCTGACTTAATAGTTGGACAAGAACATACAGATCTCTGACTTAATAGTTGGCAAAGACATACATACATACAAGGACCCCTCTTAAGGGCACTAACAATCTACTAATAACATAAAAATAAAGCATGTATTCATGTTTTCAAACACACAAATAAAAAAAAAAAAAAAAACAAATTCAAAACAACGAAATGGTGGTGAGAAACCTATTTTAAACACTTAGCTCTTTGAGTTGACATACAAACAAGGAGTCCAGGACAGAGCCAAGTCTGTGCTGCAGCTGATGAGCATCTGACAAGCTTGAGACTGCAGATAGCATCACTTTGTTCTAACCAGTGCTTGCGTGGCGTCATAGAAAATACACATCTCCAGATCTTTCCTCACCAGCCAAAAATAAACAGCACTGAACAACAAAGCCAACATAATATGGAACTTCACTTCAAACAGCCCAACAGCAATATCAGCAAGTCTCACAGGCACCTGGGCTGCTTCATAGGTACTAGAGGATGTGAAACGTGCATACACTTTTGTACCAGAGTATTTATTCCATTAGATCTTGGTGTGTCGTGTACTGGATTCAGATGTTTTAATCTGCTACAGCTGTTGCCCACCAAGACCTCTTTCTTTCAAAGCAGCTGAATTATTTGCAGGCTTCCTTTTCCAGACAACATTAGAGTACCTAATCCAAAGAGCAATCTCCCTTGGCTGTTAACGGAAGCTCTCCACAGATTTTTATGTGCTGCCTATTACACTGGTATATCTGGCAAAACAATCGGCTTATTCCACCAATTGTTTGGTGCCAGTTAAAAACATTTCAGGCCACAGACACATCACATTACTAGGAAAATCACTTTTACTTTTTTTTCTCTTACTTCTTCTGTCTCTGCTTCATGCCTTAAAGTAGGGCAAAAATCCTGGTCAGCTGCAGACAGGAGCTCAGTGGAAACGGACCTGGCTCAGAGGAGATGTCTCCCGTCCAGCACACGCAACCCAGGCGGCTCACATCTGTGGCGTGCCAAGTCTTGCTTCTGGAGCACCACGCCTTTGGTAGACTCTACATACTTGGAATTTCCAACTATACTGCACCTGGGTTGAGAATCCACACCTCAGCATTTCGTGACAGTTCATGACCTACATGCACGCTTTTGTGAACATTTTTGTATGCAAGGCTTGGCATCGGTGTTGGAGCTTTTAATCAACTACTGAAAGCTTCATTCCTCCAGCTGAAAATAGGGCCTGGGGATGTGTTTTGCAGATCAGCCCACGCTCACAAACCTTATTTGTCTTTGCAAGGTCTCATCCAGAGCAGCAGATCTGGCAACAAGAGTCTGTATGTTTTTCGTTTGTCTTTTTAATTAGACTAAAATGCCAAAAATCTCCCTCAGCGTGTTCCACTGCTCTTTTGTCAAACTCTTTAGTGGGTGACTGCAACTACCCATTCCTTGCCAGTTTGTACTTCCAAATAATAAACTTGTAAACTCAGAAAAAGAAGTGTGATGTGATTTTCAGGATAGAGTTTATTTGACAGGCTATTTTTTCACAAAAGTTTTAAAGTTTCCACCATCTACAAACATTATGGATGGCCATCTCAAGTTCGGTGCTACTAAGCAGACTTTCAAGATTAGTCGTATAGTTCAAAATGCTTTATAAAATATACACTCTGATTAAATTCAAGAGTGTATTAATCACCTTTTTTTTCAATTGCCAAGAGCACCCTGGGCTGCATTAGACAGAGCGTTGCCAGCAGGCCAGAGGATCTTTCCCTCTGCTCAGCACTAGTGAGACACAACCGCAGTACTGCGTGCAGTTCTGGGCTCCCCAGCACAAGACAGACATGGACAAACTGGAGCAAATCCAGATGCAAAAAGAGCCACAAAAATGCAGAAGGGACTGGAGCAACTTTCGTACAAGGAGAGGCTGCCTCAGCTGGGACTGCTCAGCTTGGAGAAGCCTTAGAAGCATCTTACCCAAGTGTGCAAGAATGCCTGACAGACGGGTGTAAATAAGACAGAGCCAGACTCTTCTCAGTGGTATGCCGTGACAAGAGACAACGGGCACAACCGAAAACACAGGAAATTCCACCTGAACACAAGAAAACATTTTGTTTTACTGCAGATGTGGTCAATCACAGGAACAGTTTGCCCAGAGAGGTTGTGGAGTCTCCATCACAAGTTCTTATATGGAGACAAATCCAACTGAACATGCGCTGGCTGACCATGCTGGAGCAGGGGATTAAGACCAGGCGATGTCTGGAGGTCATTGCCAACCTCAGGTGTTCTGTAATTCTGTTATAACACCCCAACAAATTTCAGTTTCAGTACTCAAACACAGAGGTTCTTTTAATAAAATATTAGCTCCAGTCTAAATGAACATTGTTATTTATCACTCATGGGAAAAATGTTTCAAGGATTACTTGCCCAATTTACCAATGCCCATGCAATTTCCATTGTTTCAGTGTTCTCACCAATTCTGACTCATGTTGTCACAACAGATTTACCAGCAATCAACACCAAAGGCAACTGTTTTGGCACAAATATCATACAATTATTACATTTTCTGCACTACCGTAAATGCCATTTATTAAGCTATTCTACTTACATGCCTTTAGTCTACTCATTTTAGATTTCTGCGCAGTATGCACTCTTCAGGCTACCCAGAAACTAAAAATTAGCACTTAATTTGTCAAATTATTCTCATTAATATCTATTGATTGCCTTTCAACAGAATCTCGTAACCTTTGAGAACATCTCCTAATGAGCCAAGTGCCCTGATTATGTAATAGTTCATGTTTTAAACCCTGGTTTATAGTGAATTCCATGGAAAACACTGCTATAACAGAAATATCAAACTATAGGCTATAGACTTCAAATCAGAACATGGAGAAATGGCCTCAACATATTGAATGTACAACTGCTACAGCCTTACTAAGAGGAAATTTAGTAGTACATACTCATACTGCAAATTCTAATCATAAGGAAAGTTATACAAAAGTGCACTTCAAGTAATTTATCAAATACCTCAGGGATATTTCCCACTGAAACCAACCAAACAACAATCAGATTCACACAAAATCAGCTTCATTTTAATCAGGTGCCATGCTGATAGAGCACCACTTAACAACTTCTTTCACTGTTCAGAAGTGGAAACTTGGACATTATTAAGAACTTTGCAGCAATAAGCTGTTGCTCAGGAAAACTAGCACTTTTCCGTTTTGCCCACAAGGAAAGAAATCAGCACAGAATCCAAATCCGTATCATAGGTAAAGCCTAGCAGTGCAGAAATTGTTTTCTACCCTTGCTCTCCCACTCCATCTCACTCTCTTCTCAGAAGAGACTAACCTTTGACCATGAAACCCGATTATTCTTCCTACATTCAAATAAACACGGGCCGAACCCACCATTCTGTTGTTTCACTTCTATACCAACAGAACCACTGAAATTATTTTCATGAACAAAAATGTAAACAAACAGACACTCTTTTCCTTTGCAATTTTTCCAAATAACATATCACTACCAAGATTAAAGCATAATGACACTTTACTGAAGAAGAACTCACAGCCATATAACGAAATCTGCCTGTTGGCAATCAGAAATGTGGTGAATAAGTTCCTTGGGAAGATTCTGTCACAATAGCAATAAATATATTCAATTCGGGTGACACTGCACATATAGCAGTGACAGCAGATCATGAAATCTGTAGTTCACACTCTATTTCCCAGAATCCTGGGCAATCTGCACTAGGCACTGTATTGTACTAGGAAGAGCACTGCTAGCAAAGAGACATGATTTTTTTTTCCCCTAAAATCCCTAAAAAAATTATTTCCCTAAAATTAAGGGATTGGAGCACCTGACATATGAGAAGCACTTTAGAAAGCTGGGACTGTTAAGCCTGGAGAAGATAAATCTCACAGAAATAAAGATAACAGAGCCAAGGTCTTCTCAGTGGTACACAGTGACAGGACAAGAGATAATGAGAAGAAAATCACATTCACAAAATTCCACTTAAAACATATTTAGGGGTTTTGTGTTTGTTTGTTTGCTTGTTTTTCCACCGTGCAGGTGATCAAATACTGGCATGGATTGCCATGCGAAGCTGTGAAGTCTCCATCCTTGGTAATATTCAAAACTCCACTGGACGTGGCCCCAAGAAACCTGCGCCCTTGATCCTCCCTTGAGAACCAGAGTTTGACCAGAGACCTCCAGAAGTGCCTCCCATCCTCAGCTACTCTGATTTTGTGATTGCCAGTGCTTTATTTTGCGTTATTTCAGGTTAGCTAATTTAGAGCTAAGGCAACTATATTCATACCTATTGCATACTAGATACACAACAATAAGTCTCTGGAATTTTTTTTATGAGAATGGATTCATTTAAGTATTTCTACCTTAGAGAGAAGATTCATTAGTACATCTGTTCAAGTGTGGTGCAAACAATTGTCCTTAAAAAAATTACCTATTGTAGGACTATAAAAAAATCTTTGAAATCGTTCAGTCATTTCCACTCATGGCATTAAAAAGCATCTGCAACACTGACTGGAAAACAATGACAGAAATGTATCCTTACTTATTTTTTTCTACAAGCTCTTGTCCTGTCAGTGCAGAGGTCAGGACATCAAAGGCAGAGACGTAGGCTGTGCAAAGAAAGCCACAAAGCCAACAGATCGTAGCACTCTGGGTCTGATCCATCTTACTGAATTTTTATTTAACAACATAAAAAGAAAGGGAATCCTTTTGATTCCTGTGTCCCAGGCTCAGAGACTGTAGCTGTCAAAGAAATGGTTTCCCTTGGATAGTGGAAAGAGTAAACAGAAAACACTGCAATGTGATAAACAAGGACCCCTACAATCACTTCTTAATCACCTGGCAGAATACAGATACAGTGCAAAACTGGCATCTCTTCTTTCCTTTCAGCTCTCCTCCCGTCTCTCACCCACCATACTGCACTTAGACCCAAGTTTCCTATATTATGTGTGTAAGATCATTAACTTACTTTTCCACTCTTATAAAACGCACATAGATATTTTTACCATGGTTTTCAATAATGAGCTCCTCTCATTGAGTATTGAAAGCTGATGCAAAAAGTAAAGACGCTTTCCAGAAGGGCACCGACAGCCTATTTGAATGCAGCTTTAGAGAGTGCAGCTCTTCTCTAATGTGCTCGTGACTCCTCTATCCTTCCTGTCAATGTACATCATTTATTTTTCCACTTACATAAACTAAACATGTGCGCCGGTTTATCCTCTCAGACAGCTATTGAATTTCAGATTTGGAAGATCAAAACTGAATAGTTATAAGTTGCTCATTTTTGAAACGTGAACAACATGGTCACTCATGGTATATACTGTGATAGCCTTATGGCATACTAAGTTGCTCTTTCTTTATCTTCAGTCATGTAGTTCTCTCAGTTGTCTCCCTATTTTCCCCTGTGCACACACCAAAAAAAAATTTTATCTCAAAAAAAATTCCCTAGTATTATTTCAATGTGTATAGCCACACTGTCATTGCTCCCCTCATCCATCATCTGTGACAGCTACTCTTCTTTCATCAACTGTGTTGATTAGGAAACATTAATGTCCCTGCTCCTTGCAGGGGGCTTGGACTAGAAGACCTTTGAAGGTCCCTTCCAACCCTAACCATTCTACGATTCTATGATTCTATACTTTTCCTGAACAGACTTCTATTAATTGTATGTAACAGGCATAGGTTATGGTATTTCTGTAATTTACATGGCTTCTAAAACTACTTGTGAGTTATTTAAAGGATGTGAAGTCTGTTAATTTGTTATCTGTAACACATTTCTATACCAATGTTAATTACATGTGAATCTTTTTCAATCTAGGTTAAAATTCACGCTTCCAAAGACATAGCTGGGAGTCTGCTAAAGACGTAACTCAGCCACAGCATCCTCATTATCTTTGGAAACCATCCAGCTATTTGGGAAGCTTGATGTAATTACCTCTTACTCTTATGTGTTTAGCTAAATCCTTTTCTACCTCACAGGGGTATGGACTGTACTAAAAAGAAACACAATGTACTTTTTCCTGTTTGCCTCCATCTTATTCTCTGCCAGTTTATCGATATTTAGAATCTGTTATGATACAGAGAGCACTGAAACAACCTGGCTGCACAAACAAGGTGATATTTTAGATCTACTGTATAATCTCAACTCTTTTAGCATGACTATGTGTAGTATTTAGCATCTGGAAACATAGGAAGTAAGACAGGATTACCATTAGAGAAAGAGTAGGATCAGAATAGGATTAGTAACTTGAAACATATAAATTACTATCATAAACATTTTATAAAAATTTTGGTTTAGATACACTCAAAATTATAGAAACACAAAAAGTGGAGAGGTGTGGCAGAGGAGTCAGGATTTTCTATGGGTAAGTTTAGAAAATAACAGCAATAATGAATCTTCTTAGACTGAATTAAGATGATGATGATGTTGGGTTATTTTACGTCTTAGTTTAACTAAGTTAGTAATGGGAGTTGCATTCTTAAGTCCTTGAACTATTAATACAGCTCCCAAAGTGTCTTGAATCTTTGTTGATCAAAGTAGGTAAGACTTCTCCCTAAATACGTAATCTTCCTGCCTCTATGTACTTTTAAACATCTATCTTATTTCCTTTACATGAATTTATAACTCCCTATCTGTATGGCATCGGGTTTTTTTTATTTACACACTTTAATGTGTGATTAAGTAAAATCCTTGCTACCCTTCACTCTGAAATCCTCCTGAGGTACGTTCCTTGAAAACTGTTGTCCAGAGATCAACGGTATCCTGTCACCAGGACTGAATAAAATCTGCTAGTGAGGCATCTAATGAGAGGGTTGCACAGAGCACTCAACTACTTTTAAAATTTGCTGTACAGCCCTGTACAGGAGACAGACTGACACAGGCTCTTCTCTGTGTTGCTCCCCCACCCCGCCCAGCCCCTGCCCTTCTCCTCTTTTCTTCTTACTCAGTGCCTCCTGACATCCTAAATGTCTAATTTTCAACCAACTCAGTGTTTTTAACTACACAGGAAATTGTCAATAAACTTTTCGAGATACCAAGGATTAAGATAAATAGCTTCTAGGAAATAACTCATTAAAAAACCAAAGAGAAGTAACCTTTGTTAGCATTCCTTGTTCAATCTTACCCCTACTAATAGACACTCTCGGTAAAAGTAATCAACATGAGGTTTTGCACTCCTGGGCTCCTCACAGACCCACCTTTCAACTGATTATTTTACTTGAAATGCTCCAATGTTTGAATTAATGAAGCCTAACTGTCTAGTAGCTTATACTGTTCATCATAATTTTCATAGGAAAAACAGAAATATTCCCTTGAAATATCATTTTTTTCAGGAGTTTATGTGACTCTATGTAGAGGAATATGATACTGAATAACCTTCAGACAGCCTTTACTAAAAAGTAAATATTTTTTTTAAAACTATTTTTCAAGTTTTTAAAGGAAAAATAATGGCTAGTCTCTGAATCCATACATGTAGCATAATCTTAAAGGATAAACACAAACTAAATTAACACTCTAAATTTCAGCTAATACGAGAATAGTAAGAAGTCCTTTGCTTAACCAAAGTTGTCTAGTAGATACTGGACTCTGGATTGCAAACTAAAAAACTAATATTTTGCCTGCATAAGCGCTGTGATTACCACATATACTCAAGTTCTCTACTTGCTTATGCTTCATCCTGTTTATCAAACTGAGATTTTGTTCAAGTGTATGAATAATTTAGTTCAGTATACGTGTATTTTTAAAGTCACGTTAATATTTAGTTGTAAATTACAATGCCAATGCTTTTATCGCTGATTCACTCATGATCAGCATCCTCCCTGTCATCCGCAGTGCAATTTCCTGCCAATGAAGTACATGATAAATCCAAAAGTTTTCTGCAGTAAACCTGTGTCAAGGCCATTTTAGGGCAGCACAATAGACACCTGTAGGATAAATTCAGATCCTTCAAGCATGCATAAAAATGGTAGGGAAAGAAGAACCCAGAAGCAATGCTGTTGGCGCTGCCCTTCTGCCCAAGGTTGGGGTCCTACGGCACAACTGGCAGAAGAAAATCGTGGAGCACGACTCGGCTGTCACAGGCTGAAGTGTGTTAGTGTAACCCAAATAGATGAATCACAAACACAGACACCCAGCATTTAAAGTTTGCACTTACCAACCTCCACAATACTAGAGCAATTGGGGTCTGTGAAGCCTTCAGGACACTCGCATGAGTAGAAGTTATCATTCAGCCCCGACAGACAGATGCCACCATTTTTGCATGGATTAGAGGCACACACGTCCCCTGTGGGTTAAAAGAAAAAAAAAAGATTCTTGCATAAAATTCTCCAAAAGTTAGACACAAGCTTTAAGTATGGCAGATTGCTGATAACCAAGAACAGAAAGGAATGACAACCTCTGTGTCCTATGAACACCTTTCGGCTCAAGTGGGCCTACAAGAAAGATGGGGAGAGGCTGTTCAGTAGGGCCTGTTGTGATAGGACAGGGGTAATGGTTTTAAATTAGAGGGAGGTAGATTTAGATTGGATATTAGGAAAAAAAAAATTCACAATGCGAGTTGTAGAACACTGGAACAGGTTTCCCAGAGAGGTGGTGGATGCCCCATCCCTGGAAATACTCAAGATCAGGCTGGATGAGGCTCTGAGCAACCCGATCTAGTCAGGGATGTCCCTGCTTCTTGCAGGGGGGTTGGACTGGATGACCTTTGAAGGTCCCTTCCAACTCTAACCATTCTATGATTCTATGATTCTAATTTCATTTTATATTTATGTAATGACACACCTCTGTGTAATCATCTTCCCCTCACCTTCTACTTTGTAAAATGTGGTTCTCCTAAAAGCACTGACAGCTATTCACTTGCAAAAGACAATAAAAACAAAGACGAAGTTTTTGCCTTCTCTCATTTGAAGTTATTCAGGACATATACTTGGAAAGGAATTTACCTGGGTTTTTACCTCTCCACGTGCCCTTCAACATAAAGCTGAATGATGGTTTCAGTTAAGGGTATTGGCTTACCACGTGGTTCATAAGCCAAGAACTGTGGCTGTGGTTACATCAGCACATGCACCAGACTTACGCACTCTTCAACCACTCAACGGCACAGCTTTGATCCAGATCAGGCATCGGCACACCACTGTATTTCTGCTAAACGCGAAGCATGGCATTCAGGCCAACAGTGTGCTTAATAATATATAATTAAATATATATTTTAAATA
>WHYT01017962.1:61099-111181 GCA_009806455.1 Tetrax tetrax
CTCTCGTGAGGATTTGGGGAAAGCTGTCATCAGTTGAGACACTGTTTGACCAAAGGAAAAGAGATGTATTCCCCCAAACTAATCAGCTGACAGTACCAGTGGCACAGCATCCCTGGCACCCAACTCCAGCTAGCAGCAATGGTGCAGAGACGCCACTGACAAATGCTTTTAATGAAGATGCCCTAATCCCCATCAACACAACTTTCCACCACATCTTTTGTCTCTGCATGCTCAACAAAGCTGGCAGAAACTACCTAGGCATTCCTTGCATGTACTCATTTGATTTCAGCTGCCATTCACGTCAGCTGTGCTTATAGGATGATTTGCCACTCGCTAGCACTCACATGAACCAACCTGTATTTCTGCATCTGTTCAGATCAACGGGGTGAGAGAGGTTTATGAAAAGGGAAAGAGCTTAAATGGAGACTTTCTGCCCAAGGCACTTAGGCTAAACTGTTGTTTTTTCAATTAAAACTTTCAGAGAGGCATCGAGTCATGACAGGAATGACATTAAGGAAAGAAATGACAGACTGGAAAGAAAAATCATTTCCAGTCGCTTGTCCTTTGTTTGTAAAGCTGATGAGGAGATTTTTAGGAGTATATTCACTTGAAATTTCTCTGTTAATAAAATATTCACATTTCTTGCTAGAAGTTACTCTGTTTTGCAGATCTCCTGATACAGCTTCACCAGTTTCTGTCAAAAATCAGGTGGACTACTGCAGGCTTCTCCATTAACTGCTGGAAAGGTCCAGTTCTACACCCAAGACCATCGGACGGTCAATACGGGGATCTGGATTTCCTGTGTGACTTAAGCCTTCCTGTGTGACATTGAGCTTTTCATCATCAGCTCTTCCTAAACTCTTCTTCAAAATTTTCATGTTTCCCAAACTCTGGAAATATGTCAACCCCCTGATTAGGAAACAACGTAGATACCAGGAGCTTCTCCCTTGCCCATCACCTGCTTCCCATGGAGAGAGTATCTATCCATGCACGCAGTCAAATCAGCAGCACAGTCCAAAGGGTGCCCTTTAAAATAAACAATTGTAAGTGTTTATGACCCTCTCTAGATGGCTAATATCTTCCTTCCTTCTCTTCCTTATGGATTGAGAGCACTTAGGTACACACACTACTGGTCTTGACAGTTATCTTTCCAGTTTTTACTTTTATTTCATCAGTGAAGCAAGATGATTTTTTAAAAAAACAAACACCACACTTGTTGTGGAATTATGACTTTTAAATAGATATTCCCCTTTTTCATCCACACTTTACATGAAGTTCAAGTAGGCCAAGCGCACACGGGTCGGAGCAATCCCAGGATCAATACAGGCTGGGCAGAAAATGGATGGAGAATAGCCCTGAGAAGGACTTGGGAGTGCTGGTGGATGAGAAGCCCCACATGAGCTGGCAATGTGCACTTACAGCCCAGAAGGCCAACCGCATCCTGGGCTGCATCAAGAGGAGTGTGGTCAGCAGGTCGAGAGAGGTGATGCTGTCCCTCTGCACTGCTCTTGTTAAACCCCACCTGGAGAACCTCGTCCAGGTCTGGAGCCCCCAACATCAAGGACGTGGACCTGCTGGAGAGAGTCCAGAAGTGGTCCACAAAAATGATGACGGGGTTGGAGCAACTCTCCTGTGAGGACAGGCTGAAAGAGTTGGGACTGTTCAGCCTGGAGAAGAGGGGGCTCCGGGGAGAGCGACCTTGCAGTACCTAAAGGGGGCCTGCAGGAAAGACGGGGAGCAACTTTTTACCAGGATTTGTTGTGACAGGACAAGAAAAAATGTTTTCAAACTGGAAGAGAATAGATTTAGATTAGACATAAGGAAGAAATTTTTCACAGTGAGGGTGGTGGAACACTGGAACAGGTTGCTCAGAGAGGTGCTGGATGCCCCAGCCCTGGAAAAGCCAGGCTGGATGGGGCTCTGAGCAACCTGATCTGGATGGAGATGTCCCTGCTCCGGTTGGAGATGTCCCTGCTCCTTGCGGGGGGCAGCTGGACTAGATGACCTTCCAACCCAAAATATTCTATGATTCTGTTCTATAATTCTATTATTATACCAAATTCTGCAGCTAAAGAGAATAAAGCAAAATATTCTGTAAGTTTCCATTTTTATAATTAGCTGATCTGAATTCATTTAATGCATTTTTTGGCCACATGGATTTTTAAATCTATCACCATGAAAGTTCTGTCACCATCAAAAACGACATGTCACCTAAGGAGATACAACAGTCTTGCTGGTTTTCATCATTTTCCTTCTGACTTTACAGGAAGGTGATGCTACTGATCGCACTCAGAATAATAATTAGGTAATGAAGATATGTGTCCCTCCTGTGAAAGATATGAAATAATAAGGGCATTACGGCTGTCAGCTACAATAAAGAAGTGATTTTGTTTATTTTGGATGATGCAGCTGGCAGTAACATCTAAGCTCTGTGGATGAATGAGGCAAATCCTTTTGGTAATTTTTACTAAGAGTCTCTGGAAAGATGAACAGATGCGATTTTCACCTTATTTGTTTAAACCTGCCCAGAAACAGAATAAAATTGGAAACTTTTGTACATATAAAAACTCCTGTATACATTGTATAGCACACTGTTGATTGTAAAAGATGTTTCTTCTAGTCCTTGATTCTCCCCAAAACCAACATAAAATTAGATGAAGCAATATACCTACCAGGCACGTTTTAACTAAAGGCATCAGGCAAGAACTGAGTGTGAACCTCTGAGATCACTTGCTCCATGCAGCAGCATGTGACACAAAGGCACCTAAAACAAGCATTTAGCCAAGGTGGTAAATCGTGTTACATTAAAATCATTTGATGGTCGCATTTGCTTCGCGCACATCCTCATTGTCCTCTCTCGTGAAGCACAGCCCTGACCTTAAGCAACCACTTAGCCTCACTTCTCTGCAGCTTTCCCTAGTTTTTCTTTGACAGTGGCCATCCAATCACCCAAAGCCATCCTGCAAGGACTGTCTCAGACTTTAAAAGCCACTTTACTATACGATGGTCTATGAGACTGTTCAGTAATAAGAGTTTGTGCATGTCAAAACCCTGTCTTAGTATGGCCACACTGTACTAACAAACTGTATTCTTAGCATTATTTTAATTTATTTTTATTTTCTAGCATAATTTGCAGAGCAAACCTAAACAAAGATGAGTAGCAGCTTGAATGTGCCTGCTGCTTGTTGCTTGGTACGGAGTAAGATATGAAAATGAAGAATTAGGAATAGTCATTGAAAAAGGATGAGAAAGAAAAAAGTCTAGCAGAGAATAGCATAAATGAAAGATATTCACCAATGGAGCGGCTGAGAATGTAAGGCTTTCTAGTATACCATATTATAAGTGGGATCTTAACTGTTACGTTAATAATGGCACATCTAGATCCTTGACTGTTAAGCTGAGTAACTATTCTGTTTCAGCTTTTGAACATAGACAAATGTTCCTGTAACAACTGGTTTCTTCTCTGGCATCACAATACAACCAAAATATGTGATGGAGAACTGAAGTGCACTATAATTGCTTCTAGTCTCAAGGCCAAGTCATTGACCTGTCTGTCAACATCCCAGATACATTCCAGGTTCAACAGCATGTCTTAAGTGGACCTGAAAATAAAACTGGTCTTCCACTCTGACTTAATTAGTAGGAATAAGAAAAAAGAGGGTTTGCCTAAATAGCATGCTATTTTTTGTTTGTTTGTTTGTTTTTTACTGCAGCATTGCTTATTAACTGCACCCAGGTAATGTTAATGTGGTTACTTATTTATAGGATGTCCATGATGTACTGTTAGAAATGCAACTGCAGTTCTTTGGCACTTAACAAAGTCCCGAATCTGCACGTAAAGCATATCTTTTTGAAAATATAGGACTAGGCAGAGAGTAAATACCAAAGAAAAGGAAAAATACCAAAAAGCAGGGGGAAAAACAGAATATTATGTTTTTGTATATATATATATAAATGAATAAATATAATGTATGAAAAACAAATTAATATTTTTTTTCATCAAGCATAGAGGAACACAGGGAGGAAGGTGATTACAATTTAATAGGTGCAATTAAAGTCATAAGCCTTTGTCATTGCACATCAATGTCTTCTGATCTTTTTCCACTATCCACACTCCTATCATTTGTAAACATGAGATGCCACAACAGAAGACTGTAGCTCTTTCAGGGTAAGAATGAGATCTTTAGTTGTATTTGTATGGTGCTAGCTCTACACTGATACATGTGTATTATATATACATAGACATACATGCGTATAAAGTACATAAAAGTATATAATACATAAAGTATTCAAAATAAAATTCTAGATCACTACCATCTTCAGAAACAAATAAAGGATGCAGAATGGAAAACACGCGAGTACGGTTTCTCACGGAAAATTCACCTTGCTCTGTAAAATCTCAGAGCCCTTCAAGTTGAAAAGATGAAAGAATGATGATTTTACTTCTCAGCTAAGTCTGACATAAATGTAGATTAAATGTACTGCATTTTAAAACACTATGGATACTACTGTGCAAGGCTGTTTAAACCATTGGATTGCTATAGCACAGGAAATAGATGTATTAAAAAACCAATAATTCAGATTGAGAGAACTAGTTTAAATTCTAAGGAGACAGATGGTATTTCTAGGTTTTTTTATCAACTCTAAAGGTTTTTTAAACCTGAAAAATATAGAAAATATAGAAGCACCATTATCTGAAAGAGCTTGAAGGGCTTTAACGTTTTCAAATATACAATGCATAACTGGATTTGAGTTTATTGTTAAATTCTTAGCAATTATTTATGATAATTCTTGCAGTTGGGAATTGAGATGGTGGCTCTTACTTGTTTCTAAAAAAAATAATAATAATCTGAAAATTTAAGATGGTTTTGAAAGAAAATTCAATATACTTTGTCACGACATATTTGAGTTTCTGATACTGATAATAAAATACTTCCTAATCAAAACTGAAACTTATTACACATCTATGAAGCCTTTCAGTTCCAACAAATAAATAGTTACTGATACTATAATGTTTTGTGGAATACTCTTGAGAAGTAAAGCTTGCCTTCTAATGAGAACAACCGCTCTTTCTCACATGCCATCTCTACTATATAGAAGGTACCTAAAAATACTCTCTTTTGATTCACCATAAATTCTTCTGCCAGGACACCTACAGAAAATAAGCAGATAAAACATATAAAAGTATAAAGCTTTAAGTGTAAAAAATGTACACTTTGGGGGACTGAATGCATTTTTGTATACCAGTGTAAAACTCCAGGGGACTGAAGGAAGCTTATTTTGATTATTTTGCTGATCTACAGTGACTGGTGAGATCCACACAGCAGGGCAAGATCACCACCGACCTCCTACTTCTTTCCATCCTTGTACATCAACTTATTTTCAAATGTGTTTGTACAGTTAACTTCTTTGGTTTTTCTTTCTCTCTTTCCTCAAATACAAAATGCAGACCATTTCCTGACTCCAGTCCTATGCCCTGACTTAGAAATGTTATTTTTTTATCATCTGCTATTGGTATACAGTCATTTATGCCAACAGCAAAGAACACAGTAGTTACAGCACAAAAAGGTGATTAAAGAAGACTCATTATTCACTGACAGGAAATATAAAAGAATTATTGTGGGTACACAAACAGATTACCAATGCTGGATCTTGACAAAGGGACTCCAATAAAAAAGGCTGATAAATAGAACTTAACACTGGAGTCTGAAATTCGATGTACTTCTTCTCAAATGAAGCTATTTAACAACAACCTGGAGGCTCATTAGAGAATTCCTTTCTTTTTCCCTCTACTTGTGGGCCTCATTAAAGGAATCACCCATTATTTTGTGCATGTTGTTATTGTGTGTTTGCTAACGGAACTTTGAATATCTTGTTTTCTCCAAGAACAGGCTTAGATTTTTATTTTTTTACCAGCTATTGATCCCCCTCCCCCTTAGAACTAAATTATTGTCACTGCCCCTGCGCAGGCCTCACCCACCCATGCCACGGACCAGAATGGCGATGAGTTAACTTCTGTCACTGCTTCATTTTGACCTTGACCTCAAACTAACTTTCTGAAAATACATATATTTTTACTGCTATTTTATATTTTCACATATATTTATATTTTTAAGCTGGCCCAGACAACCGCCTACCACGAGGCAGTTACATCTGCCGTTAGTTGCCACCGAGGGGCCAGGACATCACCCCCGCTCTAAATTGGGTTTTTCTCCTCATCAGCGCTGAAGGCAGAGATGCTGTTCTGCACAAGCCTTGTAGCCGGGACACAGGCAGCGTTCCCTCTGATTATGCTGCCTCATTACCGGCAAAGAGGAGGTGTACATAACACTGAGCAGTGCTGAACATCCTGAATGATAAAAGCATTATTTGCATAACACTTGGTGCTCCTGCAGCTTTAAGGCCTAATAAATCTACCGGGGAAGTTAAAAGCAAAACTCTTCCAAAAAAAAAAAAAACGTGGATCAGACCGCTAGTGCTCAAGATCTCTAGGTTAGGAGCTGTTACACAACAGCTTCTAATGAGATCAGCAGAATCAGCTTAAATCCAAATGCCACTTGCATCACTCTTGTGCAAGTCCAAAGTAACTCCATTAATTTTATGGCGTTGCTCCTATTTGATATTGTCAACAGAAGCAGTATTTGAATTGTTTTCTCCATCACTTAATTATTTTGTATCACCAAAACAATTTTTAAGACAATTTGTTAGGAATTTATTTCCTCATAGTATTGCTTCTATCCTTTCCTCCAAGTTCCCGTCTCATTTATTTAATCCAGCAATGTTTAAACCACATCTTCTATTTCTCATAAGTTTCTGATTAGTTCTTCCTTTTTGAGCCCAATTTATTTTTATTTGAACTTCATCAATTGGTAGTGTTTGCTTTTCAATTTGTGTACAGCCTTTTGTTATTTCCCACTTGTTACTTATCTGCCACAGTTTTCTTGCTAAGTAGTTTAAAGCTATTTTTTTAAGAAGTATCTAGAAACTTTTGAGCCCATTAGTGTGTTCTAGCGGCATACTAGTTTTGTCTCAGTAGTATTGCTGATTGCCAGGTTACTAAGCCATAAATTGTGGAAAATGGCTTTTGCTAGTCTTGCTTAAATCAAACATGCAAGATGTATGTAAGACGATTCACAGAAATCAATAAAAAATTTTAGCCTCTATTTGTGTTGGTGTTATACAAAAAAGCCTAGAAGGGGTCAGACACTTATTACTCTGGACGAAGGTATTTGCTGAAGTCTTCTGCTATGTTATTCAGAAATAAAGTGATTTTGGTTATGAAAGCTGCATGCAAAGTATTGCAGTTCAAGACAAGTCACTTCAAACAACAATTTTAGCATTTTGCAACCTGGTTCTTTATACCGCTCTGGTACGTTGCTAAAAGGAAGACAACGCAATATGAATATTTTCCTTGCAGAAGCTGCCAAGCAAGCCTAACAATAATGTCCAAAAAGCTTAACTATTGAAAGCAATCTATGAGACATCACAATAGAAAGCATCTTAAAAAATTATATACCAAAGCCAGACACTATCACACTCCACTACAGTGGTTTGTTTCTTAAAACTTGCTATAAATAAGTACAAGTAAGCATGAAGTAAATTTGGTAGGTTTCATTGTCAGCAGTGCGATGAAGAAAATAGGTCTTCTCAGATAAAACATTAGCATGTAAATTAGAGTAAAAATCATGATCACAAAGCAGTTAAAAAAAAAGTAAAAACATAGCAAACACAGTTATTTATCAGTGTTAGAGACCTCTGTGCTTATCTTTAAAATCACTGGTTGAAAATCATAGCCACAAGTATTTGCTGAAAATTCTTTATCTTTTTATAAATTTATAAAAATACAAGTTGCATGAACTTTTATTTCCTGGGGTACTGTATTGACTCTGTTTTTAACAGGAAAATTACCACTACCTCTAAATCATTTACTGCCTCATAAATCCATCAGACACCTAGTCCTATAGAAATCAGATATTTTCTAATAGATCAGGTCCAAAGCTTATTGATTAGCTTTTTGTAAGCTGCTCTTACTGCAATATAAATTTGACTAAACACAGATTATTGAAAACAGTGTGTAGAACCAACAAACACATCTTTACCTATGGCCATCTTAAAAAAGTAAAAACCAAACACAAAGACATTACAAGGCCCATAAATCTCTTTCCCCATAGGTGACTCACCCAATCTGTCTCCTATTAAGTCTTTAAATCCCACCATCATCCAGACAGTACCAAGGATTCTCTGAGAGCTGATATACCGCCAAGCTACGCCAAGGAGAGAATAAAGAATTAAGCAGTAGAGACTGTTGTGGGATTGTGCCTGGTTCTACATGGTGGACCTATACTATTATGAGTGATGTAGATTCTGTGGACATCAAAAATCCCTTTTCCTCTCGTATCAGAGGAGAACTACCTCATCAGACAAACAGGGGAAACAGAGACCCTTTTATAGGAGAAGGCTTGGCTCTCCTGTCCTCCATTGAGAGATGCAAACAGAGATCTTCAGCAGGCCAAAAGGAAAGGGGTAGTCACAAGGAGTTGGATCCCACCTCTTTCTATCTTACCTTTACAGGAAGGGACCTTTAAAGGTCTCTTTCAACCCAAACTATTCTATGATTCTGTCTCCAATTTTTCCTGTTGCTACTGTAGTGAAGAAGTGACTGACGCTCCCTACGTTCCTCTCCCAGCAGTGTATGAAGCACTTCTGCTATGCTATCCAGGCTATATATAATAAAACATATAGATTTTAATGGTATTTAGCTGTGATTTTTCCTCTCCAAACAAATTTGGCAAGTGCCTGGATGTTTTCTGTTGGCTTGATTTTTGTTTTGGTTTGGTTTTTGCCTGCCCCTCACTGTCACCATGCAGATCTAAGTTTCAGACGAATGTAACAGAAGCCAAAGTATCAAGTGCTCATCTTTTCAATGACAGACTGTAGCAGAGAATCTGAGTAGCCTATTTCTCTCAGAAAAGCAAGACCCAAAGATCTCATTAGCCAGAAGGAAAGGAGATCACAGGGCACTGTTGAGAACATCTCTTACGTGTGCCCTCATTTCCTCCCAGGAAAAGTCCGAACCATTTAGGTTAAACTTGCAGTGGCTGAACTTCAGTACTGCTCTGTGGCAGTAATTGCAATTGATGGGTTTGGTTTCGGGGTTTTTTGTTGTTTTTTTTTTTTGCTAAGGGGAATGAAGGAGAAATACAACATCTGTTAGAATTCAGAGCTAAAAGCCAGTGTACCATGTCCATTTTCCTGCACGCCAATGACTTTGATATGAGCTATTGCCTTGCTACAATTCAGGCAGGAAAAGAGGGATCTTATCAACAGCAAAAACCAAATACATATTATTTTAGATGACTACTCAGTGAATGCTATCTCAGACGCTGCTCTACGAAGATCTGGAGTTCAGCCTTTGAGAAGGACCACTTCAGTGGGTTTAGATGCCTTAGCGGCTGGCCACCGGGTTTGACTCATAAAAAAGAAAACCATTTGGACTACCTGACGACTAGCCACCATACTGGACCAGCAGTCAATGCTTCTCCTTGTGATAACCACAGGTAACAACAGTTCTACACAGACTGCAAATCACCCTAAGTCTGCGCAGCACCTTCAGAAAACATGCTAGTGTGCCCTAAAGAAATGATTCTTAAATGTTAGCTTCTATTTCTAGATCTTCTGAATGAGAAGAGTTATGATAATCCTAACATTTCAACAATTTACCTGACTTCAAGTGTAATCTGTTCCGTGGACATCAAAGGTGCTCTTCAGAGTCACAGCAGCCTCCCTGTGCCGAGCATCTTGCAGACTTTGTGCTTCAGGTCTTGAACAGCAAATTAAATGGAAGCCAGGCTTACAGGAACTCCCAAATTAAAACACATATGACTAATTTTAATTCTGAAATTTGGAATTCTTCCAAAATTTAGTAGTTATTATCATTTTGACATTCAAGCCATTTAGCTAATGCCAGTATCTTCCTCAACTGTTTGGACACAAGAACGTGCACACATGTATTGAAGAACAAACTACTTCTCCTATTTCTCTGTTTCCCCTATTTTTCTTTTTTAATAAAACTAATTGTCAGGATTTATCAAGATTTGCTTTAAACGCCCATGTGGCTAACATGTTTTGCTTATTTTTAAGCTGAATTGTATTTTGAACCCCAGTTTACGAAACCAAAAATAGTACTGGAATAACAAATTGGTAAGTGGTGTTATAGACTAGTAATTGGCAGCATCTCTAAACTTAGACTATCTCTCTCTACCCCTGCCTGAAGCTGCTCAGAACGAACACATTTGTTTTCTTATCCTTTTCCCTTCTTTCCTGCTCTTCTAATTTTCTTAACTCTCACCAGCCCGAATGAAAACCACATAGCAGTATTGTGTCAACAACACGTTCCCTTAAAAGAACACTTCTCACACTCCACCTGCAATACCACAAAGTGGATTTAGAATGCTACAGTGTCACGTCTCATCCACCCAATATCCACTGTTTTCGCACAAACCTGATGCAGGATTTTAGCTTGAATCAAACAAGTATGGACCTCACCCTCTGGTCAACACCTTTGCAACACTGGTGTTTTCATAATGAGTTTATGTTTCAAATTTCTGACATTTTCCCATGAAATTCCATTTCATGAAAAAATTCTAGACCATCTCTAACTTGCAATGCTTTGCTGCCGTGTAGTAAATACGTAATGATCCAAGCATAAATTCTATGTAATTGTGTGATAAATGACGCACAAAATTGTCCTGCGAGAAATTGCCAGTAAAGCACGCTGCATACAGTGACCGTCCCCATCTCTGCTCCCGCCTGGCCTTCAGCAGGGACAGGAAAAAGAGAGAGTCCAGCCCATGGGTCGTGCACAGCATATTGTCGAGCCACGAGCAACCAGAGGAACACGTTACAGTGAAAGAGACGCTGTCACTTCTCATTGTCAAAGCAGGAGGGAGTAGGTGTGAAACAACATTTTTTTCCTCCGGGGCTTTCCTGGAATTTTGTGATTAGCATACTAAAAACCTGGGAGAAGTTATAATAATTTTAGCTTCTAAATATGACATGCACTAAGAAGCCAGTGCCTATGTTTTTATTACTTACTCATGAGATTAAAAATCTGACTGGAGAGTTTCTGAGAATCTCTTGAAGCTTGTTTTTTAATAATGATACTCCAGTGAGACTTTTTTCCAATAATGATAAATATCATGGGATATATTTTTATGTTAAATGACAAAAAATTATCACTATTACTACTACATTCAGGAAGTGCTGATTATACATGACAAACTTATAAGCCTGATGTTACTTTCGACATTTTAATGCCAAAGGCATTTAAAAAATTAAACAAAAAAAAGGCTTTGGGGATACACTGCTGGGATGTCAGCGATTCCTTACCTACAAGCTACAGCCTGATTAATTAATTAATCTAACTTATAAGTAAGATGTTTATTTAATTGAGAATAGACTCAAGGAGAACTCCTTTTCAGTATGCAATATAAATCCTTACTTTTTTTTTCTTTCAAAATGTATACAGACACATGCACTTTTTATACTAACCCATTGATTTTGCCTTGATTTTTATCTGTCTCTGGATCAAAATAAAGTGCCAAAAATTCCATCCAAGTCACTGAGTTAATACAGGAATAAATGTGGTGTGAGGGAAATAATTAAGCCCATTCTATTAACACTTACAGAGAAAACAAGATGTTTGCTAGTGTAACTAAGTATGTATTTAGTGCAAATAAACCCAGTACTTGGCCAAATACAGAAACCAGTAACAAAGCCCAGGTTATGACTCCAGTTTATTATGACAGACAAGTGACTCACTCCCTGCATGGGTATTGCACACTAATTTCTAAGGTTTTTACTGACAATTACAATAAGACAGGCATTTGATTTTCTACCAAAAAAAAAAAAGCTAGATTAAGGCAAATATCCGGACTTAATCCAAGCTTCCCTTCTGGAATTGCAGCAGATGTAAAACAATATTAGTTTTAATGGTAAGGGATCTGGGAAACACAGGATAATAAACACAGTCTATCTTGATTATGAAGTTCTCAGGACTCCCTGGGTTCTGCAAGGCTGCTCCCTACCTGATTGTCTGTTCCTCCTGGTCCAGTTTGGTCCTGCTGCCACCTCGCCATATTTGCACCTGGTCAGTTTTTTCAGTCCCTCAAAAAATACTTGCCAGCCAGAATATTAAACTATGACAAATATGATTTAGATAATCCCTGTATATTTCTCACATAATGAGTCAGCAGTCTCATTTTCACCCATAATACATCTCTTCTATCTCTATTTCTATCTCAAATCTCAATTTCTCTTCAAGCACATAGAAATTTAAAAGGAGAAAAAAATCAGAAGGCAGTAAAAGATAACATCAGATAAGCCAGACTCTAAGTACCAACAGATTTTCAGCCATTTAATAGTTTTGCTGTTACTACCACCCTCTCCATGGCAAAAATCAAAAGGATTATCTGGCCCATAATTAGGGAAATATTTCAAAGTGTTCGTTTTTTGCAATCAGATTATGTTGTTCTCTCTGTTCCTTTAGAAGGTCAATGAGGATTATTTAAAAAACAAAATCAAGCTACAAATTTATTGCACGGAGGCTGGTGGCAAAAATAATTATTAGTGAATGGTAGCTTATTTTGACATCTTGTATTGGCATAGCTATGAATGTTGTCACAACACAACATAAAGCTAAATATAAATTTCATTCAACTATGTATTTTCCTTTTTTTTTAGTTCACTATCGTTCAATGCAGCTCATGCCCAGTCAGCATAAAGTTCTACATGGAAATGACCTCGAAAACAGTGTTTCTCTCTTAAACTTGACATTAAATTATCAGTGCTACATTTTGATTTTGGAAAAAAATAAATCTCACTCTAAACTTCTGGGGACATTATCATTAATTCAGAGCTACTACATCAAAAAATGAAAATTGAAAGAAATGTTAGTTAGAGGATCACTTTGCTAAGAAATGAATTGAATGAAAACTACACTATCTATGTAAAGAATGTGTGTCATCACAGCAATCAGAAGTGGGTTTTTTTTTTTAATTTAATACTATTATAAATACAAATAAATAAATTGCTAAGTTAATTTTCAAGGAATCTAACTGACTTACCACTTGAACTAACAAAATCTCTGAATTTTACCAAAAACAGCATCACTGCATAACTGAGTACTTTAATAGTATCTAAATATTTATACGGCTTCTGAGAATGTAGAAATATTGGCCTTATGTCTAAGCTGTGCAAACAAGGTTCTAGAGGATGCAAATATCTGGCTTTGATTTAGGCTATGGGAACTTCCAAGTTCTTAGTTTTCTGCAGATTTTAATTCTGTAAAGAGTACCCAGTGTACAAACAAATCACTGCAATGGCTTAAAAATTGAATTTATCATTAATAAAATAAAGGGTGAAAATTGACATTCTGTAAGTAATTGCATTTCCAGTGAAGTCCAAAAAGCATACAAGAGACAGCTGAAATAATGAACAATCACAGTAATTTATTATGAAATACGATTAGTAGGACGAATAATAGTAATTTATGATGAAATTCATAACTCTCCAGGATTGCCAGGAAAGCTTGGATGTGTGAGATGAAAGCACAGCATTAACTACATTTTTAAGCTGCTCAAACTACTTCATAGAATCATAAAATTGTTAGGGTTGGAAGAGACCTTCAAAGGTCTTCAAGTCCAACTCCCCTGCAAGGAGCAGGGACATCTCCAACCAGATCAGGTTGCTCAGAGCCTCATTCAACCCGGCCTGGAATGTTTCCAGGGATGGGGCATCCACCACCTCTCTGGGCAACCTGGGACAGTGTTCCACTACCCTCTGTGTAAAAAAAAAAATCACAATATAAAGTCTGAATCTGCCTCTTTCTATTTCGAAACTTACTCAGAACTGGACACAGTACTCCAGGTGGGGTCTCACCAGGGCAGAGTAGAGGGGCAGAATCACCTCCCTTGACCTGCTGGCCACGCTTCTTTTGATGCAGCCCAGGATGCGGTTGGCTTTCTGGGTTACAAGGGCACATTGTTGTTTCATATAAGCTCCTAATCCTTGAAATTCTACATAACACACCCAGCTGTGACTTGTGCATACAGGTGTAGAACTCTTCAAACTATTTAATTTTTCATGTTGTCTATCTGGTTTAGGGCTTGGTGGTTTTTTTTTTGTTGTTATTGTTTTCTTTTGTTGTTGTTGTTTTGTGTTGGGGTTTTTTTAAGAAACAAGCAAGGACCCATAAAGAAATAATCTAGTCTGTATTATCCATTGCATGTAAATGGTTCTTGCTGATAATGCATGATACCTGCAGTATGGGGGCTACTAATCCTAATATGCTAGCTTTTTTTTATGTTAGCCCACTACCATCCAACCTAAAAGACAAGTGGTAACAGAAAGAGTATATACTTTGCTCCTCAGACCACCTACCCCATACATACTTCTAGAAAAGGATATTATCATACATTTTTAGTGTATATTCTTGCACGTATGATCCTGCCACTAAAAGTATTTGTATGGTTAATATAAATTTAACACCAATTTTTGGATGAGCCTGTCTTAACTGTCACTTTAAGGCAAATCTCTTAAGACAGTCTTCTTCTTTTACAGAACAACTGGAATGTGGTACTGTTAGATGAAAAAATACCTCATCACACTCAAGCTACATCCTAAGAAAATGCAATTATCAAACAAACAAGTCAGCTTCCCAACATCACTTTGGAAAGACTGAAATGTGAAAATGACTCAACTCTTTGTCAGGCAAGGCAATCACACCATACTTTGGCTATCAACTCTTTTCCCACACAGTGTCACCAAGCATTTATGTCCCAACTCATACAGGTTTTAGTGTTTTCTTTAAATACCTCACTACAAGCAAGGAATTAGGTAAACTTCTCAAGTCTGGTAGTCTGCTTTATAAAATTAAGTTTATAGCTTATATGTGAATTTGGAGAACAAAAAATATCATAAACAGAATCACAAAACTAAAGAAAACCAAGGAGATATTAAAAGAACTCTGCTTTTCAAAATGAGAAGAGCACTTCATGACTTAAGCTTGAGTAATAAGTGAATGAATGCATGATTTTTCAAAAAGTTCAAGGTAGAGAATACCACTGTATTATAAATTCAGATTCTACCAGAAACACTGGTGATGTATGATGAATTATGTATGGACTGAACTTTTCTGGTGCTAATTAAACATACAAAGAAGTAGCAGTATGACAGTAGCCATGATCCAAAGGGGCAGAAAAAAACCCAACCCAAACACTTGAAATAAAAGGTACTTATTTTTTGCAGAGACAAAAAAAACTTACAAAATTTACTTATTTTATTTGCTAAGGCCCAAGGAGTCAAACAAACAATCAGCTTCCCAAATAATATAATTTATCTAACAGCTCGTCAATCTCCATTCAGTAAAAGCTTCAGAGAATGGTATACAGCAAAAGTCACAGCAACAAGCAAGCAGTAAACACCCAACCTTCGTGAGTGCCTGTTTCTTAATAATTACTTTACAACAAGCAAGTATTTTTTTTTCCAATAACAATTTAAAAAACGTAGAGGCCACATGAAATATGCACTGCAAATATGTTACTGACACTGCATTATGGAAGAAAGAGGAAAGCAATATATATCTGCAGAATCCATTGTTTTCTCTCTTCAAATCAAAAAATCTCAATGATTAATGCTACAGTGAATGATCAGGAAAAGCTAGTGTGGCAATTTAAAAAAAAAAAAAGAAAAAATTAGGAATGATTGATCTGAAAATAAATAATTGACAGTCATCCTTGTTGTAATGCTTGCGTTA
Source organism: Tetrax tetrax (assembly GCA_009806455.1). Lineage (NCBI taxonomy): Eukaryota > Metazoa > Chordata > Aves > Otidiformes > Otididae > Tetrax > Tetrax tetrax. The sequence goes on from WHYT01017962.1 coordinate 76,914, forward strand.
CTGACTGTTCTTTCTAACACTGATGGGTAACTGTCCTGTACTCAGTTAAAACTTGTCATTCGGAACCAGAGATTACAAAAGTGGCTAAATCAGAATTCAGTAGAAAAACTCAGAGAATTATTAATGTGATCATATCCTGATTTCTAAGTGCTATATGGACGGTCCATAAAGGGCCCATATTTGCTTTCACTCTAACGCCACAAAGGGCTTCTTAGCATTGATTGTATGGTGTTATCTATTATCCAGCCAATGCCACCAGAGTTTCTGGGGAAATAAAGTCAATTAGAATTTCTTATTTGCATATATTTAGAATCATAGAATCATAAAATCATAGAATGGTTAGAGTTGGAAGGGACCTTCAAAGATCATCTTGACCAACCCCCCTGCAAGGAGCAGGGACATCCCTGACTAGATCAGGTTGCTCAGAGCCCCATCCAGCCTGGCCTTGAACGTTTCCAGGGATGGGGCATCCACCACCTCTCTGTGCAACCTATTCCAGTGTTCTACAACTCGCATTGTGAAATTTTTTTCCTAATATCTAATCTAAATCTATCTCCCTCTATTTTAAAACCATTATCCTTCGTCCTATCACAACAGGCCCTACTGAACAGCCTCTCCCCATCTTTCCTGTAGGCCCCCTTGAGGTACTGGAAGGCCGCTATCAGGTCTCCCCGGAGCCTCCTCTTCTCCAGGCTGAACAGCCCCAACTCTCTCAGCTTGTCTTCATAGGAGAGGTGCTCCAGCCCTCTGATCATCTTCGTGGCCCTCCTGTGGAACCCTCTCCAAGTGGTCCATGTCCTTCTTATGTTGGGGGCTCCAGAACTGGACACAGTACTCCAGGTGGGGTCTCACCAGGGCAGAGTAGAGGGGGAGAATCACCTCCCTTGACCTGCTGGCCACGCTCCTCTTCATGCAGCCCAGGATGTCATTGGTTTTCTGGGCTGCAAGGGCACATTGCCGGCTCATGTTGAGCTTCTCGTCCACCAGCACTCCCAAGTCCTTCTCCTCAGGGCTGCTCTCAATCCATTCTCCGCCCAGCCTGGATTTGTGCCTGGGATTGCCACCACCCAGGTGCAGGACCTTGCACTTGGCCTGGTTGAACTTCATGAGGTTGGCACGGCCCCACCTCTCCAGCCTGTCAGGGTCCCTCTGGATGGCATCCCTCCCCTCCAGCGTGTCGATGGCACCACACAGCTTGGTGTCATTGGCAAACTTGCTAAGGGTGCTCTCTATCTATTTAGGAATATCCAGAATATAATTTGGAAATGTGTTTTCTTCCTCCTCTCTGTTTCCTCACTTGCAATGACCCCTTTCCATCTACTTTTCTTGTAAGACTATGGTTGCTGAAGTGACTTTCAAAGACGTTTGGTATTAAAACACATCAGACAGAATGACTTTCTGTAAAACAAAACTTGACACTCTACAGAAAAACAGAACTGACTATACAGAAAATAAAAGAAGAATCCTTCCTTCAATCACCATTTTTCATGTTATAATACACAATTAATGCACAGTCTTCTACCTAACTATCAGTACTGTTTCATATTTGAAAACACCCATCTAGCTTTTAACAAAACATACAAGAACAGTGCAGAGTGGTCCAGCTGACTAAGCCAACACGAACAGCATGCCAAACAGCAGGAGGAAAATAATTTCATGTGACCTGTGTTTTCCACTGCAAAAAATTCTCATTTCCAAAGGAGAAAAACAAAACATATTTCTCAATATGCATGCTGTTTACACAAATGCAGTCAACCCATAGGAAAGCAGATAAACGGCACAAAGAATACAGAAGACATCTTTGTGTCCTCTGGGAAGGAAAACCCATGTCGATGCAACCACACATACAGACACAGATAAAACGGACGACCCCACAAGCCCCAAGGAGTTTATCTGACACACATTCCCTGGGCGACCAGGTGCAAGCCAAAAATTCCTCCAGCGACAAAAAAAAAATGTGAAGTCTTGTCTTCTTCACAAAACAGCTTGGCAGAACAGGTCATAGAAAGATTAATGTTATTAGTAAGTTGTCATACAACTCAGTATTAATTCGAGCCTCAACCCTACAATCTGTCTCCTTGAGTGCATATTTTAAGTCTCATTAAAGTTAATGAGGTTTTGAGGAGGCTTCAAACTTACAGGTTGGATTCTAGGATTGTGTGCTAGACATTTCAATTGGACTGGTTTTATCCATTCTAATTTTTGCCAGCTTGCTTTGAGGTTTGCATCTTCCCCTTTGCAAAACTATTTCCCTATAGTGTATTTCAAGGACTGGTGTCCCTAGTTAGCTTACTCATAAATACTGTATATTTCATGCTATGCTACAGCATTTATTGTTAAATGTCCACTGTAAATACCACTTTTTGGCTTATTTTTGCAAACTGAATACTTCCACAGACTGTCTGGAATGCACATGGAGCATTAAAGTATGCTGGAGAAAATGCCTTCTAAAAAACTTACCATACCAATATGCAATTAATATTAATTCACTATTAAAGTGAAAAAAAAAACTAGCAAAGCAGAAAGGAGATATACTGACTTATCAAGGTGATATTACCAACATGATATCTCAGCATACTACGACACTGAGGCATGGCATCAGCAAGCTCAGGGCTTTTCCTGAAAGGAAAACATTTTGGTTGTAAATGCACAGCAGCATCCACAGAGCTACATCTATGTGACAGTGCTGCTCCTTAAGGGAAAGAAGACTTTTACCCCAGCCAGAACATCAGAACTTTGTACACTATAATGCAGGAGAATCCACAGATGTCACTTGTGGATTTTTGCTATTTTTGTGCACTCACTATTTTTAAAAATGCATGAGAGAATTCAGTAGGTTTTCTAATTAGAAGTGTCTCATCAAGGCTTTGAAAGTGTCTCTAAAGCACAGATGTAGGCGGTTCAAAGAAACTCAGAAAACGGTTGTTGAGAATCTATTGTTCTGTAATTCAGTGGAGAAGGGAGAACCACATTTACTCAAGTTAATCTGAAAACTTCCTTCCTTCTTTCGAGATGATATAGTATTTGTACAAAATTAAGAATTAACTCTATGTGCTATCATAACAGTTAAAAGACCATTTTTGAAGACGAATAAATAGGCATCGCATGCTCAGGATTGTGACTGACTTTCTGACCTCACCCTCCTCTTCAGAGGGTTTGGGAGGTAATTTTAATAATATGACCACAGAAGTTGTTACTCACCCAACAAACCTTAAAAATGAGTAACATCGGTTGTGAGTAATCTTCCAGATCTTTTAATACACAAAAAAGAAACCCATAAATTCTAGAATCGAGCACCGTTTCAAATTCTCCCAACTCACCAGCCTGCCTGAAATATTACATGTATCTTAAAGTTGCTTTCTGGTGGGACTAAGAATCATTATCACACAGTGGAATTAGGCAGAGATGTAGGAAAATATGTATGACATTGCTTCCCAGATATCAAGAGTCCCACCTGCAATAATGACTCAGTGAGCCACACAGGAAGAGAAGGGGAGACATTATAGCGGTATTCCGATACCTAAAGAGGGCCTACAGGAAAGATGGGGAGAAACTCTTCAGTAGGGCCTGCTGTGACAGGACAAGGGAGGTGGATTCAGATTAGATATTATGAAAATTTTTTTACACTGAGGGTGGTGGAACACTGGCAGAGGTTTCCCAGAGAGGTGGTGGATGCCCCAACCCTGGAAACGTTCAAGGCCAGGTTGGACAGGGCTCTGAGCAACCTGATCTGGTTGGAGATGTCCCTGCTCCTTGCAGGGGGGTTGGACTAGAAGACCTTTAAAGGTCCCTCCCAATCCAAACCATTCTATGATTCTATGACTTTCCTGCAAAGCAGCCCAGTGTTCAGGCAGATTCCCTGCCTCATGATGCTAAAGTGTTACCCATCTCACCTAACCTCAAAAGTCTATGCTAAAATGTTTACGGCTAGCTAATCACCTGGCTTTTTTCTGAATTGATTAAATTTTGCAACAAAGAACACCTGCAAAATTTAACTGATTATCCACTTTAACTTAGTTTTCTTTCCTTTTTTAACATGTCTTCAATTTTGCTTAGAACTGTTTAAAAATGGCATCAGAAGAAGAAAAAAAACTAGGGTCAGAACTTTGCTAAACGAATCACTTGTCTCAAGCTCCCTCTTGGGCTGATCTTTTATGTGAGCATTCATTGCAGGTCATTATCAGTTTCAGAGTAAAACACAGATACTCTAAGGAACAACTAACCATATATTGCATTTTTTTACATTGTTGTCCTTGTTATCTGGCTACAGATAAGCCAGCTCAGTACAGAGAGGCAGGAACCAGCTATGATAAAAAAAGATGAATATGGCACGTCATCAAGTCCTACTTGGATATGTGTTTATGGACTCAGTATCTTCAGTCAACAGCTGTGACAAAATCTTATTTCCAGAACTAAGAGCAAGTCTTACAACTTGCACAAAATCTGCAGGCAGAACTAAATTGCTGTATGTGTGCAGAGTACGGCCCTCCATATCCAGCAGTGCCAAAAAGCGTAATTTACTCTGGACACATATGGGCTGTGAGTTTTTGTTAACTTCTGAGAATTACTTAGTTATACAGATACAATAATGAATTGCGTCAAATCCTGGAATCACCACTTTGTCATACACACAATGAAAGATTATACTGAACGTTCTCTTGATTCAATTTTGCCTGGTTTTTTTCCCGCAGTTAGAAAACTAACGTTTATTAAAGTAGCTGCTGCAAATCCATTTGTATAACTCACTTTGAGCAGTTGCATACATGCACACAAACATTGCACAGATGTGAAATTAGGTCCCAGGTGCTCAGCAAATACTGAACGTGTAAGCTGTACATGCTGTTCTGTACTAGAGATTAATTGCCAATTTGTAGAGTGTTGAATGTGCTTTTTAGCTTCTAAGAAAAGAGAAATATGTAAAAGGTTAAGTAACTGAAGATCTGAATATTAAATCTGAGATCTATATTAAACACACATATATTAACTACCTCGATATTTGAATTTTTCATATCTAACACCATTGAAATAGAGAAAACAAAATGTCTGTTTTCAGAGAAATATATTGAACTACCTGATGTTAGCTACCTTCTTTAACAGCAAATGAAGCATTTCTTATTCTTTTGTGGTCTTTAATTGGAACAAAATATATTATCTGTGAATAAATCAAATTGGACAAGTTTTCCTCTTTTGGTAACTGATTAGATTCCACTGAGAATACTGGGGAAGAACAGCGAGAAAGAAGCAAAGAGGACACAGACAATTACAACCCAACTCATCATAAAATCCTGGGCAAAAACTTTGGGAGACTTCTACAAGATGAGTGGCAAACAATGAGAACATTTAGTCTTAACCAGATACTAGATTGGTTTTTTATTATTTTAATGTGAAAAAGTATATTTTAAAAAAATCAACAAGATAAGGCATTATAAGAAATGGTTGTGTACAAATTATTTTTAAAATCTATCTACAAGTAATTCCTAGACGACATACAAATATTAGCATATAAAATGTACTTATGTTACATATTTTAAAATGTTAGATCGCCCTTAAAGCAGAAAATCTGGTAAATTTGTACAAGCTTGAACATTTCAAATAGAGGTATAATAATTACATACTCTTATCAAAACTCACAAGTTACTTGGAACCAATTCCTGTCCATGCTTTGGTACATTAAACGTACCAAGTTGGACTCACTGCTCTATTTTTGGTTTTCTGCAACTTCTAACCAACTGCTCCCTAGGAGCTTTCCAGGCTTGCATAAATCAGCTTAATTAGCAGATACTCAGCTGGATCGTATTCTGTGTCAACTTTTCGGCTTTAAAAAGAGACAATTATTCTGAAAATGCATAAACAACATCATTTTACCTAGATGGATAAAACTGCATGTTTTCTCATTGGGTGTAAATGCAATTCCCACAAAGCACTGTGTAGGGTTTACTGGGACGATGCATTTTTCAGTGACATATTGAGATTTAAATCCATTGCAGATGAGGACCGGCTCCACGGTACCACTCACTGCCTGCCATCCTTTCCCTTGCAAAGGCAAGTGTGAACATGGAAGAAATGTATAGGTCTAGAGGACATTGGAGAGCTCTTCAGATGAAATCTTGGGCCTTCCAACTCCTTATATACCTCTCACAGAAGATCTGAGAGGACTTGCCTCTGGTAACAACCAGTTTTTCAGGTCCATAAGTGTAGTTGATGTACAGTTTTAATTACGGTCATCACTGTCATCTTGAAAGGCTTCTAGAATGTATTACTTCTTTTAAGTCTCACATTGGTTTGCCTAGCTTTCAGGTTCATGTATTTTTTTCAAATAACTTCTACAGAAGAGTGTGGGGATGTGACTGCACAAGCAAAACCAATCTTCTTTTACTAACCGACACTCACAGAGGTCTATTCAAAAACACTGTTGTAATATGAACAAAACTCCTAGATTCAGAATAGAAGCATGAAGAATGTACCTCTCTCCACAGATTCCCATTTGATAAAATTCTGACACATCTGACCTTCCTCAAGAGAACAAATTCAGAGCTGTGTCACTCCACATTTGCAAGACTGCTTTGACTTTTCAGGGATATTTTTACCAGTCAAAATACGGCTGTAGGTGCTGCTATCTAAACAGCTCCCCCCAAAATCCATTTATTTGAAAATATTGTGAGTACAACTTTTTCTACCTTCTAGTAACCACCAGTGGATGCAAGTGAATGACTCAGTCCATAAAAAATCCAAACCATGCATTCAAGAACAGCACTGAGATTGCAGTACTTGCTAGAGGAACTATCTATTATAAAGCAAATAAATAAATTACACTTCTCCATTGAATTGTTATTTTTTATCAGTCATGTCAATAAAATATTTTTCAATGTTTCTTCACTTTTCAAGATAGCCTTCAGACGACTGGACAAAGTATAGCTGAATACAAATCACCAGAAGGAGCTTGATGCGATGCCTGCTATTTAGTTTCACTCTTTCAATCTGCCATTTGCAAGAAAATACACAAAAATGAAGATATAAACAGACAATAAGATAAAACTGCATGTAGCTAAAATTAATGCCTTAGTGACATTAATTCAAATTTAAATATGCCTTCAGGTCAACAGATGTGCAACGTTCAGAGGCAGTCAAACAGCACATATAACAGAGATCACAGCCAGCAGACAGGGAACAAAGATGCAAAATTATTATGAACACAGGCATATCTGCACAGATAAGTTATTTTTACAATGTCCTAAATCCAATTTCTCTGCCACTGCCATTTCTTTAGAATTACATTAACACTATATTCACCATTTCCTCACTGATTTTCTCCTAATCGTCTTGTTCCAGCACAGTTAAGGATATGTTTCACAAAACTACTTCTCCCAAAATGAAATTAAGTCAATTTTATAGTATTTCTGTCTCCAGGAGAAAAAGCACCCATCCAAGGGGTGCTCCACAGTCCCTCTGGGAGAACAAATTTTAGTGGGAAAAAGGTTAGTCCATATCGCACCCACTGAAAAAGGGGCAGAAGTCCAGTACTTGATGGTGAAATAAATTACTCCTCCTTGATCTGACTGTCTGTGACCTGTCACTTCTATCAGCAACACCAGATCCATGCCGAAAAAAAAAAAAGGAAAACAAACAAACAAAAAAAGACAACAGAGAATTAGGTTGGGCAGTAGGGAGAACGGGTAACCAGCCAAAAGACTCCAGTAAGAGAAAGACGTAACTGGGCAGCAGAAGGACAACCAGAGTGCAAGATTTGTAAAGAGTGATCCAGGTGAGAAAGATCAACCCTGTAAACATCAGCCTCTGAAGGTGTGCAAGATTCGTGTAAGCAGAACAACCACTCCGCAGAATACAGAATTCCAGTACCTCAAGGGGGCCTACAGGAAGGATGGGGACAGGCTGTTCAGTAGGGCCTGTTGTGACAGGACGAGGGTAATGGTTTTAAATTAGAGGGAGGTAGATTTAGATTGGATATTAGGAAAAAAAAAATTCACAATGCGAGTTGTAGAACACTGGAACAGGTTTCCCAGAGAGGTGGTGGATGCCCCATCCCTGGAAACATTCAAGATCAGGCTGGATGAGGCTCTGAGCAACCTGATCTGGTCAAGGATGTCGCTGCTCCTTGCAGGGGGGTTGGACTAGATGATCTTTGACGGTCCCTTCCAACTCTAACCATTCTATGATTCTATGATTCTATGATTCCAAGTTTGTCAGCCAGCACTCAAAAAGGTTGAAAGCTTGTGTCCTGGCTTCAGCAAGCATGGAGTTAATTTTCCTCTCAGTAGCTGGTATGTTTTTGATTTCATGTGTGAAGAATGTTGATAAACACCCTGATGATATGAGTTGTTGCTAACGAGACCAAGGACACTGTCTGGCTTTCCCAGTCTCGCTAATGTGCAGATGCAGGAAGCTGGGAGAAAGACAGACAGAATAATTGACCTAAACTGGACAAAGAGAGTATTCCATGCCATAAATGTCATGCCCAGTATATCAGTGGGGGTTGGCCAAGGGAGACATCTCTCTCTCACTCTTTGCTTGCTGCTTCGTTTCGTTTCCATGATCACTGCTCAGGACAGGCTGTATCGGTCATTGGGACATTGGGTGCATTGTTCATTTTGTGTATTTTAGTATCCTTATATTTTGTTATTATTACCATTTTCCTTTGCTATTCTAGTAAACTGTCTTAATCTCAACCCACAAGTTTTCCTTTCTTCCCAATTGTCTCCCCCATCCCATTGGGAACGGGGATAAGGAGCAATAAGCTGTGTGGTGTCCAAGGCCAAACCACCATAGCTTGAAATTTTTTTTCTCCACTCTAAAAATCTTCCTCAGTTGGCAGACCAGTAAGAGGCTCAAACATTTTTGGAAGATCCACACAGAATCAAGCTGTGTTATCTGCTCTTTCTTTGAAACTTCAAACCTGCTGCCAAGCACCTTAACATCAAGATACTAAATCCATTCAGGCAGGATGTTTTACATCTCCTACACAGCTTTCCAGGAGTAAAATTATAAAAATTCTAGTGCTGTGGATTAACTTCTCTCCTCATGAAAATCTGGGCAGAACAATACCAATGCTTGCTTCCAGTTTTGTAAGAAACTGTAGTCTATTTTAGGGAAAAATTTTATTATATACTTCACTAGGTTTTATTTTGCTATCCGTGCTGCTTCTGTCTTCTGACAGATCTAGTTTTCATTTTAAGAGCTGTCTAGCTAGAAGTTTCAAAAGTGTTGCTATGTACCAACAGCTGCTGACATTAAACCAACAAGAGTTTTCCACCAGAATGAGGAAAGATGGAACTACGCAATGTTGAGTTCTACTAAAATACTATGTCTCTGAGATATAAATTAGAAAGACAGATACAACTAGTCAAGGGTTAGACAATTCTGGGCTCAGGAGCTGATGTCCATGGTTTTTAATTGCTCCTGGTAACATTTAATGTGGGGCATATGACCATCCATTACAATTTCCTTGTGTGTTAGCAACTGAAAAGTAAGACAGTGTTGAAGAAAATGAGGTTTCAAACCATAAAAATGGTCTTTTTGTCACTTAACCTTGTCTAAATAACTTTTGAACGGTTAACAGAGAGTTTCATCATACCATCTTTCAGCATATGTGGTGACTTGACTGTCCTTCAAAACAGGCCTTCCAAGACACTTAAGCCTTAATTTTAGGATTAAGATACCACTTCCAGAAACTTAGTCCCTGCCTTACGGTGGTCAAAACTGCATGCTTACAACTGTACCCACCCAAGGAGAACTCTCTACTTGTAATAGGCATTTTTCCTCTGAAGATCCTAATGAGATAGCTTGATCACTGCTCACTCTTCAGGAATATACACTTATTTTGAAATATCTGGGATTTTTAATGTATTATATGAATAATTATAGTGCTAGAAATTTTCTCTGCATTAAATTCATATCCTCAGTTCTGTGCCATAAAAAATTCATTAAGGGCAGATGAAAAAAAGTCTTAAGTAAACATTTATCTGAGAGCTTCTCAAATCAGTGGTTGTTGAGGCTTGCAGTCCCAAGATGTGAAACAGAAACAGACTTCACTACAAAGTCAGTAGCCCCTTGCAACACAGCCTGTCCCCATTTCCCACTTGCATGCTGCATGCCTATATCCTCCCAACTTCTGAAACTTCTGCTCGGTTGTCCACCTACAGATCACTGAACTACCGAAATCTCCCATTTCGGAGACTACATCTAAGAAAGTAAGTGTTCAAAGCCGTTCCTGCTGCTATTCTTGAGAAGATTGCTTCCACCCTTCTTGCTATGCCTCCTCCTGAGTTACCAGGCAGGATGGAAAGAACTGCATTTACACAGACCAAAAAATGCCCAGGGAAAAAGTAAATAAAGTATCAAACAGAGATGGCGTTTGCAAGGCCATCTGATTTTTTTTTTTTTTTAAAAAAAAAAATGAAAACAAACCACATGGACATTCTCATGTTTATTTGCTTCCTGCCTGGGCACCTTCTGTCACCAGAGACAAAACGATGAGGGAAAAAAGAGATCTCAGCAGTGTAGGGAAAAAATAATATTGAGTGCAGAGTTAGATCACTCCATCCCCCTGACTGAATCCTAAAACATTTAATTCAGAGAAACAGACACTAGTAAAATCCTTGGAGGGAGAGAAAATGCTTTCATAGCTTTTCCCTCAGATAACTTGCTCTGCCCTTGCCTGCTGGGTTTTTCAGAAAGAAGCACATTTGTAAAGGAACACTTGTCCTCTGCCTTAGAGGTTATCACAAAATCTATATTGGAAACCTCAGCTCAAGCTTCTAGATATTTACTGGTTTTCTTATTTCCTACCTCCACTAAGCAAATTACATTTTTACCTGCATTTTGCACTTCTTCTTTTACAAGGAAGATCTACACTCAACTTCTTCCTTGCAGAGAGTCTAAAATTGATTTGTTTGGTGGTTCTAGTAGTGCCCAAATGTACCAGAAATCCTTTTAAGTCCTGAGCCTTGGACCAAAGAGAGTAGATTCATCCTGGCTGATATCCAGGATGTCCTCTATAAATTTAATTCCAAAAGTGGCACCTTCTCAGCAGAGAGTTCTTTTTGGATTTTCTTAAATTTTGTTATCATTTTTTATGAATCTCCTTGTACCCCTTGGAAATTACTAAGACAGAGGGTTATATCCTATATCTGAATGGCTAATAGGCTATGGCAACACAGATTTGCCACTCGGGATTAAAATGGGGTTTTGAATGCCACTTACTCATGGAGCACCCAGACTGTCCCATGACTACTTTATCTAAATATCATCTTCCTTCTTCACAGTGCATCACCTTCCTGAAATTCTCACCACATTCGCATTGAAAGAAACCGCTTATCATATCCAGTGCTTCGGCTACAGCTTGTTTTTTGTCCACAGTTGTGAGTCCACCGTGATTAAACAGCACATGAGTTTAATTGCAATAGGTATTCCCAGATAACTCCATGCATGGGCACTTTCATCCATTTTAGATTAATTTATGAGAGCTATTGCTATAAACGTTCGTGTACAGAGAACTCCTCAGCATGATGTGACACACAACAGCCTTTCCCTAGTCTCTGTACTCTTGCGCTCTGTTGCGAATGGGTGATGTAGATCGCTTAAAGTGCATGGTCCTTCAGTTCAAACGTCAACCCTAACCCCGACAGAGATCAGTTCCACCTGAAAAATATCAGGGATCAAGCAGAGAAGTAAAATGTTTAGGTACTTGCAGTATTGTAGGTAATGAAGCAATTCCACCGGACACCCTAAGTAAAATAGAACAATTGCAGATGCCTCAATCTAGGAAAGAAATACTCATGGGTACTTTTGGGTACTGAGAAAACATGTACCTGGGTTTTCAATCATTGCTTGGCCACTGTAGTTACTTTTATGAAAGGGAAAGTCGTGCAAAAGGAACCCAGAACAGGAAGAAGCAGTAAAAACCCTAATACAGGAATTAAAGATGTATCAGTCACTGGGGCCAGTACACACTCGTGACTCCATTATAGGAGAATGTGGTTTTGCAGAACATGGTACTTATTGCAACCTATTCCAAACCAGGCTGAACAGGCCAAAAAGACCCTTCATATTTATTTCAATTGCATTTGAAGAGACAGAAGAGAGATATTCCTAGTGGGAAAAGGGATTTTTGTCTTTGGTTCAAGCAATTAAACAAGTTGAGTCACTAAGGAGTAACCTGTCCGGAAAAAACCCACTGAGATTTGTGTTTTTCTCCCTTTCCAGGAACATACTGGGAATAATACCAGCACACCTCCCCTGGAAATCGAGTTAACCGTCAAAGGATTGCTTATCCTTCTCAGAGAAGTAATCATTGCCAGCGTGAACCTAATTCAGCTCACACATCAGCAAGCCAAACCCACAGGGTGCAAACCCTCACTTCTTTTATGTCAATATGTTAACTACTGTAAATTCTACATCATACATGTTTCTTAGTTTTGGGTGCAATCTACTGTAACAGCAATTATAAGGCAAGATGACAAGGGCACCTTACCCACTGAAATTTGAAACCTGGGATAATGTAACTAAATTTGAATCGAAATTCCAGTCCTGGTGGCATCTAGTCAATTTTACTTATGACTCTACCTACAGAAAGCCACGACTTTTGTTTTGACAATACGCAATGCTTTGGTATACACCACATACCCAGTCACTAAAATGTGTTTTACCTGTTTCCTAGTATTGCTCTGGCATTAGTTAGATAATTGTATTACAGCCTCTACAAAGTCAAAACACTTAAAAGGCTCTTAGCTGGGTAAGTGGGAAGATAAATGAAAAATCTTCATATACTTGGATGAAGCAACACAAACCAGTTTCCACATACAAGATTTGGATGGAGTTCTGCTATTTGCAGTAAGGTTTTGGTTTTGTAGTTGCTCAATATTTTGGACTGACTGAAAAAGCAGGAGTCTGCATACTCCTCTTCTGGAGTTGTTTGGATCTGTGTGCTGGAATAATCCAAAGCTGGAAGCTGGTGGGTAACCAAGGTGTCATAGTGCCTCTGAGACATGGTACCACTACCTGAAACAGTCTGGATCATCAAGAAAGTTAATTCTCACCTAAAGTCTGGGATGCTTGACAGAGGTGTCTCAGGGGGACACAAGGAAACACACTATAAAAGGAGGGAGAGGCAGAAATCAAAATAAAACCACTGGCTTTAAAAGCTGTGGATAATACTCATTGCCACATTAGTCTGAAAGCTGATTTTAGCAGTCTGTGGGAACACCTTGAAAAACTATAGATTTCTGCCAGGTAAGTACCGATAATAAATATTTAAAAGCAAACAGGTCCAGATTTTAAGTAGGACAAGTCACAAACATATGGGAGGAAGATGAACCTGAACAGGGTGGTAAGATGCGGTGGCTGTAACGTAATGTCCTGGCATTAATGAGTTATTGTTTGGAAACTCTGAGGTGCAGCAGCACTTCGCATGGAAGTGTGCCAGTCAATTATTCTCCACGCTAAAACCATTCGTATGTCAAAATGAACAGAGGAAGCCACCTCCACTGTCTGCATTACCAGCAGTTCTGCAAAGATGCATACGTTAAGCATTAGATACGGGTTTATACACTTCCAAATGGCAAACCGGCTATCTTCGGCTAGATTAATCACTCATCCACAACTGTAAAACCTTACTTGCTGTTGGACTGAAGTGTTACAGCTTTTCTACTTCAGATTATATTTAAGGAAAGAAATACTTGTCATATATGCAAACCAGGGAAGTGAAAAATATGTTTGTTTAGCCACAGTGAAGGCATACAGGCTGGACCTGGCGTGCGTCGTAGTTGAGTGAGCTGAGTTATATTGTATTAATAGATCAGGTACTCAGGAAATAACAGTTTGAGCTGAATGTGGTGAACTACAATTGAATTTCACGAATACTTTGGACTCCCAAAAGAAAAAGCTGGGAATGTTTTCAAGACAGCATAAGTATTTTCAATTTGTATCTTGAAACAAAATTTCATTCTGAAATGTGATTGTGGTTTCCTTAGGAAAGTGAAAAACCACTCCAAAACCACATAATGTATTACTTCAGGAAAGAAGCACCAACATTTTTGGTTCGGAGGGAGAACTTTTTTCTCCATTTTGATCAGCAAAACAGAGCTCTTCACAAAGGTCACATCAGGAATGTGCAGTGAAAGATACTGGCAATACCACTGTTTTTTTCATTTACTGGAAGTGTTGCAAGGTACATAACGGTTGACACAGGTAATTGCAGGAAACGGAAATGGACAAATGATCTCATGGTTAAAACAGTGGAATGACACCACAGAGGTACCTCCTTTTTCACCCAGACTGCTCATGACTGGTCGCTACCTGTGCTGCTCATTTTGTGAACTCCAGATGCTGTAAGCAAAAACGATGAGAACTTAAATCTGCAATAAATATGTGATCTGTGAGGCTGAGTTTTTAAAATTTTCTTCAACGAAACAGACTACTGCTATCAGATAGCCAGAGCGTCCTGCCTCAGTTTCCTATTTCTGCAAAGACAATTATATCATCTGATTTCAGAGAGTTGTTATGGAAATGTTTTCAACCACATTCAGGAAGCTTGCAAAGATACTACAAGGGTGAACACTGATGAGCCTGCAAGGAAATTACTCATTCTATTTCAAGAGCAGGTTTTGAATAGAATGTAATAAATAATACTCAACCCTGCTGTGATTACAAGGCAAACACGCTTTGAATCATAACTCTTCTCTGGGATAAATAACGGGGAAAAAAAAACCAACTTTCTTCCAGGTTTGGGCTCTGGACTTGAACCTTCCCAGTTTGCTAACCAGAACTGTATAGACAGCATGGTCCAAAGGACAGTCTGAGATGTGCTTCTTGATGGAGCTGAAACATGACTACTCAGGTAGCAGAGAGCTACGTGTAAGAACAGCCATACTGGGGCAGATCAAAGAGCTCAACAGCTGTTTAGGGGAGAGGTTTACAAAACCAGCAGCGATCCTGTACTGCTATATTCTTTAAGTTCCCAGCAACTTACAATGAGAGACTTCTAAAGTGAGAGCGGGAGCCTTCGCAGCAGGAAAAATGCTGGAAGGGATTTTCTTCTATGAGCGTGTCCATATTGCTTTCTGAACCTGAGGAAAACCCGTGGCAATAAAACATGCCCAAGTGCCACTGTTTACCAAAACACTCGATTAAGAAGTACTTCCATCGATTTGCTTTACGGTGAGACCACCTCATCCAAGAGCACAGACAGGCAGAGGAGCAAGACGTGCGCCAGCAACACAGACGACCCAGCCTGTCTTTACAGGCAAATCCTTAAGCTCTGCTTAATCATTTGATTATCTTCCATCCAGGAAGAACTTTTTGTAAGCTTGACATTTTTTAATCCCTGAACTGACTCAAAAACTTTCGCTTTACCTGAAGAGCAGGTACATATGCTCACATATTTGAAAAAAAAGAATGAGGAAAAAATATCAACTTATATCTGTAAGCTCTATAAACTATTTGTATCCTATATTCCGTGCGGAGACACTGTGTTACTTCACTCTCAGCTTCTTTGACAGTGTCCTTTTAGACTTGAATAATCCCGTCTTAGAAAAACATTTCAACAAACTAATAAACAACAGCTCACTGTAAAATCATCTGCATTTTTTCAGAAGAATTCGGCATTACCATTGAGATCACTGCACAACAGCCCAAAAGCTGTTCAAGAGCCACCTGTTACTGGAGGAGGAAATACACTACTAAGTGAACACGCTGACCACGACCTTTTGCCATGATGCAGAGTCTCGGCTTTGCAGAAGGACAGAAAATAGCACGTAATCACATATTACACCACAAGCCAAAGTTGGGCTAAATAAAGGCCATGCAGACAACATTAATTCTTGTGTTTCCTTCCTCTGTAGTGCTTGCTTGTTGACTTTGCAAACTTAATATTCCTTCAGCATTTTTTTGTGTACATGCTTTTTTTCTTTTTTTTCCTAAGCACATAAGTTAGTGCAGCTGAACAGGAAAGACGTATGAACTCAGACATTACAAAAAGTGATAAAAATTGAAGAGACTTATTTAGGAAACTGAGAAACACAAAACACAAAGCTTTCTTCCATAGACAGAACAAATTAAAAGTTTCCACAGTTTCCAAACTTAGCTATTTCTGTACACTTTAGCTTTAGACTAACATTTAGAAAACATTAAAATAATCTCCAAAATTTACTATTATTGCATGGCTCACCAGGAACGAAGCACTCAACTGTGAACACATTTCTGAAGGAAAGCAAATTGAAGTGGAGAGCAGGAACAGCCCAATGCTCAGTGAATTTTAACATTCTACAAGGTGGCATCATCTAACTAATTAAACTGATTACATTTGAGAACTCGAAAGGCCTAAAGATAAATTCCTAATCTTGAACAGTCTTAAAATCCTTGATTATTAATCTGCTAATTGTGTGAAGGCATTTGCTATTAACTTTAGAGTTTCAGAAGGAGAAAAGAAAACAACCTTTGACTATCGCTCAAAGCCGTTTTAAATAATAAAGTGAATTTCTAAACTGATTCCCACTGCAGCTGCTGAAAGAAAATAATTGCATTCTGTATCAGAAGGCAAATTTAAAGTGAACAGAAGGACAGTTAAAACTATTCTCAGACTTCCAAATATTAGTTTTTCTAGTGCTTTATTCTGATGGCAAATATAATTCATCACGAGACACACGTAGCAAGGAATCTATCCCCAGTGTGGCCATGCTCCTCTTTACTGTGCAAGAGAAAATGTTTAATGTTCTTAACCCTATTTACAGCTAAGACTAAAGTAGCACTGTTATCACCATGCACTAAGCAAGCAGTATTATCTGAGTTACACAAAAGTGAGGACAGAGAACAGGAGACAGAGGGAGGAAGGTACTGAGAAGGAGGCAGCAGCTGGACTAGATGATCATTATAGGTCCCTTCCAACTGAACTATTCTATTCTGTTCTGTTCTGTTCTGTTCTATTCTATTCTATTCTATTCTATTCTATTCTACTCTATTCCTCTGAGAAGCAGCAGTAGATTGAACCCAGGTCTCCCAGCTCCTACTCTTTGAAATGTTTCCTAAACAAAAAGATGTATGTAATTTAATTGAATTAATTTTTAAACGTATATCAATTCACTGAGTAGATTAAGAAACTCAAAGACAGTTACCTTCTTAGGAGTTTTGTGAAAGTAACTGGCTATAGATAGTTTATTCATGTCCCGTCCCATCCCCATGACAAAATATGCAGCCCACTTATCCATCATCTGATACCAGCCAGTCCATTCTATAAATATGCTAAATACACACTAGTGGCTGTTAAACTGTTAAAAAGCTATTCTTACAATCAAAAGACATCCTTAGAAAAGTTTTCACTCTACTATGTAAACAAATACTTTAAGAACCCTTTCTGACAAGTCAAGTGTGATTTATAGTGGGGACAGAGAAGAATCTACACGATGAGTTCTTGGTCAAAAATGGGGGGGTGGGGAGGGAATAGCTAGACAATTTACTCACATACAATACTCACAAAATTATGGAAGAGGATATGCTATCAATCTCTAAATGAAGCAACCAAGCCTCCTGCAAGCTCAGAACAAATACTGTGGCTAGTTACTAGCTCTCTGCCAACGGTCTATGAAGCACCAACCAAGGGTGTACAGGAATTCTTAATAACCACTCTTCATTTTTATTACAAGGACCAGAAGCAGATTTTTGCAACCTGACAGGCTTTTCAGAGCTAAATCAAAAGACTTCTGCTGACATCAAGCCTTAGAACTGTCTCTGAAAAGAGAACACTGGCAGCCACATGATTTAAATTTTAAAAAATTAGTTACCTCATTAAGTACTAATGTGTGTTCAGCAGGAAGACAGTCCTACACAGTGAGAGTGATATGGGCTGGATGATTAAGCCGAAGACTAGCATAATAAATATGTTCAGTTTCAGCAGGTAGAATTCCTCAGCTAAAGTTTCTGAGTTAATTGTTGTTTTGCTTTTTAATCCCAGTTTTCACCAAGGAATTACGACATAATAGGCCAGGTAAGGCTAGTGAAGGCTTCAGCGACTAGTTGAGAAAATTACGCAACATCTCCGTTTCTAAAGCAGCTGAATATGCGGGGCTAGAGAAGGAAACAGTGGATCGTGCAGGAGCAAGTAAACGAAAAAAACATCTTCTACCATCTACTTGGTAGTTAACCAACATTAGTGGCCCACAGATACAAGTTTACATGCTCATCAAACCTTACATGAATCACTTTAGTAGCTTAATCGGTGATGTGAGTGGGGTTCTGCATCACAGTTTACTATGAAAAAAACCCACATCAGAAAGCCAGAAACCAAACAAAAAGCCTATCATCCACAAAAAGGGTAAAAAAAAAAAAAATCCTCAAGGATACTCAAGCAAATGCGAGTGTGGAGATAGATGGTCTATGTCAATCTACTTCACTCTGTTTCCTGAACCTTTCCTGAACTCCATGCTGTACAATCTACACAAACAGCTACAGGGAAAAAAAAAATGCTGCAAATTTGCATCAAAAGTGAAAGACCCAGATCCAGATTCACTGCTGTTGTCCTCTCTCTAAGGTAAACTGTTTCCTTCTGAAAGGAAGGGAGCCAGAGTCTATAATCCTGCAACAGAAAGCCTGGGATGCCTTAGCACAGTGTTTTGAAAACTCTGGCCTTGGAAATACCAAAATTCACACACAAACTGAATACTTATAAATAAAATTACCTACAAATGTATCTTCATAGATTTTATAGATACTATTAGACCAGGCTCCTCGGGTCCAAAACACCCTTTTAACCTATATTAAACATAATGTGTTAATAAAGAATAATGTGATTTCTGTTATGTCTGTATTTCAATATCTGTTACAGTACATTCTTTAATATGTATGTGTATCGTACAGGCTAATAAATGTCTGGTCAGCATATTTTCTACATTGTGTATACAGTTTGAGTGTGCTAAACCACATGATCCACTATTTTTCACTTGCACACATATAAACTCTATGTTTTTACTCCAAGCTGATAAATACCAGTCCCCTGCAATTAAAAGAGCCCTGCACTTGTGTCCCCGTGGCACTCTTCCTGAGCCCTCAGAGGTTTGTTAGCTCAAGCACCACAACTCCTCAATTTCTGCCTTGCTTTTCCTTTCAGCAAATGATGTGTGTCTCACTTCAGGAGAGGCAGGTGAAGACAGGCAAATCAAAAACACATTTTGTTCCCTTATGATTATTTCACAGGGATGGCCATGAGCGCAGTGTAATGTTTTGTTGTGCAAATCATTATTCCTTCTCTTCCCTTAGAAGACTTTGTATTTAGATGTGCCTCTATATGTTCTTTGTGCATTGTTAGGCCAGGCTTTCATTTTTCCAGCAGTGGACTCTTCAATGTACAAACACAACATCTGTACAGAGTAATTTTTTCAGTAGTAACAACACTTTTTGACAGAGAAGGTGTGACAGGATGAGTTCCCTTTCCAATGGGATGAGTAAGAACATTTGGTGAAGTGCAGGAATGCCACACAAATGCTAATACAAATTTTTTTATTTTAAAAAAAGAACCTGTTATACTCATCATTTTATGGCGATTTTGATGTTTTCCCTTAATCCTGCCTTAGCTGATAAAAAGAGTTTTTTTAATTTAAAGCTGCTAGAAGTAGATACGAGATAAAATATTATTTCCACATATATTACAAAACATTATCACCACTATTGATTTATTCTGAATCTTTAGAATCCACAAAGCAATGAAAGGTGCAAGAGGTTGCTTCTTTAACAGATTATAGTTAGCACCTGAACACAGTACATTTTTCCTGACATTTGAAGCTCTTGCTAACATGTCACTGAAATCAGCAAGACTGCTTATAGTAGGAGAAGCATACTCAGGATTAGGTGAGCAGTTCTTCTACAAAGTCTAAATGGTAGAACACTGGCCCAGGTTGCCCAGAGAGGTGGTGGATGCCCCATCCCTGGAAACATTCCAGGCCAGGTTGGACAGGCTCTGAGCAACCTGATCTGGTTGGAGATGTCCCTGCTCCTTGCAGGGGGGTTGGACTGGGTGGCCTTTAAAGGTCCCTTTCCACCCAAACCATTCTATCATTCTATGAATCTAAACCTGTTTCGACAGCCATATTCCATAGGCATTTGAATCACTAAAAGTTTTCTTGCTGCCATTACGAAAAATAGAACTAGGAGGACAAGGAATAACAGAATAAATGCTATCAAAAAGAGCAAATTAAACTTTACATGGAATTTGATAATGTATCGTGAGTATGTCTGGTGAAGACATAAGGAGTAGACATGGAAGAAAAAGAAAATGAATCAAATGAGATAAATATTCCTGATGAGTGATGGAGAATGCTATACAGAAGCTAGTTTAGATAACACCTGTGCTAAGGAAGTCTCTTTTATAAAGACAGAGCTGTTGATGAAATACAGTTGAACCTTACAATTCCATGATTGCCCAAAAAGGAGGCTCAGAATTATTTAAAGAAGGACGGACGAGCATCTGACACTTCCCCTAAATACCTTTTCAAACTGATGTCTTTTATTGTGCTCACAACCACTTTCTACATAAATTTCTTTATTCTTTCACTTGGAAAAGGAACAGTATTGTTCTCTTTCCTCCTCCCCACTCGTAACTTTTCTTTTCTAAACAACAAACTAATAGATAAAGCTAAAACTAAAAGCGAGCTGAAGATTAGAAAGATATTCTATTGTATCACTGTCTTGAACATGCTTTCGAAACCACTTCTAAAAAATCTTTTATTATGTTAATACATTTTGTATTGATACCATTCCCTACTGAAACACAGATGACAATAGCATTTATGAGCGTTTTGAACTGCTCTTTTTCTTCTTTTCCTACCGATTCTCAAGCTTTCGCCATAATTGCACAGGACACCTAGAGGCACTGCCATATGTTGTGGACATCATCTCCTCCAGAGTGATCAGCAACACTCAGTCTTGCCTCGCGCACTCCACTTATCACAGGTATGCCGACATCCATGACAGCAGACATCCTGCCCGTGTCTCCCAGCTTAATTAGAAGTGTCATTTTTCTGGACTCAGACCCTATGCAGAGAAGTTGTAATGAGTCTAATGCATGTCTAAAACCATCATTTCCACAATAGACCCAGAAATACATCATTATCACAACAGTTCAACTATATCCTTGTTCTCCATATGATTTAATTGTAACTGCTACTCTTTACACAACATGCTGGAGGAGTTCTATTCACCAGCTCTGTGTTGGTGGGCCCTCCTGTCAGCATCATTAGCAGAGGAAATATAAGGTGAATGTAGACTTCACACGGATAACGAGCATGCTGAAAAAAGTAACTCCGGCGAAGAACGGCATTGCTTCTGAAATGTGTCATTGAATAGGTCTTTTAGTATTTCCATTAGCTATCTTGCTGGTGACACAAAGCTGGGGAATGTTATCAATACTGAGGCAGATTAATATAGCAGAGGAATAATTGGATCAGATTAAGAAATGCAGTAATACAGACGGGATAGCATTTACTAGAACAACAGGCCCGTTCTCAATATCTAGGGATTAATGGGTCCCTCTGAGCTGTGGGCTCAAAGACCTAATCAATCATTGATCCATACTGCTGTTATTCCATGAAAAAGGCAAGTGGCATCCTAAGAATGTATTAGATGAGGTATTTCTGGTATAGATGCAAAAACCTGAGTATCATTCTACAAGATCTCAGTGAGCTCTCATCTGGAACATCACATACAGACATCGTCACTAAAAAAAACCGCAAATTAAAAGCACGCACAGAGGAGCAGAGAGCTTAGCACTCATGCAGAATTCAGATTAACTGTTTAGATAAACCAACAGCACAGTACATTCCTATTAATTTCAGCCACTGTTCTTCCCTGATGTTTTCCTTATATATTTAAGTATCAGTACAGAAACAAGTACTCATGTATGTAAGTTATTCATACATAAAAGTGAAAATTGGAAAAGGTGTCTACATATTACTTCAATGATGTTACTGATATTCCTACTATCGGTTTCTATCCTGCTTAGAAACTAGTCAGCACACATTTTAACCAAACCAAGTGAAGGCAGGACTGTATTTTTCTTATGTCAGATAGAACAAATCATATATAATTTAAGTCAAACACACAGTGGTAAAAGGAGCAGGTCTATATAATTTTGCTTCAGAGCTGGACAGTTCTGATCTGGAACCAAAAATGTTAAATTTGTATTTACTGTGTGTTCAAAATTATGGTCCACTGTTTTAGAGAATACAGCCTCACACTTGGAGGTATATGAGCAAAAGCCTTCAAAGCATCTACTCCCAAGCAGTTTTATTGATCCTGATGTTGCAAAGAAATGGTTTAATCAGGCAACTGGTAGCCATGTAATGAGAAATATATCCAATGCAGGTACTACAGTCCTCATTTTACAGCATGGGGAACATGGAGTTGGTCTCTTCAAGGAATCTACAACTCTATGTCACATTCAGTCTGCACCTCCAGTGATCAGCCTAATGAAATACATTCACCATTTTTACGTTCCCAATCTTCTCTAAGCCACTTGATTTTGATCAAGGGCATACATTTACATTTCTTGGCACACAAACAATTAGACCCAGGATGGACAGCAGACCTAATCATCAGCTTTCCAGTTGCATGGAGGAGAAATAGGCATGCGTGCTACTTAAACTTCGCAAGTAAGGCTTACATAAATCTTTCAATTTAAGGATTGATGACAAAGCAAGTCAAATCAAAGCATTTTGTACTTTTCCTAAAATGCTAGCTCCCAGAATAATTTCGCTCTTTCCAAAAAAAAGTGACAGAATGCCATGAGCACAGAAATGATTTTTAAAAGACCTTCTCCAAAGCCTGATACAAAGCTACCATTGAATGCAGTCGTCAAAATAACAGTCATTTCCATAACCTCCCTCTATACGCATACCAAACCCTCTAAAAAAGATACAACTGCCATACCAAATCAACTGTCACTACCTGAACCACTATACATAACCTATACAGTAATACTTACAGGGAGTTAGAAAAATTACATCTTTAACTTGCACACTGGTTACTTAGCATTTCTAGAATAATACTTCTGCTTCAGACATGACCAACAGAAGTTAACTAGAATTCACTTAGTGGCTTCCATCATAAAAACCAGAAATCCCAGATGTTTAAAAGTGGAAAATTTTACTGAATATTTACTTTATTTGCTTCACGTACTCACACGTGACTAGAGAATTGTGCGAAAAGCACGCTCAGACTATTAAGTTCCTCTCATTTTTTGACATCTCAACCCTCAGGTGACCAAGACTATCAGTTTACTGTAAGGGTAAGGATAAGAAAGTGAATCCTGTATATTCACAAAGAAACCAATTGCTGCTCCACTATGAAATAAATAACTCAAAAATGTATTTATCAGATTAAGGGTTTTTTTTTCCTCAATGAAGAAACAAATCTGCAATAACAGTTAAGATTGGGGTTTTTTCATATCTATAAGCATGGCTGTAAACAGGAAAAAAACAACTAGTTACTAATTGGACAATTCACACAAACAAGAAAAAGGTAATTTCACACAGAAATAGATGGTGCCATTTAGATACTTTATATTCTGGTAAGGTTTCTAAGCACAGACTACCTAGCAAAACACTATAGGAATTAACAAAAGACACTTGGCTGTTCGATAACATGACAAGCATCTCTGATTTTACACAGACGAAACAGCCTGGTGATCTTTTTATGACAGTCCCTCCCTCCTGCTGATTCACGGCTTATAAGTACTTGGCAAAGGGCAGCTTTTAAATTTCCTCCTAGGATGCTATTCCACCTCCTTCTGTCCCAGTAAACACCCTTCACATTTCATTACCTAGCCAAGGATGTATGTGTTTATGTGATAAAAAAAAAAGGGAAAGAAAAGGAAAACCAGGGGAAAAAATGAATAAAAAGGGACAAGAAAGCAGAAAGTATAGAACAGAAAATCCTGGCACTGGTCTCTGCCTTCCAGCACAGCCTCGAGCTAAGAGTAACACCAGGATGCTTTTTGCAGATAACACAGCTCTATATAAGCCTGTGTCCTCTGCATCACCCCATTGCTCCAGGGAAGTGCAATTTGCCTTCGGCACAAGCAGGGCTGAGCACCATCACCATCACCCAGCAGCACCGGACTGATGCAAAACAGAGGAGCTACACGGGTCTGGCCTCTTCGCTTTGTACTCACAGCATCTGCTGGGCTGTGACAAAATGAGTTTTCCTACTCAGCTCGTGTCATGCAAAGTCTTATCCACGCCACTGTGCGTATGTGTGCACGCACATCTTCATTTAAAAAAAAAAAAAAAAAGACAACCTGAAGAAAACTGCCGTTAAAGCTTCCCTGTGTGTGCCACGACATTTCAGCTTTCTGTTTTAAGTAACTACCTGTTCCACACAGACTATTTGCAGACGTGACAGATCCTGCAGCAGTACTGTAGTCTTCCACTCTATTGGCTAACTAACAGTCCAGCTGCACATAAGTCAAAGAGCGTGCTAAATATAGGCAAATATTTGTCTAGATATTATATGATAATACTAGTAGATATGTGTCGTTAGGAGACAGCAAATGCTATTTATACGTTCCAGTTTATTTTCCTGTTTTCATCAGGCAATTTTTTAAAAATACATTAAAAACCCACATGTGTGCAACAGGCACGAAAAACTGACGAAAAGGTCTGTACTGCTCAGAGTTGCCCAGGTAGATCTGAAGGCATCGGAATCCATGCCAGCCCTGAAAGCAGTAAGGGCACAGTAGTGCACATTATGTTGGTGTGGTGCCGCTTTTTGACTGTCTGTGTACCCCTACATAGCATCACACTACACCACGCGCACATGGAGGCTTGAACCGAGGCAACCAGCACTAACCAGCTGTGACTGAAAATTCCTACCGTATGTAGGTCAATCTCTTCTGTGCAGACCTTTGACAAAGTCTTTCTAGAAAAGGATACGACTTTGATTTACTCCCCTAGCATTTGCACATGCCTACACCAGTATCTTGAGTTGGTCTAGTTCAAAGCCACCTAATTCTCCCCCTGGGCTGCAGAAGAAGCTGGGGACTGCACAAGGCAGCAGACTTACTAGGAGCAAGGGATGCAACATGTATGAGGAGATCCAAGAGTTTATATTCTTGAAAGTTAGATCCCAAGTTACCAGTATGCAAGAAAGACCTGTGAAATACGTGCACCTGCAGTCCCTGAGGAGACTACGGGGAGCCACATGATGGTTTCTACACATGTATTGCTTGGGTAATGAGCTGTCTAACTGGTTTACTAGTCATGAAGTAGGTCTTCATCATGCCAAATGCTTTATGAACACAAACCAAAAAGTGTGCCCAGATGCAAACAATCGGAGTCCTGGGATATGATTCTCACCCAGGGAAAGGATATTTTCATCAATTACCCTGGTTTGAATACTTCAGTTCAAATGTGGAGTGTCCCAAAAAAACATAAGTAGTAATTCATTAGACTTGACTTTTATTCAGGTAAAAGTCCATTTTTATAAGCAGGCGCACTGGACAGCAGAAATGCCATTAGTCTAAATCCAAAATCTATACAAGTTGTGTAACCTTGAGCCCCATCTGCTGGTACCTGACCTCTTAACAAACATCCTTTGTCTTACAGGGGAGTGCTACTGAAGGTCTGATGTACAAGCCTAACAAACTTACCTATAGATTCATTTGGTAGCATAGGTTTGTTTCTTAACAGATCTAGTTTCATCTTCAAATATATGTTTGTAACACAGAGTTACAATTGTTTCTGGATAAAGCTAAAAAAACCCAGCATGGGTACTTTAAGGACTGCATTTGCTTATAAAGCATTCGACTTACTCTTTTCAGATGCCTAATATGATATTATTGCCTATACCATTAAGCTCTCTTTTCCCTTTGACTTCTCTATCCTAGCCTATAATTTTGATGATTCTGCTGTCCTCAGGCTTTTCTGCTAGAACAGTCCCAGCCTGAAATTGTGCCAGATGATTTGAAACCTCTTGTGGCAATACTAGTAAAAGAAAACACATCATTCCCATTTCAGATAACCACATCACTGCTAAACACGGAAGACTGTCAAGTTAAATAAGCTGCTGCTGAAGTGCAGCCAAAAATCCAGCTTGCATCTAAAAAACAGCAAAGAGAATACTGAATCACTGTGTGTTTGTTCACAAACCTGAGAAGGAATGCATTTACCTTTAGGATTAAATATATTCAGATTTTGGTAATTTTCTTTAGTTTTATGCTACTTGATGAAAAATTTTAAATACCTTGATAATCATGATGACCTTAGTGAGAGACCATAACATTTCTGATACTCACTGCTGTATTCAGGAAATACCCAGTTCTTATGGCACATCTAATATAAGTTTTCATCTTTTCTTTGCTCTCTGTCTTTTACAAAAAGCAACAGCTTTATCTTTTTGTGAGAAAATACATACCATATATATATTCATTCTTTTCTGAAGATAGTTATGGAAGTCTGGAAATTCATTTCCTTCAAGAATATCCTCTACTATATTATTCGGCGGTTTTAATTGCAAATTTTAAGCTGACTCACTGCATACATCTGATTATTTTAAAACAAAAAAAAAATGCATGCAATTCCAGTGCAGAAAATTACTATTTCTGTTTAATGGAAGCCTGTAATCAGCATGATTTACTTTCTTGCTCTTAAAAACTTCAGCAGTTATGAAGTTAATGAAAGAAATAGGAAACAGCTTAAAAATAACTGTAACATAGCTGAAATCAGTGGAGTATATTTGAAACCCCTGATTTTTAGGACAAACATTTGAAACTTGTTGGTCTTGGAGACCAAGAAACAATCCCTTCAGGTTTTAATCTTGAAACTATCCTACATGTCTAGCAATTTGATTGTTTTACTTGGATTTACTAACTTTGCTGACTTGGGGGCAGGGGAAAAACACCACCAGAAACTCAAAAAGAAACAGAAGAAAGTTACTTCTTTTATTAAAGGTTACATTTCTGTCTTCTTCATTGAAATATTTTCAATAATTTTATGGAAATTCTGTTCTTCTGAACACAATCTGATTCTTCTCCAACCAAACCCACCAGAACACAGCATCATTACCAAAGGTTGGGAAATTAAAAAAAAAAAAAAAGTGACAAAAGAACCTAGTTAAAACAAAACTAGAGTCCTACAGAGGAGAAGTGGAGAAAGACTTTCTGCTTGGCTTGAGAAGGATCCTGCTTTTACACACATTCTCATAATCTCCACAGATGCCTCCTCTATGGCACTAATCCTTCCTACTACTTCATCTCAAAGGTCATTCCAGTGACCACAGCACAAGCATCACCAGTAAAACCGGGGTGACATATTCTGATGTGGTCCTGGCTGTACACCATCATCATGCAGGCTGTACCTCAACAGCATTAATGAACTCAAAAATACAGATGACTTCAAAGAGAAGTTGTTCTATCTTGCTCCATGAGAATGCAAAGTAGACATATAATTCTCCTGAAATATGATTAAAAACCAAGATTTTTTTTTAAGGCAGAGTGTAATTACTATTAAAATAAGAAAAGTTTTTATAAGCTAAAAAAAAAAAAAACCCACAGAAATTTTATGACAATTGTGTCTTGGCTTTATTATAGTATTTCTTGATGTTCTACAGCTGTTCAACCTATTTCCAGTCCCTTTTCTTAAGGTCGCATGGGATTATTTGAACACAGTAATTGTGTGGATGTTTTGTTAGCCATGAGGTAGAGAGATGCTCATGAATGGTACCATGAAAATGGCTACGGGAAGCAGGCGTTAGCAAAACATTCCTTTCCTGCATGTACTAGTCATTACTCATGTAGCAACCAAAACTTTGCAGAGTTCACAACCATAAAGGAAAACAGGAGAAAGTAGCAGCAGATGGTTTAAGGTGCTGTTCTCTGTGAAAAAAAACCTGGGGCCAAACTCTCAGCTGGTGGAAGACAGAGCTGCTCCAAAACTGCCCGAGAACCGGGCTCTGGCTTTCAACCAGAAGCAAGCAGGGCTCCCTCTGAAAACAGCAACTGCCGACAAAAGGCTATGGAGACAAAAGCATAAATAACGTTAAGCAACTCCTACCCCTATGGCTCATTTCCTCTGCTGTCATAGTTTCTACAAAGATGTTCTGCCATTTTATTTTTTCAGTAGGACTGAACAAAAATGTTAACCTATGCAAGATCTGTCTTCTGTACAATTTTTACTCTGATAGTAAACAATGTCCACCTAAAATCTTTTTCACAATCTGAGATTTCAAAAGTTTAAGGGGACAAAAAGACTGCTATGTTTCAGTCAGGTCTCCTCATTATCTTTCCCTAAAAAGCCAAGTAGAAATCTACAAATATTTTAATTTGGTTTATTTTTAGCTATAGCTTAAGACCAGACATTTTCATCTTCAAAAGGAAACAAAAATTAATTTCACTTGTTTCAAGAATTGAGAAAATTAATGTACAGTTCTTTGAACACGCTATCCCTTCCTCAGTTTGTGCAGGCAGGGGACACAATGTAAGGAGATTCTCTCTTTCACAATGTTCCATTATTTTCAAGTGCTAATATATGCATCTTTGTTAATACTATTTAAGCATAAGACACCTAAAATATCTTGAAAGTGGGAGGTAGAGAAAAATGGATAGCTCCTCATCTTTTTTTGGTAGCACACAGATTCTGCAAATAGAGCACGAATGGAAGTCAGGGTCCCACATCAAATTAAATCACAAGTCTGGATTCCCGCTTGACAATTCTGACTCTGCACTTAGAAAATTGATAGAGATCAATTTTCACAAAAATGCTCCTATATCGTCTCAACTGCCAGGAAGTACTTTGCTTCTTTCATGTTTCAAAGGAGCTGCGTGGATTTTTTTTTTCCCTAAGGAGGAAAAAATGAGTTTCACAAGTGTAATAGTTAAAAACAAAGAAACAAACAAGTTTTACTCATGTGGACCAATGACCTCCACTTGGCCTGCTGGCAGAGCAGTGCCTCAAACTACCAAGGTCTGCTGCTCATCACAACTTAATCCAGAGATGCGTTTCTCCTCCTGCAGGATAAATTGTACCTGACTAATGTTGCTTAACATAAAATCACATTTCTCTCTCTCTCATGAAACATGCTCTAGTACCCAATGAGTTCACTGAATCATTACACATGGTCATTTAAGACATTCGTGGATATTGCCTAAGGTAAATAATTTTCTAAGTCATTTCAATTAAATCATCCACCAGACTGCCTTTTGAAGGCTGATGATACTGGTGTGATCTGCTGCATGTCCAGCATTGTCCAGCCTTTCCATTCTGCATAACATATTATTTGCACTGATAGTGTTAAAAATACTTTTTCCTTTCACCTTTGTTTTCCAAAAGACTTATGCATTGGCCTTCATGAACTGATAATCCCTCAGCTGACTACATGACTTGTCTCAACACTGCAGTCCCCTAAATTTCCAGTTTGGCTTGGAGTAATTAGAGAGTGTACCAGATCAAGGCATCCGGATTTCCTTTCCTTGGAAACCTGAACAATGTAAGAGGCCATGGTAGCATGGAGAGTAAAGGGGTCTCAGACCTCAGCCCAGTAAAGCGTAATGCTTGTACACGCACTTGGGTCTGGGAGCTTGGAAGTCCCCAGCATGTCTCACTTTAGAGAAGAGATTCTCTCTGCAGTCTTTTCTTTTGAAGAAAAACATGCACCAGAGCTGAAGACTGGAATGAATTTGTTTAATTCTCCAAAATCTTTATAACAGATTCATTGCCTCTTGTTCAAACTTCCATTTCACTCTTCGTAAGCTCAAGTAGTGTGGCTACAATGCAGATTTTTCTTCCAAACACTGCTGACTAGAATCATCTGAACACATCCAACTAGCTGATTCTACGACTTTGTTAGTGACTGGTTTTCCCTTTTCACCACTTACGCCATGTATTTGCACCCCACGGACCAGAAGAGCTCGTCCTAATGCATGCTGGAATGGCTGGACAGAGAGAGATATTTCAATGAAGAACAACGATTTTACCTTAATCTTCAACTTCTCCAAGAAACACACTAATAAGCAACCTACTCCCTCAAATTCCTCAGTGACCTTGATTTCCTGCCAGTATGTGAAGGATCCTGAATTACAATAGCTTATATGGTACACAAGTAATATTGCAATACTGACCACAATTACCTTGATTGCCACTTGATTCTAAAAGGAATGAGAGAGCTATGCTGGCTGATGTTCTGCCAATTTTTTCCTTAATTATACCCCTAAGATACAGCCCTTCCTATCCACTGGCACAGCTCATCATAAAAAGTTCTCATCTGCTTGAGTTTGCATTAATTTGTCATCTTTCACTCACGCTTTCAGAAACCATAGAATCAAAGAATCACAGAATGGTTTGGGTTGGAAGGGACCTTTAAAGCCCACCCAGTCCAACTCCCCTGCCAGGAGCAGGGACATCTCCAACCAGATCAGGTTGCTCAGAGCCCCGGCCAACCTGGCCTGGAATGTTTCCAGGGATGGGGCATCCACCACCTCTCTGGGCAACCTGGGACAGTGCTTCACCACCCTCAGCGTAAAAAATGTTTTCCTAATGTCTAATCTGAATCTACTTCCCTCTATTTTAAAACCATTACCCCTTGTCCTATCACAACAGGCCCTGCTGAAGAGTTTCTGTCTGTCTGTCTGGTAAATTAAATAGTGCCTTAGAAACAGAACGGTGATTTTCCAAATGCTATTGTGGAGCATTACAGAAATCTTTTGTTTTAACTAGATCATTACTGTCCTTTCACACCTCCATTTTCTCACTCTTTCCTATCATGTCCAGCATATGTCACAGCTGTGTATTTTCAAAGCTCTTTGAAAGGATATTTCTTAATGTATCATCTCTTACTCAGTAACAAGAAGTTCAGATGAACATTCCATGTATTTGAAAATTCACCACCACAGCACCCTGTGTTTCATTCTCTCCCACATCGCCCTTTAGCTTTGGAAATATATTTCTGAGAAGTTCAACAAAGCTGCCTTTCATCTTCTCTAAAACCCATCCATAAAACTCTCCTTGTCACACCATATTGCTGACCTTTAGTTACACCAGGGGATCACGAGCTCTATAGCCACTTTGACCATCACAGTCTCATAATTCATTACGTTCTGTGTTCACACAGTATTTTCTCTTATCTTGAGCCTGCAAGGTTTGGGGATTCTTTTATTTTTTTTTCTATGGTTGGCTACATATAATGCTGTAGTGCCAGCTGATATGAACAGAATTAGATTTACTCAACCATGGTCTTCAAAGACTTGCCATGAAACCTTTTGCCATGCCACCAGTTCTGTTGCAATTCAATACACTTTTCCTACACAAAGAGAGAGGCATACTACTTACCCCAAATATCACTCTTAATATTTGCAAAGCAATTTCATGCTCTAGATCAGAAACTGTAGGAGCAGCAATAGCACACTTGCGCAACTGGACATCAAGCCAATGACTCAAAAAATAAAACAATCACCACCTTCTTGCAACCAAGTGCACTAGGTAGGAGTACCAGAAATCAGTAACTGTCCTGCTACATCTAAGCATCCTGCACGTTACGCCCTCAGTGCTGCATCAGCAGCACCGTTACTATTTCAGGACCCTAGTGAAAAAGTCAAATGAGAAAGCACGCCCTTAATTTAGGGCTCTCGCACTGCAGTACATTTGGCTGGGAGAGAACACTTGTGTAAGCGTTACAGGGAAATTCAGGAGTCTGCACATTAGCCCTGAATGTAATCCTCGGTTGGTGACTTCTGTGATAAAGAGTGAAACGTTTATATTTCAGAAGACGTTTTCCAGAATCCACAGCATTGCAAGATTGTGCTTTTTTTTTATTCTAAATTCTATTGAGCACCCTCAATTTGTAATGAAGGCAATCAAAGGCAATGAAAGCTCTCCAACCTATTCGGCCGACGTCTTCATTTTTCAAGTAAAAGAAACATTTCATACCAAACTAAAAGAAGCATAGTTCATGATCAATGGTCAGTAATCAAGACAATTTAATTTATACATATTTTTGTTTTTCTTTTTATGCAGATTGCCACATATAGATCACCTATGTTTACACACTGCTTTTATTAATAAACCAGTGCATTTTATTGGTTAATTTGCTGGAAACTAATTTCTTGAGGCAGAGCCCAGTGAAATGAAGCGCCCATAGTTTTTATGAAAAATATAACAGCGCGTCCCATTACTTTTAAAGATCAGCTGCTCTATTCTACAAAATATCTAATTTCTTAGCTCAGCCTAGAAATAGGGAGGTTTCAAATTAGATAATTAATTATTAGAAAATGTCTGTTCTTCCCCCAGAGTGTAACCGAAATGAATCACCAATTCAGTTCATTTTAATTTCTTCCCTTAACGCTCATATCAGCAGAGTTGTTAAACTCTTTGCATGATCACTGAATCTTAAATCTACAAATCTCATCATCTTAGCAGGAGGTTTTCATCTGAGATCTCTTGTGCCAAATCCAGATTGAATTTTAAAATGCAGACTTACAACTTCATTCCAATATACTTGAAAGCCGTGGTTTTCTGTCACAATGTGGAAATTGGACATTTCTATTATTACTGTCTCAAGGAGGAAAATGTTCAGGAAAAATCACTACATACTGTTATCCATTTTTTTCCCATTTGTATTTCATAAACAAATATAAAAGGAAGTTAATAATGGAAGTAAATCTTTGCTTTGGGGTTCTTACTGCCAGCTCACACAACTGCAAGACTATAAAGCAAAAACTGCAAAACAAACCAAAAAACTGCAGCTTCTTCAATGTTGCTTAGTCTACTTTATTAATGACAAGCAACAAGTACAAAGTAAACAAACACACAAAACCAAAAAACATCAGATGTACCCTGTAAGTCTTAGATTTTATTTTTGCTAGCATTTACATAAAATAATCTTATTATTTACAATGAAAGCCAAAATAACCCCAGTATTCTGCAGAGGACTAATTGAACAACACTCTTAATGTTCACACAACAACTCAAAATGGGGCTTACAAGGAACCCGAGTCTTCATACCAGACCCCCAGTAAGGGTCATATTTCCAGAGAACTTGGGGTTTTTTTTTAACAAAGAACTTATTTATTTATTTATCCTGCTATGCACTGCTGTGAGGGGTCTGTCTCTGTTACCTCAATCCCCCTCACTGCCGGCAGCGGCGACGGCTCTGGTGCCCCTGAAGCTGCCTCTTGCCTGCTGAAGCAGCTCTGGTCCCACAGATACCTCTATTTGCAGGGTAAAGGCTCCAGCCCCAACCAATCCCTGACCTCACCCCCATTTATCCAGGTCCTTCCCCAAACTGACAGCCCATCAAAAAACACCCATGCCCTCACAGGGGCTCCCCGTGCCCCTGTGGGCAGGGGACTTCACAACTGTCCCTTTTTACAGCTCCTTTTGGCTTGGTCCTTCAGCGTGGCCTCTCTCAGTGGCAGCCCTGCCCTTGACAGCATCCGCTAGCCACCATGATTTGATGTCACCTACACGCTTGGTGGACAAGGACTTTGTCACCTTCTCCAGGCCACTTACAAAGATACTAAACAGGAGAGGCTTCAGACAGACCCCAGTGATGCCCCACTGGTTACCAGGCCAATATGACCCATTGACCACGGTTCTCTGAGTCCCATCATCCAACCAGTTTTTTATCTGTCTCGCTGTCCATCCATCCAAACCACCATGCCCCAGCTGCGATGTGAGAACAGTGACAGCGTCACAAACCTTGCTACAGCCCAGGCACATGACACCCACATCCACACACCAGTCATTTCTTCCCAGAAGGGAATCAGGTGGGCCAGGTATGATTTAACCTGTCACCCCCATGGCGAGAGCTCCCAATCACCTTCTCCTCCATATGCCCAGAAATACCTTCCACAGTTTTCCCAAAGGCTGAAGGGCAGTTTCCCAGAGCATCCTTACCATCTTTTTAGAAGACTGTTGTGGTTTTGCTTAGTGAGGGGGGCCTAAGGTGGTAGCTTCTGTAGGAAATTGCTAGAAGTCGCTCCCCTTTGTTTAGTGGACTTGACCGGGCCTAGGGCAGACCAGCTGCTGGCCAAGGCCGAGCCGATTGGGAGCAGAATGTCCCGTGATAGCGCCTCTGCGATAACGTATTTAAGAAGGGAAAACAGAAAAAAAAAAAAGTAAGAAGAGAAGATGTGACGAAGCTGAGCAAGGGCAGAGGCCCAGAGGGGGAGGCGCAGGCCTCCAGGGCCTTGCAGGCCTCACCCTCTGGCCTCTCGCCAGGCGGCCGACTGGGCCCAACTCAGCCCGGTCCGGCTGCAAGAGGTGGAGAGGAGATGAGATGGGATG
>WHYT01017962.1:111201-122574 GCA_009806455.1 Tetrax tetrax
TGGCTCCTGGCCAAGATTCCCCTGCAGCCTGTGGTGACGACCATGGTGGAGCAGGTTGTCCCCCTGCAGCCCATGGAGGTCCACAGAGGAGCAGAGATCCACTTGGAGCTTGGAGCCCGTGAAGGATCCCGCACCGGGGGAGGTGGATGCCTGAATGCGGCTGTGGCCCGTGAAGGGCCCGCTGGGACAGCCGTTCTGAAGAGACTGCACTCCGTGGAAGAGATGACCCACGCCGGAGCAGTTCAATAAAGGACTGTGGCGTATGGGTGGGACCCCACACTGGAGCAGGGGAGGAATGTGAGGAGTTCTTCCCCCAACTGTGAAGCAGCGGTGTAAAACAACGCATAATGGACTGACAGCGATCCCCATTCCCTCTTCCCCCTGTGCCGCTCGGGAGGGAAAGGGAGTAGAGATAAATGTTAAGTTCGGGAAGGGGGAGGGGTGGAGGAGGTTATCTTGTTTCTCTGTCTCATTATCCTGCTAGTTGTAGTAATAAATGAAGAGTTTTTCCCCAAGTCGAGTCTGTTTTTGCCCATGACGGTAAGGATTTCTCCCTGTCCTTATCTCAAACCTCGAGTCGTTTTTCTTAAATTATCTCGCCCTGTTCTCTCGGATGAGAGAGAGGGGGAGTGAGAGAGACTGCATAGTCTGGTCCGGATCAGGGCTGAACTACGACAAAGACTGATGCAACATTTGCTCTTCTTTAGTCACTGGGGCCCTCCCCAGATCTCCCTGACCTCCCAGAGGTTATAGATGTCTGCCCCTGCAAGGACATCGTCCAGCTCTCAGCACCCTCAGATGCAGTCTGTCCTTCCCTGTTCGCCCACGGGTGAGGCTGTCCCCACCCACCCCAGCTTGATGCTCACCCAGTGCTGGTTATTTCTCTCCTTGATCCATCTCCAAGGACAGAAATATGGCAGGACTTGCTGCGGAGGACTGTGGCAATGGTAGCGTTTAGTTCCTCTGCCTTCCGTGCCCACTGCCACACCAAATCACCCACTCCACTCAGCAACGAGCCCACATTTTCCTTGCCAGGACTCCCTGACAGTATCACTGGCTTCAGTCTCTCTTCCCAAATCTAAGCATCCAAGACAAGATGTTAGAGATGTCAGATCACTGGACAGGTGCCTTTGTTCCCCGCAGGGGAGTCTCCATGAGCTATTACCCTCCTTTTTTTTCTTTGCTTTGTCACTTGGTCAGTACTTGTAACTGCAGAACCTGAGACGGAGAAGGGGGCTGAGATGTGATGCCAGAAGTGACAAGCTTCCAGCTTCTCCCATCATGGAAGTTTCTCTCTACAGCTTATTTGGAGGTGGTCCTCTAGACCTTCCTCCTCCCTTGCAATGCAGGACTTGAGCCATTGGCTTTGTGGGGTCTTTGCAAGACCCTGTCAATCTCTTGTTTGCCCCCTCTGATGGCACACAGCACATCCTGGCAGGCAAGGCCATCACCATCCGCACTTCTGGCATCTCCATATTCTGAGGCTGGGGCAGCAGCATCTTCCCTCAGTACCTTTCATCTGGGTCAAGGGCTTTGTTCTACCAGGGTAGTGGCACCAGCCCATGCCAAAGGCAGTCTTGTTTGGCACATAAACATAATTGGACCATGTTCTCCCAAGAGTAAAATGGCCACCTGCAACACCTGCATTTGAAAGACAATGGTTTTCACTTCATGTACACAGAGCGTTACTCAGCTGGCTTATTGCAAAAAGATTATTTTCACCACTTAGTATTAAAAAAGTTGATAGGTGTTTTATACAATTGCTGGCAAGCAACCCAGATTAAAGGTCACAGATCGGATCATAAAGGGATTTGCAGTCATTAAGGTGCAAACACACCTAATGCAGTGCTGTTAGTTTTTGCTGGAGAGACAGGAATCCAAATCTGAAAATGCAATATAACAACCCAAATTTTGAGAGCTTTCAGCCCACTCTCTGATGAGCTGTACTGCAGCTCTTTCCCAAAGGTTCTGTAAAGCCGTAAAATCCTAAACTATGTTTATAATAATAAAAAACCACACATCTGATTTGAAGATTTAATTACCGGTTTGGACATCAAGTGACAGCTTGCAACGTAGATAATAGTTTTGGCAAAGCTGCCAACATTAATCTAGAGGAAGCTCTGGTGTAGTTATTCTGCTGTATTCACAAGAGGTGTATTTGCATTATTGAAACGGAAGCCACAGAAATCCATATTCCTGAAAGACTTACATTGAAAAGCAACCTACTTTCAAAATGAAATTTGATTTAACATCTACCAGGGCCCTTGCTCTTTGAACCACCAACCGAAAAATCAAAAATCCAGCAGTTCAAGTCAGTTCAACATTGTGAATGGAAAAAAGACACGAAAAAGGGATAAAGTAACAGTCCAGAGAAAAGAAGCAATGGGTTAAGGTACATTATAAAACCTAAACATGAAAAACACTTTCAAATAACACTGTGTTTGACACAGGGAAGGCTTTTGTCTGCGTTTTCTGCCCTGAGTGTGCTGCAGTTGCAGCTGACTCTCGTCCTTGGCCATCACAGTTTGTCACACTGCTGATTTTCAGAACTATTAGAAAACTTTCAATTTATCAGAAGAGTTCCAGGAAAAAAAAAAACCAAAAACTCCAAGTAAAACTTTTGTGCAAAGGAAGAAAGTAAGACCTCATAAAAACCTCAAGTTTGAAGAAACAAAAAATCCAGATAAACAGAAAATAATTACACTTCTTCCGACAAAAAAAAAAAAAACAAACCCATAACCCAAAACCAAACCACCAATAAAAACCAAACCCCAATTTCTTCTTTACTCTTCCAGATGATAGTAAATGCAGTTCAAAAATTCAAATAGTTTGTAATAAGAAAAACTAGGTCACTACATAGACACCAAGGATACATACAGTAGTTTCTAATTCAGGGAAATACTCCCAGAAAATTTCTGGAAAGCCTGAGATAGCTGTACTGAAAGCAGAAGCCTGTTTTATCTACAAACATCACCACCACTCTTCACTTTCTGGTGCATATTGCAGAATATAAATACGATATAAAGGTTTGTTTCGTGTTTGTATGAACAGATTTGTCAGAAAAAAAAAAAAAACAGAAGCCAGCACAAAAATTGCACAGTAGTACAGCAAAGCCTCATGGTCTCCAGCTAATACAACCCTCTTACAATTCATGCCACTGTCATTGATATCCAGACTACCCATGACACCTGGTGACACATCTATGCTGCTCAAAGAACAACACTAGGAACATACCATTGAGTCCATACAGACAAAATTTCTTCCAAATCCTCATTTCTACCAGGAAAATAAGAGATGTACTATGCCTTAAAGAGGGTCAAGACTAAACACTCTCCCTTTCCACCCTGACAGCAATAGGAAGGACATGGCATAAGACCAACCCTACTCCTTGATCCGCCACTGGTAGAGTGATGTCCACCTGTGGCCTTCAGGCTGCTCCCCAAAGCCCAACCTCTGGGCAAAGCCTATGTGGCCAAAAAGCAGAGGCAAGACAGAGTCATTCCACTGCTCAGGGAGGATATAATCCAACAGACATCAGTATTTTAAACTACATCGACTTAGAAGAAGCACCTTCCATAAAGCCAGTTTCAGCAGATATACACTACAGCTTGTAATCTACTAGAACAGTAATTTTATGTCTTTTATGCTGTTCTCTTTCAAAGAACAGATGTAATATGTCTAAAATCTTCAGTAATTTTACTGCTATATCTTAACAGGAAAATGGGGCAGAACAAAACTATACCCTTTCTGAAGCTGCTTTTCTACAGAAAATCTGTTCTGAGATCCTATATTAAAGGCTTTTAAAAATTATTCCAACTGTTACTAAATACATATACCATGCTGTAAACAGACTAGGCATCTGCAATTTGAAATTTAAAAGCTTCTAACACCTCATTTTGAAAATGGAAACGAAATGAGAATCCCTTGCATATACAGCAATAAAGTGGGAACACTGAGTAACACTAACGGAGAGTTCTCCTGAAACAGCGATTGCAGATGATTACCTGTTTGTGAGATCCCCGCAACTCTTTGGGTAGATATTAGCAGTATGTTAACTCTTCTCACACACACAGATTAAATGTATACGCGAGCGGCTGGGATGCTTGCAGCGCAGGAGCTTGCGCTACAGGAGACAGATATATAGCAGATATAAGTCATCAAATCTCACTATTTCTCTTAAAGGTAGAAGCCCTTCTATGTGACATATTGACTTTTGTTTTCAGACCTCAGGGATGCTCTCTGTATCA
This sequence comes from Tetrax tetrax, assembly GCA_009806455.1. Lineage (NCBI taxonomy): Eukaryota > Metazoa > Chordata > Aves > Otidiformes > Otididae > Tetrax > Tetrax tetrax. The sequence goes on from WHYT01017962.1 coordinate 115,449, forward strand.
TTTGGAAGGTATACAGACTTCAAGAAAGGGAAAAAACAAAACAAAACAAAAAAAGCTTGCTGTGACACAAGAGAAAAAAAGATTGCTACGAAAGATGCTAGCTCAAGACATGATGATTATCTGCCAGACTAGAACATTTATAAGGTGAAAGAGTAGCTTCCTGAATCTCCAAAAACATAAAAGAAGAAAACTTCTTGTAATTTTTGTTACAGTCCTTCAGCTCTGAAAACAGTGCTGCTCTAGAGAAAAAGCCCAGTCCAGAAAACTGATTGTAATTAAATCGGGCTGATCTTTATTCCAGCAAAGTTGTGGTACCAGTTTGGGATTTTCCTTCTTCCCTCCTCTGCCTTAAAAGGAAATTTTTAGTTCAGATTTAAGATTCTGTTCAGATTTTTTCTACAAGAATAATGCCATAACCACAATTCGTTATTGGAAAAGAAATCAATATACCTATTTTTAATTATTTATTGCTTTCTATGGGAAATCTGAAGAAATCAAAATTTGTCTATCAAAAAAAACCAAGCAAACAGCAGACTAATTCATCAAAATTAGTCAATAAGAGATATAGCTCCCATAGGGTTGGTGTGTGAAGGGGGGATAAAGGGACATTGCCACTTGGGAAGGTCGCAACACTTTTTGATCAAGTTGTTTACTTGCTGTAAGATGCAGCTTTGTCCAGTTGAATCCAGCTGTCAGATTCAGCACACACACATACACATGAAGTCTTTGTGAAAAAAAATCACTGAAAAAAATTGATATTAATATTTTTAACAGTTGTCTCTTTTTCCTCCTGAAGTAACTGAAGCATGTAGTGATTTTACTCATTCACTTTGGCTTCTTCTTTCTACCTTCTCACTCTTCAGTCAGTCTGAATGGTGGAGCCAGAACCACATCCACTCAACAGTAGTTTCAAAGCAGTTTACTTGCTTAGAAATGAGTCAGGGCAGAATTTCTAAGGCACGCAGCTCCTCCTGCTCTACTGAGAGCACACAGGGAGCTCCTGAGCCTCGTCTGCTTTGCGTGGCCATGGAGTGATCTTTATCCGTAAGACAAATATTTGGCACGAGATAATTAGGGGGAAAAAAAAAAAACACTGTAATCTGCTTTCATCAAAATAACCTACCAAGACAGTTTAGTTAATCAGCATGTGAACGGTCCCAGGATGGTGACATAGCATGCAGATATTCAGGACTGGGAGATGGCAGCAGAAATGCAGAATTTCCTCCTCCGCCCACAGCCACGCCAAGGCAAAGCAGGCAGGGACGCACCGCATGCTGACGAGTCTCATTGCTGTACCTGGTTTCCGCAGTGGGTGATACAGAGCTGTACACAAGACAAGAAGAAATGCGACATTCTGTGCCTTAGGGTGCGATGGGGGAGTGAGTGAACTTGTCTCCGTGCTCAAAATGGTTGAAGTTCACCTGTTTGGCACTGAAAAACAGACTTGAGACATTAACACATTGAGAGATAGCAAGGACCTGGACGGGTAGGCCCAGAAACATATTTCTTGGCAAAAAAAAATGGGTAAGCTGGCACAGAGAAAACTATCTGTAACTTCCCCTTGAAGGAACCAGTTGAGGACATGTCTGGTGTCTAACAGCCCCGTGATGCTTGCTCCTCCCTCCTTCCTCCCATCTCCCTTCCTTGCACCAACGCTGAGACTTGCCTGGTCCTAAGTTATCCCAGCAAGTTAAACTACCCGAAAACTAGGATGGCATAGAAATGAAGGGGTTTTTTTCTCTGCGTAAGACCATCACTAGTTCTGAACTTAGGGAAAAGTCAGTGGCAAAGAGCAAGCAGATGGGCTTGGCCATATTGCCAGATCTCACATGGCAGAGTTGCTTGTCTTGGCTGATGTTTAGTAGCAACTAACTATAGAGATTTAGGAAGTTTCCTACAGTCTAGACCCTTGTTTCACCCCTCCAGTAGCTAAGAGTCTCCGACTGGGAGAAGAATTTAAGTAAAACCACCATAGGAAGGAAACAGTGTAAATGGACGTGTACATGTGCAACAGAACAAAACCACAGCATTTCTTAGAGAAGCTTCTAAAAGAAAACATGCACCTGAACAAGGACACCAGGTTAAAGAGAAGCCTGATGAAGAAAGTCAAGAGGTTACAACAGGATGGGCTTGATCACACCCAGGAAAATGAAAGCCATTATTTAAAAGGTTGATCTTCATCTTGAAGGACTACCTATAAAAGATGCATCATTTTGTATGAGGTCAGAAGGTAAGCCATAAAAAAGGCATCAAAGAAATTAGACAAAAGCATCATTGAAGAAATTGGTATAAGATGTACTACAGAAGAGAACTACTAGGTCATTTTAGCTACTTCTCATGATAACAGCACACAATTTCTCCATCCACATGGTACACTATTCACAGGACTAATCTAATCTTCCCTTAAAATTGTTCAAATAAATGGATGTTCACTGGTTTTAAAACAGTTCTGGAATAGTATCTGAAAGCAATCAGCTACTAGGTCTTCGTTTTTAACCTAGAAAAGCCCTTGTGAGGCAATACTGTGCAATTCCTCACATAAGAAAGGAATCTGACAAGCTACATAGCAAGTAATATTTTCTCCATCTCTATTTCAAAAGCCAAAGCTGCAAAGGTTCTGAGTGGAAAAAAAAAAAAAAGTCAGTCTCTGAGTCCAAGCCACTGTCTGCAAACCTAATACTTAACTAGAAAAACAAAAAACTGGGAAACAGATTAAAGCAGTATGGCCTATGGGACTGTAATAGAGAATAATCAGAGAGGAAGCCCAGATTAAAGGGGCTGGTTGTGTGCAATGATATCCAGCAGTGATAGAAACTGTCTCACATGAGGGAGAGACAGACTGAAAGATGTAAATGTTAAAAATAAAATAAATCAAACGTCTTTTATTTTCCATTTTTCACACTCACACATGGCGTATGTAAGTCTTATCCAGAAGTATTTCCTATATTGTCTGTTGTAGCTTCATTATTGTAGAAACTAAGACATGAGTAATCAGATGGCAGAAATTACCGTTATTTATGCACTGCTGTCACAGCTATCCATAATTACACAGGTTGACACGGCATCTTGACAATGATAGGAAAAAAGCAGTTTTTGTAGAAGTTTTGTCAGCCTCCCTACATAGAAGCACGGCAAATAAAACTACTGCAGCTAAAAATTGGCAAAGCAATCATCTCTTTCATGTTTTTTTTTTTGTCTCTGTCAAAAAGTTACTATTGTGAGAGTACTCAAAGACACAGAAGAAAAACCCTCTATGTCTAAACTGTAGCTTTATTGTACAGCAGGGTCGCAACCTGGCAGTGCACAAATGCCTTGTGTAGTTTGAAACTGAAAACAATTAAGGAAAAAATTAGTTGCAAGGAGAGCAGGACAGGAAAAAGGAAAGAAAGTTATTTGCAAAACACTGCAAATGTACAGAATTGCCATGTTCGGATAAAGTATTTTTGATTGTCAGATTTCTCAATAGCTTTAATCAAGAGTCACCACTTGATGCAGACACTGCATGCTGGACAGGTCACGCCTGCGGATTTGCCCCCGCTCTCCCACACACCACCTGGGATGAGAGTTGACAGGGAGCACCCACACAGAACCTCCCACCTCCTCCGGCTCCCCTCTGGCCCTGGCTCCCCTCCCTCTTCTCTCAACATCTTTAGTTTCCTCCTGTGATGCACAAAGATGCTGCTCAGGCTCCATGCAAGGAGAGTAGATCTTCTTGCGCCTGCTTATCCATCTGCTGCTCCTCCCAGCTGTCATCTGCGTACTTCAGTGTACTACTTTAAACATTGTGGTTAAAATCGTAACTCCCAAAACTGAAAATCTGATGTTCTGCTGCCACGAGTGGTACAGTTAAGATACTCCAGGATTCTCCATTTGGACAGCATAGACGAATTAATACTTTCTTCTGTATTTTCAACTTCACAAAACTCTTATCTATATATATATGTGTGTATATATATATATAAAGCCTTTGCTGCAAGTGACTCCTTATTAAAAAGTTGGGGGGTGTGAAGTGAAGAATACTATTAGGAGTCTCAAAAAAAACGCCTTACATGTTCATCGCTTCTGTGGAACATAACGAATTTTGACTTGAAATATGGAGCTCTGTGTCCTGAGTTTACAGAACAATGAGGTCTTACCTAACATTACCCAGACTTATAAGATGTAACAGACTAGATGTGTGGCACGTAAGTGAATGTAATTCCTCTGTACACTACCTAAAGCATGGATATACACACAATATAGTACCTATGCATATAGTCACTATGTAGTACGTAAAATTGTTTCTGTGTTTGTTTCATATGGTAACGCATTCACTCACACACCAAATACTGTAATTATTAGCTACATTAGTTAAACACTTTATTAGGTAATCATGGTCTGTTTCATTTTCCAGCTTTTAATACTCAAAAGAGAACAACCCTACAGTTATGAAAGGTAACACAGCTTGCTGATGAAAGAAAAAAAAAAACAACACATAAACAAACAGAAAAACCCCATAGGTATATTCCCACAACAGCAAGACGGAGATTTGGTGAAATCCCACACCATGAAAAGACATGGACAAAATTCCGCGCCTCCAAATTTCTAGGACATTTCAGCTGCTAGCTCAACCCTTGCTTTTGGTAATATCCAGCATCCAGGTCTGCAATTGCAGTTATTGTTTTCAAACAGGTCCACGCTCTGGTCCTGCAATATGAATGGCACAAAAGCTGCTTTACCCCCTACACACCGTATTGTGAGAAAACTAGCCGTACTGTCACCACACACAGCGAGCAGCTCTCCTTCTAAGAAAAGATCTTGCACAATCTAAGTTTCATATAAAGAAGGAAATCTAGACCTTCTATCATTTATTCCTCAGGCTGATACAACACACCGAATTTAGGCTGATGTTGGCTTTCCCCCCACTTCCTCCCTTCACTCCCATCAAATGGAAAATACATGTAGGTTCTCCAATATGAGACAACATCTTCCAGGGGTTTTAAGCATGCAAATGTTAAGGTTCTTGCAACCTTTATTTGTGTTTGAATCTTGTAAATCATCTTTTATTTTCATCTGAGCAAGAAAAATCAAACCCACGTTTTCACAGTGAACTTGTTTTCAAAGTTGAAATAAATTAAGTCTTTTGCTACTCAACCCATATTCTTCCAATCTCAAGACAGCTAGGCTTCAAGTATGCTACAAAGAAGCCAAATATCACTTGTAATACAATGCTGATCATCTTCTAAGTTTTCAGAGACACTCCTGGCTCTTGTGGCGTATGTAAGTTTGAAACAGAAAAAAAAACAAAAAAAAATGGAAAACAGTAACATGCCTAACTCCTATATGACACAATAAACTTGATAATAACATAGATTTATTTCTGACTCTTGCAGTTTCTTAAACGCCACTTCTGCAGACATCTTTACTTACGTTGAGGGGACATCAGGCTGTGAGCTTGATCCTGCTGCATGTACGGACATGTGCTGCACAAACAGCTAATTCAAAGCATAAAGATAACGGCTTAATAAAAAGTGATTCTCTTTTGAAATAACTTCCAAGGTGGATCATTTCCTTGATTTTCAACTGGATGGTAACTGCAAAAATGTGGAGGAGGTAAGATAAGACAGCGTCCCTTTTCACTACGCTACCATTGATACACAACCTTGTACGAAATACATCCTTTGAAAAAAGACACAAAAGCTAAAGGGTAAAGACATGAAGAGCAGAGAAGGAGGAAGTCGGACACTTTAAAAACCCAACAAATACCACCAGGACTATTAATTCCAGTTATATCAATGCATGGCTTGACATCAAATTCTGTCCTAGGCTGACCAGACGCATACAGGATGCAATACTATAGCTGCTATATGCTTTCTGGAGGCTATACGAGCAGTCATGGAAAATCAATTTGAATACAAATGTAATTTGTTAAAAGAACAGTGAAAATCTTTATGCAGGGTCACACTGTCAGCAGTTTGTACAGAAGCAGATGCCATCCAAAAATGCAAAGGCATTTGGTAAAACAGAAGAATCTTGGTCTTTAAAAGTGTCTGTGGTCTTTTCAGTCTTTCAGGATAGCTAAATGAGAACAAAGCTACAGTTTACCTCTCTTGTTTCTCAGCACTTTCAGTCCATGCAGCTCATTCCAGCTGCAAAAAGAGGCTTTATAGAAACTTCTAAGCCTCAGAGAGAGTGAAGGTTCCCACTGTAACGGAGAAACAGCAATATCTTTGAAATAGTTCCTTGAAAGTTCCGACATATTTCTCTCAGGCTCACGGGACAGTGATAAAATAAAGAACTAGATTTGCTTGGCTTTGGCAATGTCAGTACCATTTTCAGGCATACTATACATAAAAATTCAACAATGACCTCAGTGAAAAAGCGTGATACAATTTAAGGATGAGTTCACAATAAAGACAACTCAAATAGCACATCTTCAGATTATCCGGTTGCTTTTAACACATAGACATGGAATACACCGATCTACTATGCACTTACAGTACCATTACTGTAGTCGATCAGCCTACCCCATTCTATGAGGTAAATCTGGGGACTAAAACAGCCACCAGTTTTAAATTATGCTTTCCTTTCATTTGATCCCGGTCTTCACTGACTGTTCTGAAAGGTATTTGCTTACTTGTTCCTAAAAAAAAATACACGGTGGGACTCAGAAACCTGTTTTACTATGGATGCACTACATTTCTTCCATCTGAAATAATGTCTTGTAGTCTCTTGTAGTCACTCTTGTAGTTACTATCTCTCTACTACAAGGCAGAACATCAGATTCACTCACGTTCAAATTTCACCAAGAACAGCCACAACAGCAAGTGTAAAACCTTACACTTGTTTTGAAATATGTATAAAGGGGCATTCCTTACTAAAAATGCACCTGCATCTTTCTTGCAAACTAAGAAGTCACTGCACCCTTGAAGTCTAGTTTCATCATAGACATGCATATAAACACACCTCTGAAGATCAGATGCCTGTTACAGTGCATGAGATTGCAAATTTATCAGGCTGACCACAAAGCAGAAAATTCCAGTCTTTGACTGGGATGAGTTTTTCATCATCATCACCATCATGTCTGTCTCTCTCTCAATCTCTCCCTCTTCTCTATCCTTTAAAAAAAAAAAAAAAAAAAAAAAAA
>WHYT01017962.1:138852-196940 GCA_009806455.1 Tetrax tetrax
TTTTTTTTTTTTTTTAATGTACATTATGTTGGTTATCTATGGGTCACCTACACTGATTGTCTTTAGATTTTCTCAGTTTCTTGCATAGAAAGAAAGAATTCACAGTGGCATCTCCTGGAGGAGAATTAAGACCTTATTGTTCCTCATTTGCTGTGACTATTCTACTCATGAGTGAAAACAGGACCCTTTTGCATTCACTTAGGTGCTCAAGCATAGCTCTAAATTAAAAGCAACAGGAAGGAAAATTTTAGATAGCTCTTCTCCCAGTTCTATAATCTAACAAAAATGTCTCTTAAATGGAAATCATTTAGGTAGTGCTAATAATTTAATGTCATGTTTTGTTGGGTTACCAAACTAGTTGTTTGTTGAGGGTTTTTGTTTTTGTTTTTGTGTTTGTTTGTTTTTTAAGGCAGGATTCCCTCTCCATATACATTTTACAGAAGACAAGATCTTGGGAACTTAGCTTCCCGGCTCAGTTTTTCCCTGTTATGTTTCCAGGATAATATATTCCAGCTTCCTCCATTATTAACTTGGTTACAGACCTACCTTCAAGAATCACAGAGCACTTTCAGATAATGATGTAATTGATCCTCTTTATATGCACATATTTTAGGTAACATTTTATGCAACCAGGTAAATATTTTATCTTAAAAATACTTTCAATTCTCTCCCAGTTCTATTTTTTTTTTTAGGCTTGAAAGCTACTATAGTAGCTTTTAGCGTAATTCATATCTGAGTCACCTGATTTGCTTGTACCAGGCCCCAAAATCAGAAGTGTTTAAGCTGTTTTAAAAACAGACTGCCCATGCTTTATTTCTCTGCCTCTTTATTCTGCCTGCTCGACACTCTGACAGTATCTTCCATGATGCAAATTAAAGAGACTGCTCCTTCCTTGTACCTGACAAACTGTCATGGCTGAATACCTGGGAGAAAAGTATGCTAATGCTTCATTTCTTTCATAACTATACATGCATCATCGTCTGATCCCTCAGGTGGCCTGAAAATGCTGCACTTCAAAGTAGTCTGTGTATAGTCTTTCTGTCTAGCTGTTTATCATGAGAATCCATCTCTAATACAGGCGATTTACAAGAAGACAATGGTAATTCCAGAAGATGAGTTGGTTCTATGTTTAGGAAATAAACTAGAGGCTAATGCTACTAATGCTGAGCTTCGGTGTGATGTTTTGTGGCTCCTCAGGACCAAACGGGACGGTCAGCACTGCTTGGATGCATGCTAAGGTGCAGTCATGAACTGCCTGGGCTACCTTTTGGATGGAAAAAAAAGCAACGCTCAAAGCCATGCTACTCCTGAGCACAGAGGCCAACAGATGCTCTTCTGATGTACAGGTAGTGCAGTCAGAGATGACATGTCCCACAGGGCTTTCTAGGAGCTTCAATTAACCACACAGAGCAGGCAAGACAGTCACCTCCACATGCTGCTTGTCACACTGCAGTCACTGGAGGCTCTTACGATGGAAATGTCCGCATTACTGTAAACTGCAGAAGTACAAAGTAAAGGTCAGAGAGACCAGCGTGCTGTAGCACATTCTCAAATCACCCTGCTCTGGACAAAATAAATGTGACCTCTGTGTGCCTATTCTCTTTTTTTTGTACATGGGGATTATGTTAATTCCTGAGCAGGCAAAGATCTTTGCAATGTAATAGATATATGAGAGACTCTCAGAAGCTACATTAAATGAAACACAGAAGTACTTTCTCATAGATATGTATTGCAAAAATATTAGGAGGTGATGCAGAAAAAGCAAAAACATTTTTAGTGTTGTCAAATACTGAATTAAAATTATCACCTAGCAAGGCACATTGAAAGGACCTATATTTCTATTTAATGAGGAATTAAGTAACATTAATCCTCAGTTAGTGGCTTAGCATGTTAGGTTGCATTTAGGATGAAACTCTTGAATCTTTTGTTATCATTAGCACATAGATGCTAATAGTCAGGACCATACTTTGAAATGTAAAGGAATCTTATTGCTAAAAGTTGGCTGTGGTCTTTGAGAGACTTTTCTTTTTGCAGAAGGAGATGTTGACAGATCCATGCATTAGTATAAATATCTTTCTCTCTCTCCAGCTCTCTTATATGTATGATTAACATTTTCAGTTAATGATTTCTAAGACTCTTTGTTATATCTTGTCAAACAGTAAGTAGACAACATGCTGAACACAGTTTCAGAAATGTATAAACAAATAATTAAGGATTTTGTACATTATTTGTGGAACATATGGCAGAAGAGAATGCAACAATTCTTCATTAACTAATATGGGATAAAGTATGAAATCTACACCTTTTCCTACTATTTTAGAAAATAGTGCTAGAATAAGGAAATTATTAAATACTTAACAGAATAAAGTAGATTAAAACATTAATTTCTTTTCTTTTATTTATCTTTTTTTTTTTTCTTTTGATGGCACTCTTCCAAGACTAAAGAATAATAAAGATCAAAAGTTTTGTTCTGAGCTATGAAATAGATGGCACTGCTGGCACTAAAATTGTTTCTATGTCAGATCTGAACTGTTTCTCTGAGAATATAAAGCTGAGACTTTTACTTAGATTCTTGTAGTTGTTTTGAAAGGGAGAAACATACTTCTGGTAAATATGCTTTGGTAGTCCCAGGCCGTTCACCATGACACTGTCTACACTAGATTTGGGCTGATAATTTCTCATTAGATTCAGTCATTCTGAAGGGCTTTGTTGTTTCTGGGGAAAAAACACAAAAGTAGACAAACAAAAGGCAAAATCTTATCCACTGCTTTAAGCTGGCAAACTGCCCTGGTCTGTTATTGTTAAAATTTGTCATCGGTCATGAAGTCAAATAACAGAGAAACACCATATTACTGTGGATGCCACAAGTTACTACCTGTACATTTTTCTTTCAGGCATTCAGTAATTACTATTTGGTAAATTTCTATATGAACAAAACCCAGAGATTCTCCTAGTTTTCTTTGTGTCCGTCCTCCAGCCATCCTTTTGTATTTTTCCTCTTAATTTTTTTTTTTCCCCTTAAAAAAACTCTGAAGTCAAACCAAAAATGATTTCACAGATAAAGGACTTATTTTTCCTGTGGACTGAAGCAGAGGTACTTGAACGTCTGCTGGTGCATTAAAAATTACCAACCTGAAGTACAACTATTTGAAGACAGAGTTTGGGTATGTGCAGTCAGAGATACTGAAGGAGCTATCAGACTTTAGACAAACACCTTTGCTAAGATTCACCATGTTCCAATATAAAAAGAACAGGACACTTCAGTCTCTTTGGTTTTAGGTTTGGTGTTGCCCTTTCCCCTTCCCCTTCCCTTTCCCTTTCCCTTTCCCCTTCTCCCCTCAGTTTCACTTGCTAACTTCACATGCTCCCATGGACCACTGTTTATACAGTGTGAAGACTTTTAGTGCAGAAATCTGTTTCACGCCATTTATTTTCGTTAGTTTTATCATGCCATTTTGTCCTATTTTGCAGATTTCCTCTGGATGACAGAGAAATGGATTCCTTTAAGGAAACTTAAAGCTTTTAACTTGATTTTTTTTTTTTTTTTTTAACTGGACCTGTGCTTGCCATAAAAGCAAAGAAAACCAGCCATTACGTTTTATAAGGATACTGCTTAATCAAAAGTGAAAATCTGGAAAATATAAGGCTATTCACACCATGTGACAGATTCAGCCTATATAATCCTGCCTCTCCCCAAAAATCTCAAAAAGCACATAAAACCATCTCCCCTCCCTGGGTGAATAAAGACAAAATTAAAAGAGAAATACTGGTTCTCTTGAAGACATTAAAAGATTATGGAAGCTTTTAATAGCAATTAATTAATGCAACCTGGAAGCCATTGATAAGAAAAAAAAAATGAGAAGTCTTCTTAAACTTATCTGTAGGAAAACTTATCTGCTGTTTTCTATCATTGAATAATTCATTGAGAATCACACGTATTTTCTAAAACCTTCACTTCTATCACTCAGGTTAGAAAACAATTCCCAGGCCTCTGAAAATTCAGTGTGCTTAGATAAGGAAATGTCTTGTGTTCACTGACGTCAGAGTCTAATGAAGCATTACTTTTGCTGTGTAAGAAAATACAGACAGCAGATAGTATTTATATCTCCCGGAAAGGAGCCTGATCTCTACCTGTAATCCTAGGAATATTACTTAATTATCTTTAAAGGGAATTACTCTTTTGTGTAAAACTTTGAGGATCAAGCTCATTGAAGGAAGCAGTTTGTGTGTGAAGGACTTTTTATTAATTAATTTTGTTTCAGGTTAGCTGTAACCTCTTAATACTGTGAAGTAAAATATCAAACATGTAAAGGACTATTCTTAGTCAAGTACATGAAATAATTGCTCATTAATTTAAGAATTCAAAATGCAATTTGAAGTTGTTCTTGAGATTTGGGAGAGTAGCACTATATGCATCAGTATTTCTAGTTCTAACTGGAGTATTTTCTCCTCCTGTTACCCTGTGGAGGAAGACTTTGTAACAAGAGATGCTTCTTGCTCTTTGAGGCTGGAGTAGTCTCTATGGAGCAATTTTATATGTATTTACTGTTAAAGGTGTTTTTCCTCCTTTAGGAGCTTAAGGATACTCAGCTGAGTCACTTGGATAGATCTTATAAAAGATTTATGTCTGTATTTTCAGTGGTGCAGGATATGATAGAAAAGAATCTTAGTGACAAAATGCTACTATTACTTACTTTAAATGTTTTACAGAGGTACCATGAGTTAGTTTGCTATTTCTTATTGAACAGAGAGAAGATATGTCAGTCTCTTCCAGATTTAATTTGCCATTTATTCCTATTTGGATCATAACTTTTTGATAATTATTGGAGTAGATTCTTTTCAATTAAATTAAAAAATCTTCCCTCTTTTCCCTTCTCAAAAATCTTTAGAAATTAGCGAGGTGATATGTCAGAGTCTTGGATCTTTTATATACTACCATATAGCTTCTGCAATAGGTGCTTCTTAACCTCTTGACACCTCCGGCCTTGTAGAAAGTTCTGATGTAGGGATGCTCTTCTCCTGATACACCTGTGTTGGCTTCTGCTTGGAGTAAGCATTTTAATACTGTGACAAGCACAAGAGCATTTTGCTTTTGATGTAGTATATCTCACTGTGGAGATGCACAAGCCAGGAAGAGACCACTCTAGTTCCCAAACTGCCTTGCTACGGGTTGTACAACACAATGTTCAAGCTAATAAAATAAGGAGAATGTAGCGAGGTGAGTGTTGGTCTCTCTCCCAGGTAACAAGCGACATGACAAAAGGAAATGGCCTCAAGTTGCATCACGGGAAGTTTAGATTGGGTATGAGGAAGAAATTCTTTACTGAAAGGGTTGTCAAGCATTGGGACAGGCTACCTGGCGAGGTTGTTGAGTCACCATCCTGGAGGCATTTGAAAGACGTGTAGATGTGGGACATGTTTTGGTGGTGGAGTTGGCAGTGCTAGGTTAACGGTTGTACTTAGTGATCTTAAAGTTTTTCCAACCTAAATGTTTCTGTGAGTCTTGATTCTATGTGACATGGATTTTAAAAATGAAATGAAATAAACAACTTTTATGAAAAGTGGTTGTTGCTTAGCATTAAATTAGAATGAAAGACTTTGATAAGAAATTCTCAAATACTTTATCACCTGCTGTTCACTTTCCTTTGAACATAACTTTTGAAAATAAATACTTTCTGAGCATGTCCTGAGGTTAAGGAAAACAAAAAATGGTCTTCCTTTATAATACCTCTGATATGAAGTATATTCTGAAAACTAGTTGTGAAATAAATGCCCGAACAGCATGCTAGCCAAAAGTTTTATTTTTATGAGTGAACACTATACTGGAGGGCTTGTTTCCTGATAAATCAGAAAAACTTACTCAGTTTACACAGCTGTTAACACATATGTTCTTATAACTTTAAATAAAAATATACTTCATTCAGTATAGCATATGATCTAGAAATTGTAATCCAGTATCTCAGTTCAGCTTTCAGTGATGTAATGAAGGTTTTGTGGCTTATTGCATGGATCAGACCATGTGTCGTGGTCCTGAGGAGTCCACTGCCACTCCTTGTCTAATAAATCACAAACTTTGGGAGGAAGTGCTTAGGCCAATTAAAAATGTCGCTAGAAAATCAAACCCTAATTAAGATAACTTTTTTTCCTTTCAGTTGTGCCTGCAGTATATGCTGAAACTGTGGGGATGGAGAATTTAATGCCAGATGAGTTAAATAACACAAGCAGTTCTGCTATAGCAATACAGATTTGCCAACAGTGTGCATGGTAAACGCATCCTCATTTATGCACAGTCAGGAATCTTTATGACGGGAAATCTTTCATGCTTATTTCTTCACTATTCTGTCTACATTTTTCCTCTTAACATTTTTATTGACTTAATAATCAAGAATACTTTCTGTATAATATACTTCATAACGTTAGAGAGTCTGTTAACAGGATCAAACATCTTATTCTCTATTAAATTAACCTTACCTAAGTAAATGACTTTTTTTTACAGTTAGCAACATTATTTAATTATTGCAAATCAATATTCCCAACACTTTTTCTTCTCTAGTCTTTATAGGAATCTTAAGTTTCTTTCTTGCTCTGTTTCTTCCATATGTTCACCTCTCTGCCTTCTTTGAGATAAATTTGGTCAATGATGATCCACTTCAGTGGGCTTTGGTTTAGGATTGTAAAAGTTATTTGACTGATAAATTTTGAATTATTCAAAACATTGATCCTTTTCATTTTATGAATTGGCTCAGAAAAGTGAATATATCTCATTCCACTTGTGGGAAAAACTTATAATGGCCTTCCAAATGTATAGGTTTTGGAAGCAAAACTCTGTCATAAAACATTGACTACTTGTCTTTCAGGACAGAAGATCTGTGGAGTTAAACTTTGAATAATTTGTTAGTTGAAAAAAGTCACCTTATAAAGTCTGATACCAAAAGCCACCACAATTTCCAAACAAATTAACAAATATTCTCACTGGAAGAGTCTCCGGGGTGATTCAAACATGGCAGAGGGGATTTAAGATATAAATCAAACTGTGATGTGCAGTGCTTGGAACATCCCTTGCTGTGGAAGAAAATGTCCCCTGACCTCTGCAACTCTTCACATGGACTTGAGATTTGGTTTAGGAAGTCAGGAAGCTCTGGTAATTTTATCCTAACTTGAGCAATTGTTGATAGCATTTTTGAGTGTGATTATTTAACCTTCTTAATTAAGATATAACAAGTGAAAGATGGTAAATTTATTAATAAAATTTAGAGGAGATTATTGTCCTACAAGCATGTGTCCCCCTACAAAAATTTCTCCAGGGAAGAAAATAAGCCTAAAATAATCCTAAAGCAAATCTACTCTGCTCTCCTTGTTCAGAAAAGATAATAACTAATTAGCAACCTACTATGTTGAAAGCATTAAATCAGAATGATTTTTATCTAAGAGGAAATTTTCTTTCTTCCTCTATTCTCAGAATACAGTAATAGTTGGGCATCTTTTTGTTATTCTTTTTTTTTTTTTTAAAAAAAAAGAAAAGTTTAGATACCAGTGGGGTTTGCCATAAATAATTTTATATACATTTGTGTGTGTGTGTGTGTGTGTGTTCACGCGCACATGCGTGTGAGTGTGTGTCTGTGTGCACACACTTACAGGAATAGCTGCTTATCAAACCAGAAATACAAAAAGATATGAAAAAATGTAAGGTCACTGACAGATAAAGGCAATAGGTCACATTATTTTTATCAGCTTTACAATGTTTTTAGCAATAAAATGGTTTAGAAAAAACATAGGTCATTCTTACATACCTCGTTGTCCCTGGCACATTCATAACTTAATAAGCCTGCAATGCTAGATACTTGCATTCCCTCGCTTTTTAGCCAAGGGAGAGAAATAGTCACTTGCAAAACATAGTCATCTAAATCGTCTAATCTACTTTAGGTTAGATGAGCTTTTAGATTACGAATGAGATAAATTGTTCCCTTTTTCTCACTATCTACAGTAGAGGAAATACTGATGGCCAGCTCATGAGCTGAATTCCAGCAAAATTCACGAGGTAGTGCTGATCTATCAGGTGTTTTCAGATTATTAACTGCTAAATATATGATGAGAGCTGAAATTAAATATCTGTCCGTATAGACTTAAAGCTCTTGTAATCCAAGTTAGTGCTCTTACTCTTAGGGGATTTGACTGATGGGCAAGGTCACTTTACACTCAAGACAGACAATAAGGTTATCACCCTATCTGTGAGTCCCAGTGCACAGAATTTTAAGTTAAAGCATCACTCATTTTGTTTGCTTTTTGAATGTCGTTCTTCAAACTGCAACACATCCAGACTATCTAGGATGAAATGGAGGAAGGGAGCTTGCTGCGGTACACCTACAACCAAAACAAACATGAACAAATACATGGATAAAAAGTTCATTAAAACAATGTAAAACCAAAGATGTAGTATTGTCTCTGCCTCAGAAAAACCCTAATCTTTGTCCTGCTAAAAACTGTGCATGCCCTTTCTATGCCTGACCTGATTTTATTTGCCTCTGAAGCAACACTTACAGGCTACTATCAGAGACAGGATACTTGGTTAGCTGTGATGAGCTATTTTTATAGCTCATTCTTGGCTTTATTCTTTGTATTTGATGGGATACAGTGAGTCTGTTCTTACATTATGTACCCTTTCTTCATTTCTTATTGATAACTTGAAGCAGATCCTTGCAAATTCCTGTGAATCCATTTCCAGGGCACTGGTATTTATATTACAGAGTTAATTCTCCTCGTTGGCAAAGTCATCTCGGTAATGCATGGCAAAGGCACTTCGTAAGGAAAATCTTCAGTTCATTTTTTTTTTAGAATTTGTTTTAGCAATCTCAGACGAAAGGACTATTCGAAGTCCATTATTGGCAGGGAGATTTTGTTATTCACTTTATGGGGCTTTGATGGGATCAAGGCCTATGCAATAATCTATAAAACAAACCACAGTACAGCTCTGCAGTCGCTGGGAATTGAGGAAGTTTATGAGTTCCCCAGAGATGTTCAGTATCTCAAAAAAAATCAGACCCAAAATGTTCTCCCTGACTGTCACTTTGGGGTCAATCTGAAAGAAAGCTTCAATCAAGACTCAATAGATGTTTAATACATCTTCCTTTGAAATCTTTGAACAGTTTCCTAAAACAAAAACCTCCATCCCTTTAACTTCATATTTTTACCCAGATTTGTAGCTGAATAAGCAAAAGAAAACAAGAACGAAACAAACAAACAAACAAAAAAAGCACCACGAAACAACCATCCTAGAGAGGGAAAGGAAAGCTGAATGCTGAAAGATTTTTAAGTAGGCCATTATATCATTACTGCATTCTTTCTGTTTTTCTAATTTTTCTAATTTTACTCAGACAATCAAAACCTTGAAGATAAAATCTAGAAAATCCTTCTTAAGTCCCCTTTCTCTGGACTCATCTGCTGGTCTGAGATTCTTTCCTTTGTTTCTGAGATGGGATTAATGACTCGAGTACATTTCACATTTTAGGTTTGGTAGACTGTTTTAGAATATCAAACCCGACCTTTGGAGATATTCTACTTATTGTCAGAACAACATTTGCTGAACTTAACATCTATCACATTCCCTTGAAAGAGTTTTGCATAAATATTTCTTTCTCTTGATGTCTTTGCTGAATTAAAACCATTTGGCTTTAGGACTTCTGACTTTTTTTTTTTTTTTGCTCTTTTGCTCTTCCATGAGAAAGAGCTTATTTTAAATGAATGGATGATAGTTTGGAATGAAATTAAAAATTAAGTTCCTAATGTGCTTCAGGCATGATTATCTCACCCTCAGAAATCCTCCTTCTGTTCTCAGCCCACTTATATAAATATCAGAATGATAACTTATCCTCCAGTAATTTAAAAGGAAAAAGAAGATTTCACAAGTAGGGCATATACTGATGAGTCTTAGGTCAGCAAAAATTAGTCTTTTTATGTTTCATTTTACCGATAATCCTAGGGCAATCTTGTCCAGTCAAGTCCAATCTGTTTTGCATCATCTTTTGCTTCATATCACCTACCTCTGTTTCCTTCATGTATTTCTATTCCCAGCCTCTTTTCTCAGCTATCCCTGTTTCTTCCTCCCAGGTGACTGAGTCCCATCAGAAACCAACAACGAGCCTCACTGCAATAACTGTCTTTCTTCCAGACTGTTTTTCCCATCTTCCCATCTTTCTATTTTATTTTTTTTTCCTCCCTACACTACTGTTTGCCTTCCTCTATCTCATACGCCTTGGGTTTAGCAGGAGCATGTTGCAAGCAAGAAAGGACAGGCTCAGAAATGCTCTCCTTCCTGCTGTGACTAGCAGCTGCTGGGAAGGTCCTGCTATGTTATCACACCTAGATCTGTAGTACGGGCGCTGCAGGTAAAATCTCACAAAGCATGTGTGATGGGACCTGCCACTGAGTTTATTTCTGCTGTGCGAGTTTACTTTACAGATAGTGGAGAAAGCGTGGACACATTGTCTGCTTCAAATTAAGCATCGGTTCCTGCTCCTAATTCTGTGAGCACAGACTGAACACAGGGGTTCAGCTCTTTTCCACTAATTATTACATAGCACACACACCTTAAGCATGATAGCTACAGCCTTTCAGAATGGTCAGAAATGAAATTTTTTCCACACACAGATATACCTCTGGTGTGCAGATCAACCAACTTGCTAAATTTCTATGTTCTAACCCAAATAATGAGGTTTCTTGGGTTCAGATGACTTCAGGAACTTCTATTGTGGGCAACGACTCACTTTCTCCCTGAACTTATGCTTTAAAATTATGTTACTTTTGGACAAAGTCTTGAAGTAAGAAAATACTCAGCTTAAGATGTCCTGCTATGGAAAATTTGCAAGTGATTACAGTTACATAGAGTGTGTGATTTAAGCAAAGCATAATAGTAATGCCTAATGAAAAATTTGCTAACTTGACCATTGGTCCACCTATTGCAAGATACCTTTATTTCCACTATGTTCTAGTCTTTTGGTAATATTGTGCTATTCGGAAATGTATATCCAGATGAAATATTGTCTTCAGTATTTCAATGGGTTAAATATCCATAATATACATTCTTTACCATTTCTGGTATGAAAGTTTTAAAGTTAGATTTCAAATTCTTCTCCAGGACGTTAAAATTCCGGAGAGTAAGAAAATTGTAACATATGCACTGTTACAGAAAGAAGGCAAGACAAAACATTTGAAGCTTTCAACTGTAACTAATTACATAACTTTGCACTTGAAGCTTTGTATATTCATTTTTTAGGTATTATTCCAACAATTAAAATTTTCATAGGTGTCTATAAAGCTTGTTAATGTTAAAGAAAATAAAGATTTTTGAGTTATTTGACTTGTAACTGTTTTTTGCTTAGGCACAAGACACAGAGTGATAGTTTAATTCTCTAAGTTAAGAAATTATATACTCTGGATGAGTCTTATATCAGATTTTATAGATAGAGCCAGCTTTTGTTAGCATTTGAAGTAAGTAATCTGAAATGTCCTTGATTTCTCTTGTACTGTTTTTGTAAAACTATGATTTGGAAAGCACCCTGCTGATGTGCTTAAGGATACAAGAAAGTAACAAGGCTCAAAGTGTGGGTATGTAATCAGAATTCAGTACTTATATAATTATGTCTTTGTTAAGTACTTCAAACTCTGCAAATAAGACTGCAGACTAGATGGTGGTGTTGTTTTAATATTCTTTTGCTTTTGTTATTAGTGTTTAAAGCACAGTATATTCCTCCACTACAGTCAATTTAAGTTAATGTCCCTCTTGCCATTCTTATGACTACTGAAAAGTGTTTTCTTTTATTTTTTTTCTGAAAATATGAAAGTATCATGATCATGTTCTTAGTAGCAGCACTTATTTCCATCATAGCTTTACCAAGAGAACCACCTAAGGGATCCAAATGTGTGATTCACATGTGCATATTAAAAAAGATACCCAGTCCATAAAATAAAAGCTTTTGGTTTACTGTATATAATTCATGTGCTGTGGGATTTTCATAGTGGTTCAGCTTCAATATAGGCATTTGCTGCTGAAGTCAATGATAAACCTTCCACTGACTTCAGAATTCATCCCACTTGGAGCACTCTTGAAAACTCCATTTCATACACACTGAAAAATACAAGTGATCATATCCTGCAATCCATTGCCTAAGCACAGCTTCTGCTGCTAGTAATAAAAACTTTGCTTCTTTAAGGAGTCTCACAAAAGCACAATATGAAAGAAGAAGTGAAATGGTCAAGCTTAGGATGAAAAGCAAATTAAAAGAACGCCCTCACTTGAAAATCTTAGACATTTCTCTTGTTTTTCAATGCAGTAAATTTTCTTGGCAAACTTTTTGGGCTTTTTTTTACCCCAAGTGGTGCAGCAGGATAAATATGTATTCTGTACAGCACTTTTTCTTAACTAACTCTCTAGGTAAGAAAGAATATACATCAATCTTCTTGTAGGTGTGGGATGTCCTTCCAGCTGGGTAGATTATTTGTTTTGCTGGGGTCAGAACCTCCTGAAACCAGACTAAGTCCTTTAATTCAGCAGAAAGCCAGAGCATCTTGTGGCTAAGTAGTTAAATGCTCCTTGCCCTTTATTTCTTCTATGATTGTTGGAAAAACTCCTTATTTCTCAAATGTGCCAGAGATTCTGTGGCTTAGGGACACACCATCTTTACTCTGCTGAACTTAATTGTGATGAGGCATGCATGATTTTTCTGGAGTCCATTTTAAATAGTTTACCTTGTTTAAGCTTCCACTTAGGCCAAGCTGAAGAGCTGTAGAAAAATATTGCTTTTAGGAAATTGTTAAACACACTCCACTTCACTCTCTCCTTCCCTTTCTGAGAACAAAATCTGTCCTTGTCGTATTACCTAGAAATTGTTTAAGCACTGGGGAAATCGTGCACTGTTAATAGTGGTTGTAAAATAGCAATGGTTTCTGAATTATTGTCTGTAAACACATACAGTATTTTAAAAGATATAGCTAGTCCTAAAATTTACAAAAGTGGAGAAACTAATAAAAATATCTAATTGTAAACAAATGTTTGATTTCATGAGTTAAAATTAAATTTTAGTTAGTTTTTCATTATGTAATTGTATTACTTTGAAAATCTTTCTTTTCTCCTAATACATTTCAAAATATATTACTTTACTGAGTACTAAATGGGACCTGAAGCCCTGTGCTAAACATTTTTTAACTTCAAGAACTGAGTGGACTCTGCCTTGAAGAATTTCCCAATGATCTAGCAAATTTTGACAATGCTATCATAAAGTATGCTGAAATATTCCCCCAAAAGCAGATTTATAGTGCCACTACAGCACAGGAGTGTATCCTCTAAGTAGCAAGGTCCTTAAATATGCAAGGCTGTCACAGATGCTCTCGTATGTCATTTCCATCCACAGTAATTATAAGGGCTGCAGACGGGACAAACGAGACATGGATGACAGTGGTTCCTTTCTGCTCCAGCAGCTCCTGACTTTACAGTAAATCCCTGGGGCACTTAGTAAGTAATTCAAGGTAGAGAACTGTGGCAAGACCAGACAAACTGTATTATTTTGGGGTAGCATCCTTATCTTATGTGGCTAGCTTGGGAGAAGTGACATTTTGCATTTCATCTTTTCCTAGGACTATTTTTCCACCTCCTTTTTTTTTATAACTTGCACTTAAGTCTCTGTCTTCTCTTATTTCCTTAAGAAATCTAAATCCATCCTGAGAGATAGTATTGCTGGCAGAACATTTTAGGCTTGGGAAATTATTTCTATTATTTGTACTAAAAAGCCTGTAAATAATAAAACTGAGCTGCAGTTGATCCCAGCACTCAGGGAGGGCTGCCACCTCGCTGTGTAATTAGCACAAGAGCGGTGTAGCTCTGGGGAGCGGGTCAGCGCTGTGCGGCATGCCTGGGGGAGACAGCGGGATGGGACGTCTGTATTTAGATGTAGCTGTCTGCTGAAAGATGGAAGAATCTGCTTTTCTGGACAGGACAGGGATAAATGAGTCAACCCAATGTGACTGTGCTCTCTTGGAGCTTTATATATTATGTGAAATCTTTATATTAAATTTAAATGGTGTACGCTTGCAAACTGAGCTCTTTTGGTGCTACGCTGCTGCTGTAGATAATTTTAGAGAAAAGGTGGATGTTAATTTGACAGCCCCTGTACCTCTGTCCTCACCAGAGATTTCAAAATGCTCTTTGCTAGGGGCTGGCTGATTATATAGTAGCATTGTGAATGTACTACAGAGCTAAGAAAAAGTTGATTGGCCTGACCCAAACATTCGCTTCTTCATTTAGGTCAAGCCTTTGTTGGAGACTGCCATATTTTGATTAACTTCTTCTCAATAATTTGTGTTTTCATAAATCTCTGCGCTTTTAGATTCCCTGTAGATCCCGGGCAGAGATGTTAGTCACATGATAAAACCTCAAGCTTATACTACATCCAACCTGAAGTAAAAAGCTAAGTAAATTTGGGTGAATATTATTGTATAAGCTGACTTCTGTTTGATGCTAAATGTGCCACTGCCCAATACTGAACCTCCTATGGTATCTGAAGGATACCAAAACAATGAGTTTAAGCACATAGTTTGGACATTCTCAGGGTTTCTCTTTTAAACTTGTTCACTTTACCACCTTGCTACCAAGGTTCTACAAATTTCCTTTCATTTACTATATGGAAGTTTCGTTTTGCTCACAATATTTGGCCAAGTTGCTTTTGCAACTACTTCTGAAATCAGCAGGATTGCATACTTTTCTTTGAGGGTGGTTTTGGCTCTTCATATGTGCCTCCTCTGTTGTTCTGGAAAATGAAAACATTTTAACCATTAATGAAGTATAAGTAATGTAATAAGCAAGCCAATTATCAGGAATGTTAAAAGGAAATTCAGTAATGGACAAACAAAATGCCTGCCAAATTTTACCCTGACATTTACTTTGATCGCAGAGCAATGCATTTTTTCAAAAACATGTTTCCGATAAACAGCTCAGCAAATTTTAACAGCAATGACACAGTTCAATTCAAAAATATTTTCTGATAAGATCTAGCAAATGCTTACTAATTTTGCAGGTTAACATAAACCAGTGAATTAACCATTGGTAAGAATTTCACTGAGTTAACAGCTTTTTAATCCACCATAAATATATAGCTGCTGATTAAGTTTTGTGAATGTACCCTGTAAAAACTGCCTTTTCCCATAAAATGATTAAAATATATTCACAAAAATAGTACAAAAGACATTTTGGATGCCTGTTTAGTTATTTCCCTCAATTATTTTTGGAAGGGACAGTAATGAAAATGGATTACAGTAATAAGTGGAAATTCTCACCTTGGAAATCTTTTATGTTATTGAAAATAGTTCAGAGAAAAAATAACCTAAGAAACAGGGTTCTGAAAATATTGACTATTATGTGAATGTAGAAGTTAGGTACCTGGCACAATAAAAATATACCATTGCTTATATATGGCAACAGATAGATCCTGCTGTGTTGGGTTGAATAGGTATCTGTCATTAAGCTGCTGGTCTTCACAACCCATTTAAAGCAAAGCTTAAATCTAGCCTGGTGTCTTAGTGCGTGACCCTGGGTAACGTGGATGTGGGAGCTTCTGTCTTGTGTCCGCAGGCAGCAGCAGGTTCCTGGTTTGCTGGTAACACATTCTCATTTTCCCCAGCTATCTCTGCAAACCTGTAATAGTTATTCCTAGACCTCACAACTGACGGCATTTAAAGGGATGCCAGCACAAAAATACGTGGTGTCCAACATACATCTGCAGCTTAGTGTATTATGACATGCTATTTACCTCATTCACAAACATAAATTGATTTATGCACCTAATGAGTAAGATGGGGAAGAACCATTTAGGGAAAATTTTTTTTCAGTCTCTAGTAATACAGTATTATATGATCAATGTCAAAGCAGTAAGTCTGTCTGAAAGAGCAGTGGGCCTTGGGAGTGTGAGAGTCTAAGCTTTTGTAGACCAACATCTGCTTTCTACTGGATAAGACCTTAAGCCTCTTATTTTGGCTGATGTTTTGGTGTTTAATCTGTTTTGCTAAGGAGCTCTAATATAAATGTCAATATTTTATACCAATCATACTGTGATGCTTCTTGCAAATAGATGGAAAGTCCAGGAGCATGTCTGAAATGAAGTTCCTGGAATTTTCTGAATATGACAGAAGGACACCTTGGAATAAATTTTTCATCAGGATTGAAAATTCATAAGTATTTTCTCATGCACAATCTATGTGTTGTAATGGATTAACACGTTAGTCTCTTACTTCAGAAATCTTGGAGGTTTTATAATCTGGGTTAATGAACATCTGAAATGAGTTCAGTGAACTTGATCTCTTTCTAGTGCAGAACGATGCAAAGTTCATAATCAGAACATGATCCTCCAATAGTTCTGATAGGTAAAAAAAAGATATATATCTAGCTAAGGAAAACATATTTGAGGAATGCAGTATACCCAGGAACTTGGGAAAGAAAAGCATGAGTAATTTGACCAATTTAGAGATGCTATTTTCTGCTTTCTTGGGTTACTGGTGTGGGAATGCCAATGGCTGCTTTTACTTTGAACACTACATTTGGTCTGAAGCAGAAGGAAAGACTTCTTCTACACTGCTCTTTATTAATCTTGATGCAAAATGTGAGTTCTACTAGTCTGATTGTTGGAATCATGGTCAGGGATTGCTATAGTACAAATGTACAAGTTGTGTATTTTTTGATAAAAAGGCAAAGCATGCAAACTACTTCTAGTGAAGATGTTAAAGTTGACAGGAAAATATGGACAAGAAAAAAGAGAAATTGGTTTGGGGGTAATTAAAGTTTAAAGAAGAGTGATATTCAGAAACTTTCTGTTTTACATTTGGATTTAAAAGTCAATGAGTCTCTGAGAACCGCTTTAATAAAATTTCATAGGTTTTTCTTTTGTTTAGATAAGATCCATTCAAGATCAGTTGTACTGAAATGCTGGAATGAAAGGAAGGCAGGATTTTGGCATTAAAAGTTACGAGATTTCAACACCGTGTTTTGAAAAGGAAGACAGAACTGGCAGGGATCACAGAGGTAAAGACACTTTTTCAGATGTTCAGAAAATAGAATAACACAATTAATTTAGTAACAATACTACTCAGAAGAGATATTGTGCGTTCATTGCACCAGCACAGCATGTCAAGAGCCTATTTCTTTTTCAGATTAGTTTTAGTCTTGTGCAGCTTAACAATATTGTAGTGGGTGCAACAGATTGTTAGTTACACTCCTTTGGAAGTCTATACTTTGCTGATGTTCTTTACTAACACATGAAGAAACAATATTGAAACCAAATAAAAGAAAAATAAACCTCATTAATTGAATGACAGTCTTTCCAACTAATTTTGGGGGGCATTACAGCAGGCTGTAAAGTTTTACAGTCTGATTATCTGCTCTTGCACATGTATAAAATAAATGTAAGAATGTCAGAGTGGAACCCAGTGGATATGACAATGTCCAAACAACATAGATTTGTACTCTTGTGGTGCCTGCAGGTCTCGAGATCTGGACAGAAAGAATGTACTACCATAATCCATTTCAATATTGAGAAGCAATGAGAACACTTTGGTAGCACTGCTTTAATTCCTAAACCCTAGGTTTTTTTCAAGTGCAGAGAGCTTTAAAGTTTTGATTGAAAATAAATTATTCTGGGAAAGAATTTGACACTTTCATGATAAAATACAGCCTGTTTTCCAAATAACTGAACTATCTTGTTGAACATCAGAAATGTTTTCTGGCCTCGGATTTCCATTTGGCTAATGACTTTTCGGTATAGAGTATGACTAAAGCTGTCACTGCCGCGACTATAGTAATACATCAATAAACAATGTTTCCCCATTTTTGCTAGCTGTACAAAATGAAATGAAAAGATCAGTAGACTAATCAAGCTGCTATTGGTGGAATGAAAATTCTCTAAATATATACAGCTGGAAAAAATAGGAATGTTCTTTAAGGACACTTATTTTCTTGTACTTCTTGAAAGAAGAGCTTACGTATAACAAATACATCTGTGCAAAGTTTGTGACTCTCAAGGACGAAAAGGATGTTGGCTTCTTTGCTAAACATAATATGATTTTGTATGTGATCACACAAATAATATTTTGAGCGTTGATCTGTGGAAGGCAGTATATTACTCTCTCAGATCTTCACAAATATTGAATCACAAGCTGCATAGTATAGAGCTGTACCTGTTTATACCAGCTGACATCTTGTCCAGATTATCTTTCAGCTCTAGAAAATAGTAAAACATTAAAATTAAGCCTTTTTGAGTACATCTCCAAGGACATTTTCACTTAAGATTCAAAATTGAACCATGTAATTTACACACTACAATTTTCTCTCAATTACTTCTTACTCAAACTGATATGAATGAATTGTTAATTAAATAAGAGAGGTTTTTTCTTTTGTATGTTCTAACACATGGGAAACCTAGATTGCTTAGTAGTGATTGCATCCTTCATTGACAAGTTCAATTTCCATTAGAAGAGGTAGTCACCTTTCAGGTTTATTGGACCATTTAAAATATTTAATTAATATAAGTTTCAGTAACATTTTAAGTTAGAATTTCCAAAATTATGAATAATGACTAGCAAACCAAAAAAAAAAAAAAGTAAAATAATGAAAATCGTTAATGAAGATGTTTTCTGGATAGCAGATTCATGTATATTACCATGAAAACATACAAATACAGCCTTAACCCTACAAGTTCCTAAGTTCCTTGAATTTATAACCACAAAGACTTCTTTCACTCTCCAAATAAAAGATATTTTTGTAATTTCAGAAACCTTCCCAAATATACACACTTATTTCGTTATGTTTTTGTCCTTACTGTCAGCAAGTATGTTCTCACCAGCTCAATCCTTTGTAAGTTGTTATTTCAGTTACCTGCCCAGGGGCTCACCCCATATCATTGGCCTGTTTTGTGTATTCCCAGGAATCCATTCATATGCTGTTAAAAAAAGGATGATGTTGGATTTAGGAGTCTGAATAAAGTAGGGCAGAGATTTCTGCTATGTAGATAGAACAGCTGGAAACATGAGGGGGGAAAAAAAAAAAAAAAAAGGATTTACCTGATCTTACAAGCGGAAGTTGCATGCAACTAAAAACTAGGCAAAGACGACTACTGATTGATTATATTATTAGTTAATGAGATGAGGAATCTGAAGGTGAAATGTTGACTTTTTTTTCAAAGAAATAGAAGGAAAATAATGAAAGGAAGCATAGGAACAGACTATAACCAATAGAGTGCTTCTCCAATAGGCTCTTCACTTACCATACACTTCTTTTCTATCTCTTTCTGCTTTTCTGTCTTTTTCTTGGGATGAACTCGGTAATAGTTTCCATGTGGTTTTGGAGACATGCACAACTCTAATCAAAAAACCTTTGAGAACCAGGACATATTACTAGTCTCTCTGTCTCCATGATAAGCAATATGTTGGCTGTTCAAGGAGGTACGGAAACAGAATAAACTTCCAATTCATAGAGGGATCATACTTCCTTTAAACATGAAAGTAATTAATAGTGCTTTTTGCACAACTTTGGAGCTTCACCAGAGTTCCATTACATTCCGGAATGAATTAAATTGCAGAAGTCCTTCCCTATGCACAAACATACATGTTTTCTTTTGAATTGTGTTTTAAACAGGAAATATATTGTTTAAAATTATTTTATTTCATGTTGAATGCAATATTATTTAAAAAATGATCCTTTGATACTATGTTTTTAGTAGTAGAAAATGCTTAGAGCATGGCAAAGGAGAAGAGCTTGTGACTATGGGATGTATGTTCTTCAGAAATCATTCTGGTCGAATGGAATATTTGAGTGCTCTTGTATCCAGCATTGCTCAGGTCTTGTATGACTGTAACCTTAATTTATTTGCAATTCAGTTTCTCCATTTTGTTATACAGAGAAGAATACTTCCCTTTCATCAGGAAAGAAATACAAAATTTGTAGCTGAAAGTCCAAATCATGAATAAGAACCATACAGCCCATGTCACATTTCATATTCTACGTGCAAAGCTCATCGGTGTTCTTAACAAGGTTATCTCACTTATTTTTGGAAAAAAAAAAAATCTTTTCTAAAAGGCTTCAATAACTCAGCTATTTAATTGGGATAATGCCTTGTACTTTTAGAGTATGCTTCTTTTATGAATGTCTTCTAAAAGGTTTCGTACATATGTGTTTGATAATAACGATGTTATTTCTTGTCTAGGTACTTGTTGACCTTTCTCCTGTTAATGGAATAATCTACCCTTCTCAGGTGTTTCTCAAACAGATACGCTGACTCCTTATTTGACGGCACATTTTGAACAAAATCACAGGAGCTCATTTTTACTGATGGAGAAAACTGGATACACTGCTTATTCTTATTTTTGATTTGGCAAATCAGTGCCATCTTTTGCATCTTGCCTATTAGCAACATGGTTGTTGGTGACTTGCCACAACTATATTTAATATACAATTAATATTAACTTCTGGGCTGCTACTTATATGAAAGCTTATGGTCTTGAAGAGCATTTGTAAATAATACTTTTGACATTTCTACAGCTTCAGCTCTTTTCAGAAATGATTGATTCTGGGCTAGAAGTAAGTTTACTCAGTTAAACAATGATTCCAGCATTCCATTTTAAAAAAAGACGCTGGTTTGATATTAAGTCTTTCAATTAAAACATGATTTTTCTTCCCTTTCAGTCTTCTTTTTTAAAAAAGATGATGTTCCAGTTTCTCCTCAATTTGCATTTACTCAGACTTTTAAACTACAGTACTTGCTATCAAATCTCCCACGCAGAGAGAAAGTCTGAAAGAAATTAGCTCTCTTCAGCCTAGTGCGGTTTTCTTTTTTTTTTTTTTCCCCTCTCCCTCACCCCCATTTATGGCCTAAACCTCAAATTAACTTTGGGAAGAACTGACAAGCTGTAGTGTGGTTTTATTTGTCTCAGTAATGAAGGGTCAGATTTTGTCATGCTTATTCACTCCAAGAGGTAGTTTAACTCCTCTGTAATAATAAGAGACTTTACAGGGAATAAGGTATTACTGAGAGCAAGTGTTGTACAATCTGTGCTTAAAATACAGTTCAAAAATAGTTACTTTCAAAAAGCATATCCAACGAAGGTGGAGCGGTGCTAGGGTTTTGTTTGTAATGTCCTGCCTCTGCATTGAGCTACGCAACTGGCCAGTCTTAAGACCACTTCTCTGATAGGTCTTTCTTTCCTTCCTTGAGGATCTTTGAATATGAAAGCCATGTTAGACTTCATGGCTGCAGATCATAGTAATAAACCATCTCACAAAGGCAGATCCATGCAGTGGATATTTTTTCACTACCATCCATGCCCTGATCCAAATCCTTTGATTTTGTCATCCCCTAAATGTGTAGGATGCTCATCTCTGAAGGGTTGTAACATCATAACTGCAAAAGTTTTAACTTCCTTCCGGCATTATTACTGTTGTACAACACAGAACATCTTTATCTTAACACGATTTGGCATTCTACCTTCTGTCTTCCATGCAAAGTTACATGTGCAGGCACGTTGCCTAGTTATCCTCATTTATTTTGTTTTGGGGACCAGGAAGGAAAACAAATTCTCACTTCAGCTTGGATATCAGGATAGACTGAGGAAAGTCTCACATGATTCAGACATATTTTCAACAAAAAATTCTACATTTCTCACTGGAAAAATAAAAGCAGTCAAGTAAGGACACTTTACTGTCACCACTGAATCTCTGAGACCCAAACCTTGACAGTTTTTATCCAGCCAGGTAAGGTTTACAGCTGACCAGGCTTCTGAAAAAATCTTGGAGTCGTTTTGATCTAAAGAGAAGTGTACTGGTGATAGTGAGTATCCATAATTGGTACAAGAGTACAATGCCTGCCCTGAGAAGAGATGTACCATAGAAACAGTCTGCGTGGGGAGTCTTCAGGTACATGGTGTGCCTCTCTGACCTTATGAATGGGTGTCTAACATCTCAAGGATTTTGATTTACATCAGTAAAAATGAATTCAGGAACTCAGCTCAATACAACTTGTACAATATGACCCAGAAGAAAATGGATGAGAACCATCATTACCCTATTTTAAGTTTTTCCTACTAAACTGATGCTCATATATAATTTATTGCCAACTATTGAAAACCATTCTTTGTGGGCTGTTTAGAGGTGAAAGAAAAAAGCGACTGTTTTTTTCTAAGGCTGGCAGAAAAACCAATTGGTCTGAATTCTCACCTTCATGAAAAAGCCATACCCAAAAGATGGATTTCTGTTTATACCATAAAAAACACACCGCTGGGATTTACATTGGTCATACCTTTCTAACCATGTTAGCTGCCTCCTGCATTACACTGTGTACACGTAGTATACCACATGTAATCACTTCATTTTTTTCAAAAGTGTGACACTTCTGAGAGGTGCAAAAATGCTAACTGAGAAAGATCTTGGCCAAATGGATCTCCTGAACTTCTAAATAGAGCACTGTGTCATAAAAACATCGTTCTTTTCTTCCATTCAGTTTAAAAGACTACCACACATGAAATGTTGTGGGGATTTTTTTGTTTCTTTCAACTGTCCCAATCAAGTAAAATTGCTGATCGTGTATCCCAATATCATTTAACTCCCCTGTTTCCCATGGCAGTTAGGTGTCTGGCTGCAGCCAGAGTCTGCTCAGGTGACATAAAAAAAATACACCACTCAACAGTCATTCATGGTATGGAGCTCCTCAGCCAAGTAAGCACTTTTACAAGACATTTTTGTCATTATTACTATCTGGATATTCTAACCTAACAGAATGTAGCAAAATAATTAAACTGAGAAGACTGCCAAAGTACATGCTAATTAACTTTGGTTAACTTCCTCCAGTATTAATCTATGAGACGGACATCGTTTGAAATAATTAGGCATTGGAGACCTCTAAAAGTTCATTAACTCATTTGTTTGCTAATGCTTTGCCCTCTCTGAACACTTACGAATGTTAGGAATCTGCTTGAACTCTGCTTCTGACACTGGCCTTTCATAAGCAGGTGTTCTGTTGCTGCATTTCTGCAAAAAGCAGGAATTTCACATTAGTGTCAAGTCACTTGCTCAGATAAAAACGAAGAACATTGAGCTTTACAAAACACCAGCAGGATGAAAATCTGCATAGTACTAATGTAAACCAACAGAACAGGCAGGTTTCCTTCAATCCAGGAAAGCAGCCTGCTCTTGCACAAAGGAAGAATGAAAAAAAGACTTAGAATTTAAAAGAAGCATGGCAAGTGAGTCTTCAGAGATTGCTATATGCTTCTTGTCTTCTAGTCCCAGAGAAACCAAAGAGAATTTTGCTAATAAATTTTATAGGTGGTAGATTTTTACCTTTACTGGGGGAATGCTATAATTTCAGATAGCTGCACTATAGCTGAAATCATTATTCTTCCCAGAAAAAGAAAGCAGTAACCTTCTTCCCCTCCCTGTTCCTGATATCTACCTTTTGAATCTCTTCTGAAAACACACCCGATGACCAATACCCAGTGCAGACAGACCAGTTCTAGGAAACCACGTACACCCTGAATATGCACACAAAATGAAAACTCCAAACAAAAAAAAAAAAACATATTAACCAGTCTGTTGACACTAACCAGTTCAGCATCTCTCGGTTTGGGTTTCAGTGTAACTGTTCTTTCCAAACAATGGCAGTTTTCAGCCATTAATTTGCTTGTGTGTTGCCTTAAACAGCTTAGTGGTACCCTAATTGTTATGCACACAGTGTATCTCTTTGCTTTACCCACATCACTAATTCAAGAGATTACTGGGTTCCCAAGTCACTCATCTATCTTCTAACATTTGCACAGCCACCTACTCCAAATCAACACCCAGCCCAGAAGAAACGTGCAATACTGCTGTACGGTCCTTCAGCTTTTGAAGTTGAGGAATTACATACTGTTTCACTGTTTTACTGTTAAATTTTTGCCAAGATAGGCTTCTGGATATATCTATCATTGAGTGTAAATTAAATAACTGACAAGAAAAAAGCTCGTAATTTTGGCAGTGCATTAGTGTCATTTTGTAATTGGTTCATCTGTATGGTCACGAGCTGAAGTAGCCTTCACACAAGTTCTTCATTAATTCCACTTAAAGTGAACTGGCTCCAGACCAGGACTAGGAACCAAGGAAGTATGAATATTCCACAGACCTGATCTTAGAGGTGTGGCTTTAATTTATTGTAGTAATAAAGTCGATTTTATCCAACTCACCTATGTCTTAAAATTGCTGCACAACCCTCAGGTCCTTTATCGTTACCCTTACCCTCCCCTCCCCACCTTGGTCTGTACCATTCCTAAAGAGAACACCTTTCATGTGTGCCTCTTTCTCTGATTCCAGTTTAAAGACCATACAGGTAAATACAACCTAGGTTAAAAATGAAGAAGTTAAAAACCAACAAACACTTTACTTTTTTTTTTTTTTTTCTTGTTTAGGCAAAGATGTGAAAGAGATTTTTTTCAATTTAAAAGTTTTCTTACATAGACTCATAATCTAAGGATGACATTACTATGTTCTTGAAGGCTGTGAAAAGACAATTTAATTCATTGCTTTTGAGCCAAGATAAGCTCTAGAGTCTGAAGCACACTCTGAAGCAGACAAAGCACTAGTAGAAATCCAGGTCTTCAAAATGCCACCTTGAGATGACTTCAACATCAACCCAATTGCACCAAACAGGGAATGTCCACTTGGCCTTCCATGCTGAAGCTCAGACTCCTCTACAATGTCACCTCCATCCCACCCTACCCCGCTGAACAACATCTGCATGCCCAGGGGTCTCTGCATAAAGCTGCGCTCCAGACTCAGGGTGAGGACAGTGACAGAGAAGTTGCTGATGAAGGAGTGAACCAGGACTGAACAAGGCACTGCACTTGCAAAGCACTTGCTTTTGGTTGTCAGGAGCTTGCCAGAAAGCAAAATGCCATGTGTTTCCCAAGTTCACCAAAAACCTGCTTTGGGTACTCCCTTCTCCCAGTCCTGCAATGCCTCACCCACCAGCATCTCTGGAAAGATGGTCTACAACCGAGTCCCGCAAACTACTGCCACTGTACTACCACCAGCACTTATTAACTGGGACTTCAGAAACGAGTGTGGGATAAATATTTTTTCCTCTCATCCTGTGCTTTATACTGAAATATTTGCCTGTCATTTAGAAGCAGAATGAAGCCTTTTTAGTCTCATTTGAGTGTCACGTTCAGTTGTCTTCCTGCCATTTTTTTTGTTTGGTCTCTAATGCTGTTTGTCGCATTGGACTATTTTATAGACTGCAGTATTTTATACTTGGTTAGTGTTAGACACTGTCAGTGAGTCCACTTTAAGCTCTTGTGCAGTGCATAGAGAGGCATTCGTTTCCTGGCTGGTAATTTAGAGCAGTAGCTCTAAATTTAGGTGTTTTGAATTCCCCTTTGCAATGACTTATGTCCCCCCACATGTAAGGTTCTAGGGCCCACCATCCTCAGGGGCTCCCCATACCTTGCCCATGGCTCAGGACCCTGTTTCATCCCAGCCTGGGGCAACCAGCCCCTGCCCCAGCGACACCATGAGATGCCACAGCCCCGCCCTGCTGAGCCACTGGCCATACTGAGTCAGGTCCCACATGCCAGCTGGCACCCCATACTCCCTGCCGTCACAGACTATAGGTAGTTTGGGGGCTCAACCTCTTTGTGATTGAGGTTACCCCATGAAAACACTAATTTCTCCTTCTTCATCCTTATTACTGCAGTTCTCAGATCATTACACAGTATAACTTTTCATCTCTGAAAGAAAGTTAATCTGTTTACGACTATAACCCATTTGAAAAAAAAATTGCCTCAAATTGTGTAATTGAGTGAAGCATTGGGCCAAGAGGAAAATTGTTTTTTGAAAAAAATTTTCAATTATTTGCTAAGTTCTAAGTCTGGATCTATGTGAAAAAAAAAGTCCCTTCAGTCCACTCTAGAAGGCTTTTTCCATTAACATTGGGATAAATCATAACACTAGCAATCAATTCTTCATCCTGCAATCTATTGAGAGTTGGTTTCTGCAGCTGTAGTCTGCACTCTGTGTTGATGAACACGGGTTCATTTCACCACTTTCATGGGTCTTCAGAATGACTCCAGTGAATTAAATCGGGAATTTTATTATGCATCAAAACTGTAGCATATTGAGAACTATGTTCTAAAAATGAATGTCAGCTTGTAATGCCATGTTTTACAACTTGTATGGAAAGCTTTTCCAGATGCAGTAGTTGTATTACTTGAGCCTGTGTATCTTATATGTCCAGTACAAAACACATTCTTGCCTAGTCATTCTCCTTGATCAACAACATAAATGAAATGAATTTTTTGTGTTCTTTGTTCATGGAATAGGATGCTCTTGTCACTGCTGAAGTTATTAATTTATCTTTTTCCTCTCCCACTCTCATTTTCACCAGTGATCTGAAGATTTTGTACGTTCTGCCAGAGATATCTGCAAACAAATTTCTATATTTTAAAATGTGTACTTACCAGCTAATAATAATGATCTAAAAATCAGGTACTTGTGCATGGGGATCTGTGTCTTGAGTTTTCTTATTTTGTTTTAGAAAAGCTTGGTTAGTTATCGAAATAAGTATTCTTAAAAATTTGTGTTTAAATCTTGTAGCTTAATTCTTTTGTTCCTTGCATTCCTAAATCAGAAGAAGTAATTAGAATACTCTGAATTCTTAACTTATTGGATAAAAGATTTTGAAAATAATTGCATTCTTAACCATTTCACATTTTAAAGTTATAATTTATTTCTAGACAATAAGGCAGGCTTGAAATGAAACTTAGAGCTAAACTTTAAAAATATGTAGCTGAACCATCAATAACTTAATCTTTTCACATATAAAGCTATTTAAAAGCTAAGGGTATCAGACAATTCCATATTGGTGGAAAATTAAATCACTATATTACTGAATCTCTGTTCCACAAGTATTCTCCACACTGCAATAGGCTGTGCGAAGTTAAATTGACTGAAACACATTAAAAAAAAAAAATCAACAGGAGACAGTTTAAGAAAAGAAATCTTCCTTTTCAGTCAGTCATTTGGAAAAATGAAACCTTTTTTTTTTTTTAATTTCATAAAGCATAAAAAAGTAGAGTTTTTTGAATCAATTAATGCTTCTCCCTTTCCTCTCCTCAATTACACCTATGGTAAGGGTACAGCAGGGAAATATGAAGAAATAGTCACAGTAAGAAAGAAAAGACAATACTTTAAGCTGGTATTGCTGCTGACTGTTTTGGTATGAAAATGTAGCTTAAACTTCTTGGGTTCCTCCCAGGTACTCTAACAGTTTCTTCCTCAGCTTCCTACTTTCTTACTCTTGGTTTTCTTCTCCTTTCACACACAAACATGAACACATGCAATCATTCTAATTTCTAACCTTGATACGCACTTTCAATCTCAAGGATATTCTATAACTTATAGAATTTAACTTCTGATCTGCAGTGGTTTACAGTTCTTTGGACAGTTTTTGGGTCAAAGAACAAGAAGTAATTGTCCCAAAAGAAGACCTATTAGTTTATTTCTTTTTTTTTACCTATTCCATTTGGCGATAGCTGTAACAACATATTTTAAGAGCACAGTGAAAGGTCTGCAGGCAAAAGGACTGATGAGAAGTACATTTTATAGCATAGTAATACTTAACATTTGACTGGATTACAGCCAATTACATCTGATTTGCTAGAGGATAATTGTATATTTCTTGAAATTAAAAATAGAATCTCATAGACTTCAGCTGAATTCAACCATATCCTTCAACCATGAAGCCTACACTTTGGCAGCTTTTAGATTTTTTTTAAGTCTTTTTTACCGTATCAAGCCAGGCAGGTATTAAACCTATGTAAATGAAACATTGTTCTTTGGACTATTCCTTTCCAATTAGGAGAATCTTTCATCCTTAACAAATGAATTTCTTATCTGTATTACTTTCATCTTATCACAACTAAGTGCCAAAGCAAAACAGTAATATTTAATAAGAAGTCATGTGAGACTGAGAAAAATAATAAATAGAAAATGTAGTAAGCAGACCCAGTTTTTCAGCTGTTGTGTTCTTAAGTATAGCTCTTCTGAAGCTGTACCCACTGAAGTTTTTCTGAATTGAGATATAGTAACAAGAATTTACATGAGTAGGAAATACAGCGGTTTTTTTTTTTTTGTCCCATTTTATAGTCTTTCATTGACATTATAAAAATATTTTCTAATTCATTCCAGATTTTTTAAAATGTTGTCTGTGGAATTCAAGAGTTCTTCTTCTTGAGTTGCTTTCTAAATTAGTTCTCTACTGGTTGATTAATATTTCTACAGTAATTTGAAAAAATAAGGCATTTTATAAGCACCATTAAGACATATCATTTGGTTAATATAGCTCTCTAGGTGTTAAAATGAGTGCTGATCTACACAGGGTATTCTTTAATTTGTATCTTCTGTATGGTAATAGAACTTCGACAATTAAATGTCTAAGTTTATAGTGAACTTTAAAAGAAAATTAAAGATGTACCATTGGAAAAAGTGAGTTAGCATTCTCAAAAACACTGTGTAATATCTATGAGTAGAAAATAAACTAAAAATATAGTCTGTCAGTTTTTTTGGATGCAAGGCTATAATCTATATGCATCTACATTTTACAGTAAATATAAATATTTTATTAATGGTTGTGATTTGCATGAGGAATCTAAGGCCTGGAAAAGCTCTAAATTCCTATATTTTACTGATATATTTCTTATCATTCTGGGAATTAAAGCATTTCATGAACATGATAGAGTGGAGTTAAGATAGAACATAAATTACCTTTAAGTGGATAGCCTTTGACTCTAAGAATTCAAAATCCAGTGGAGATTAGGGCACCTGTTAGTGTTGTGGCTAGTACTTAGAAGTTAAATTTACACAAATGTAGGTTGGGAATAAAGTATATTTTTTTTGTTGACAAGAGCAAGACTAATTAAATAAGAACTTTCAAAGGATGAAGTGAGATCTTATAGTCTTTTAAACATGATTAGGTGTCTTCCTCACTAGAAAAAAATTACACAACTCAATTTGCAGGAGTATCAATCTTAGAATCATAGAATTGCTGAGGTTAGAAGGGACATCTGCAGATGTTTAGTCCAACTCACTTGTTAAAGTAGGGTCAGTTAGAGCATATTGTTCATGACCACATCCAGTCAGATTTGGATATCTGAAAGATATTTCAAGAATATCCTCAAACTCTACAAACAGCTTCAGTATTTGATCTCTCTCAAAGTAAATTTCTTGTGTTTAAGTAGAATTTCTTATATTTCAGTTTGTGCCCATTGCCTCATGTCCTTGATTTGATTGACTCTGTCTTCTTTACACTCACCCACATAATTTGCCATTTAATACATTGAAAGATTGAGAGTGAT
The DNA here is from genome assembly GCA_009806455.1 of Tetrax tetrax. NCBI lineage: Eukaryota > Metazoa > Chordata > Aves > Otidiformes > Otididae > Tetrax > Tetrax tetrax. The sequence goes on from WHYT01017962.1 coordinate 168,259, forward strand.
AGAACACTGGCCCAGGTTGCCCAGAGAGGTGGTGGATGCCCCATCCCTGAAAACATTCAAGGCCAGGTTGGATGAGGCTCTGAGCAACCTGATCTGGTTGGAGATGTCCCTGCTCCTTGCAGGGGGGTTGGGCTAGATGATCTTTGAAAGTCCCTTCCAACTCTAACCATTCTATGATTCTATGATTCTATGATTTACTATGAGACAAACCAAACTACCAAAAACCTCCACTTTGGACTGCTGAAAATTTAGCCCGCTCTTTCTCAAGAATTTTGAAAAGATTTGATTCCAAGTGAAATGGACTGAAATCAAGCAGGAAAATAAGAAAATCTTCTTGCAAATGGAATTCTAGATCTTTAGCTGTGAGCATTGTGTTAAGTAAATGCAGTAGCTGTAATTTGGTAAACACAAGTCTATGTGTGGGGAACATCTACAATTTAGGCAAAGATTATTTACAACTACATCTTGCTTTTCTGTCTGATGTATTGTTTCCATCTGTGTATATAGTAATTCAGTAACATTCTACAGATGTACTTTTTGCATTGAGTTAGTGTTTGACAGAATTCAGAGTATTCAGAGGACATGGGGTAATTTTGGAAAGTGTTAGACCATATAGATTATTGAAAGTCCCGTTGTCTTACTGAATTTTGATTGCATCATACAGAAAGGTTTTGTTTATTTTCTTTCCACTGAAAAGAAATATAAATCTCTCCTTGGATTAAAAGGAGAATGGGTTCAAAGCCAGAGTGACGTGAAAGAAGTTCTACTGCCTCTGCAAATGAGTGACACACCAGGAGAATTTGGCTTCTCTAATGTGCTATCCTGATGGTTGAATGATAATTTCTAAAGCTCTTAGGTTTGGCCCAATGAAGTTGAAAACCTTTAAATATTATTTTCTAGAAAGTCAGTAAAAGTAGATTAGACCCTAGCTGTTTCCTGTTACAAAGTTTCCTGTAGTAACACACAGTATTTATAAAGTCTATGAAACTTAATACTTATTTATGCCAATAGAGATATCTTCTTTTTTTTTTTCTAATGCAAATTGTATTTTTTCTTAGATGCAACATAATTTAGACATACACAATAGCGAGTGTTATCAAATATTCTGAAAATCAAAAGTAAACACTTGAAGAAACAGACAATAAGACTATTTTATATTTAGCTAAATGCATTTGAAACTACAGAAGCAAGTGTTATTGTTTATTCTTTTAACACCACTGTTCTAAGATGTCTTAGAACTTCTAGAAATAAACATTTCTTTTAAATTTCCTCCAAGTATCTGTTCATTTTCAAGAATTTGGCTCAATAACTGAATTTGTATTGACATGCCAGGAAACAAGAAAGAACCAATTTTCACTAGTTTTATTTCAGTTGCTTAGAAGCCCAAAAGAAATCAATTGTTGTGTATATGTACTTTAAATGTCAGCAAATGTGAAATGAAATGAAATGAATTTTTGATGACACCAGGAAACTCAGCATTTCTGCATTAGTTATATCAGAAAATCGCCCAGCAGACCCATTATGTGTTATAGGCTGTCAGCATTTCTATTAGAAACACTGATATTTCATATGCCACAAAAGATCTCTCTGATTCATGCATTTTTTTCTTAAACAAATTTTGAAATGCACGTTCAATTTGCAGGACTACAAAAAGCTAAATGCATGGGAATTTTCCATGTTCCTCTAGCTAATACTGAATTGTTATATTTTTCATGGTGAGCCCTGGTTGACATCTGGTCTATGCACAGTGTAATGATATTAATAATTTTAAAAAATTAGTAAAATGTGATATTCTGATTGAGAATATGGAATGATGGATGTGTAATGTATGTAGATACTATGCAGAAAGGACCTCATTAAGGTTTATTATGTAAAATACCATCAAAACAGAATGAAGACATCTTCTTTCTTTTCCCTACTATTAATACATTTTTTTCCCTGTTTCTGTGGTAAAGTTATAAAGTTCATAAAAGGAAAGCTTCTTGTCCATTTTCCTGTCTGTTATGTAAGCTACTGAACCTACAAGTAGCTTGTCCCAAAAGAACAGAAGTGCCATGTCTTTTTTCATGCACTTTCATGCATACATGCCCTCCTTCACACTCCTTAATAGAGTTTCTTTGAACACTGGGAAGACTAACTGCCATCTTACAAAATCTGTGAGCACAAATCCTAGAACATCCACATCTATAATAATATCTACAAGAAACGTCAAAGGCTATCTTTTGGGCCAATGAAGACTATCAACAAATTACCTCAGAAATCAATGTTCCTTGCACTGGTGAGGATTTAAGGTCCAAACTGAGAGACTTAGGACAAGGATCAGATAGTCAAAACCAGAAAAAAAACCCCTTGCTTTTAATGAAAATACCAAGTAATATTTGTAATCAAATTATCATCTCTGTTTTAAAATTCCTGTCTTAGAAAAGTTGCAGAGGTGAAAGTACTGCAAGCCAAAGAGGGAAGGAAGTGAAAGTGTTGGGCTGCTTTAGGCAGGACAGTATGACAGGACTAGCTGCTGTACCTTCAATAATATTTGTGAAGTGTTCTCATTCCAGCTATTTATTTTTTTTTAAAAAAAAACCTAGATTCACACACATCAGAATGTACAGAGTATCCACTATCAGTTTTCCCGTGAATAGAGATAAAATGACTTCTCTGTTTCTTTTTATCAATTACATGTGATACCAACTTCTACCAGCAGAAAAATGGAAGGACCTTTTTGTGTTGCTTGCCATGCTCTGAGTCCTTTCAGAACCACTGTTTTTATGGTACTGTTTCTCTTTATATGAGTATGGGCACAATCCTTTTATCTACATGCGTATCATTGCATTTGTTTGTTTATAACTATCTTTGTTTGAGTCATACACAGATTTTAAAGTAATCATCTGAAATACCTTTCTCTATTGATTCTGCTTTTATTTACCCAGACAGTAAAATTAGCTTTCGGTTGAGATACAAGGCTGTGGTATACATGGCACTTTGGAAAAGGGCACTGGCTTCCAAACTTACAAGAACTATGTGAATCAAAATGCATATTTCACTATTGGGATAAAGACTGAAGCAAAGCTGTGCTTCTGCAGACAGTAATCAAGGGAAATTATCTACGCCTGGTTTATGAGAGATCTGGAGATTACTATCAACAAGTACCTTAAAACCTGCTTTAGTAATCACAAAGTGTCATGATACATGGCTTTCTATGCTATTCTATCACCTGGAAGTGTATACGCAAAAATAGCTGTCTTTTACACAGCAAAATTTAGCTCAGAATTTAAGTTGAATTTAGTGTTTTTTATTCCAGTGGCAACATACTCATGGAAGACAGAAACACCTATTCTAACTACCTACATAGCTCCTGTTACTGCACTATCTGAGAGCCAAAATAATGATTTTATATATCTGTACTGAAACAGGGAGGCAGTGAGAACCATAGTCATAGAAAAAATAAAGGTATTGCAATTAAGTTTTAAAGTTCCAACTCTTCAAAAGCATCTGTAAGGAAAACATGCCTTGCAAAGTAGAGGAAAAAAAAACAGTAGAGGAGATAGTCCACCTGATTTGAAAGGGAGGGGTGTGCAGAATATTAGGCAACGTTCTTCAACATGCATCACTTCTCAATGACGTGACTAAATTTTTAGTCGTAAGACCCGATTTTCAGGTAAGAAATCAGTGTCCAGACTGTCTCAGTCATCGGTGTCACAGAACAGATCTAACCCACTGCGTACCATGGGAAAAAAAAAGTGTAGTCAGAGCTCTGGGGTAAATGAAAGTTTCATTGTATTATGGTTAAATTTAGTCTTTTTGCTGTACCATTCTGAAAGATTATATGGTTAAGTTCTTTTTCACAGTGTGAGGGAAAAAGTCACCTCAAGAGAGAACCAGGTTATGCAATACAAACCAGCAATGGAAGGTTTGTCTTCTTTCTCCTCAACAGGATGGAACAAAATTTATGCATCAGATGGTGGCATAGAAGACGCTATATGTATGAGATGTATTTGTAAGACATGAGATCTAAATGTTCACCTGCACACAAAGGATCAGGTTATCACCTCCCTTCTCTGTGTTTAATAGAGATGTAGGGAGATGAAAGAATGTACTAATGGTGTTGATGAATCATGCCAACTCTGCCGAGCCACCTCTTTGACAGGGAAAGCACACAGCAGCCTGATGGATCTGTTCACTTGCTCACGCTCCCTTGTGTAATTAATTTCAAAACAAGAGGAAAAACTGAAGCAAGGCCATTCACAATGATAGTCCTAGGTGTACACCATGAAATATATCTTAAGAGTTTTGCTCCTTTACCCATGCTCATACTCCACGGAAGTTAAGGGAGAATCACTCATCTTTCCACACATGCGTGCCAGTTCATATTTCTTGTTATGTTTCATTATGCTGTCTGTGATTGGAGTGAATAAAAGTTTTGCTGCATACAAGCCAGATAAAGACACTACCATGGGATCTGGGAGTGCTGCCTTAGCTTCCTGCTTATATCACAGCTTGTGATATTGGACAAACTGATTGATAATCAGGTCCTTGGCGGAATTTCAGGGTGAGCATTCAGAAGTATTGCCTCCACAATATATAGTGGAGTTAGTCACTTCAAAATAGATATTGTAAGAAACAGACTGCAAAATAGAACTGCCATAGACAAGCTGTAAAAAAAACCCCAAACAACTATAGAGAGATTGCAGCATCTTAAATCCCAGCTGTCTCCAAAGTTTGAATTATTCTTTCTATTTGAGATGGGCAAGTGGGAAACTTTCCTTAAATGTTCTTTTATTTTAGAACTGAGAGGAAGAACCTACCCTTTTCCCAGGGCCAGCAAAAACATCAGCATCTTTCTGGACAGCAGCTGGAAGGTTAGAGCACTCTTATCACCATCTGGGTCAGATGGGTCCTGTTTCCTTTTCTCTGTGAAAGGTTCAAAACCACATCTCCTGCTTCCCTAGACACTATACAACACATCAGGGGCTACTCCATGTTAGAGTAATGGGAAATACTGAACATAAAGGATGTGATTGTGTCCCACCGTGATTCACATCACTATGGGAAGCATGGTGGAAGGAAGCCTGAGCAACCTCTTGGCTCTGCAGAGCAGGATGTTTCAGAGCTATCAAAAATAAGTAGTGATTAGGGGGTGTGACAAGAAAATCAAAGAATCATAGAATCATAGAATCATAGAATGGTTAGAGTTGGAAGGGACCTTCAAAGGTCATTTAGTCCAACCCCCTTGCAAGAAGCAGGGACATCCCTGACTAGATCGGATTGCTCAGGGCCCCATCCAACCTGGCCTTGAACGTTTCCAGGGATGGGGCATCAACCACCTCTCTGGGCAACCTATGCCAGTGCTCTACAACTCGCATTGTAAAAAATTTTTTTTCTAATATCTAATCTAAACCTACCTCCTTGTAATTTAAAACCACTACCCCTTGTCCTATCACAACAGGCCCTACTGAACAGCCTCTCCCCATCTTTCTTGTAGGCCCCCTTGAGGTACTGGAAGACTCCTATCAGGTCTCCCCGGAGCCTCCTCTTCTCCAGGCTGAACAGCCCCAACTCTCTCAGCCTGTCCTCATAGGAAAGGTGCTCCAGCCCTCTGATCATCTTCATGGCCTCCTCTGGACCCTCTCCAACTGGTCCATGTCCTTCTTATGTTGGGGGCTCCAGAGCTGGACACAGTACTCCAGGTGGGGTCTCACCAGGGCAGAGTAGAGGGGCAGAATCACCTCCCTCGACCTGCCTATGTGAAAGTGACTGCTTTCTGAACTCAAATACCTCAAGAATTGCTAGTAATGCAGTCTTTTGGAATTACTTTTTACTAATTTTTTTTTTTTTAATGAATAGTGTACTTTCAGAAAGCTCATATTTTCCACTCCATAATTCTCAATAGCTAAAACTCATTTGAAGAGTTTGTGATAGTGCCCTGTAACTTAGAAGCTTTTTCAGGAAAGGGGAACTTTCTGCAACTTACTTGATAATTTGAGATGGACAATCTCATGTAAGGGTTGTGGCGATCCATTACCTCTTAACTAAAAATCCTGATATGGTGCTCTGTCATACTCTGCCAGAGCAATGTCCAGGCTTTTGGATAAGGTCAGCTGCATGGGTTCTTGTGGAGCACAGGATCTGTAGCCTTTCTTCCATCTGATCTTAATCAGGTTTCAAAAAATAGGCAATCCTATTAATGCAAGAACACATGACAGATAATGTATAACACAGAAAACCTTTCTTTTTCAATTTTGCAGAATATTCTGTGATAGCACATAGCTATCAAAATCACTAGCCTTTCAGTCTCTTTGAAAACATGTAAAATATTTTCATTTCCTTAGCTTTACATTAATAATAGTTTCACAAAAAAGAAATCCTTTTTTTTAAAAAAAAAAAAAAGAATATTTTTATATGAAAAAGAAAAGGAACAAAGTCAATACTATATTTACTTACTACTCATTCTGAAAATAAGTTCATTTTTGAGATTTTAGCAGAACAGGAAAGATATAGCTTATGAGGAGAAAATGTACCTATTTGCAGTGAATATTTTTAAAATCTCTACAAGGAGACTTGCAGTCATTATAAGTGTTTGTAAAAAATATAAGCTTCTGCTTGTATCTGCGTTTGATAACCATTTAAGAGTAACTCTGATGTTAATAGGGATTTAACTGGCTTCAATGAACACTGTAGCAGCTTTTTTATATCCCATTGTATAGTGGAATGCCTACCTAAATCAATTTCTTTAGTATTTCCACTGGAGTCAATGAATAATCTCACACATAATGGGCATGTATTTTTGGTTCTTTTTGGAGTCAGAGTGAAAAAAACACACCTTTCAGTTAATCAGTCAGGAAGGTCCCTCATGATGATGCACTTCAAGTCTAGAGGTGAAACAATCTGTCTTTGCGTCATGAACTGAGAGATTAGCTAAAGATGCTGAGCAGTCATAGAATCATAGAATCATAGAATGGTTAGAGTTGGAAGGGACCTTAAAAGGCCATTTAGTCGAACCTCCCTGCAAGGAGAAGGGACATCCCTGACTAGATCGGGTTGCTCAGAGCCTCATCCAACCTGGCCTTGAATGTTTCCAGGAATGAGGCATCAACCACCTCTCTGGGCAACCTATGCCAGTGCTCTACAACTCGCATTGTAAAAAATTTTTTTTCTAATATCTAATCTAAATCTACCTCCCTCTATTTTAAAACCATTACCCCTCATCCTATCACTACAGGCCCTACTGAACAGCCTCTCCCCATCTTTCCTGTAGGCCCCCTTGAGGTATTGGAAGACCACTATCAGGTCTCCCCGGAGCCTCCTCTTCTCCAGGCTGAACAGCCCCAACTCTCTCAGCCTGTCCTCATAGGAAAGGTGCTCCAGCCCTCTGATCATCTTTATGGCCTCCTCTGGACCCTCTCCAACTGGTCCATGTCCTTCTTATGTTGGGGGCTCCAGAGCTGGACACAGTACTCCAGGTGGGGTCTCACCAGGGCAGAGTAGAAGGGCAGAATCACCCCCCTCGACCTGCTGGCCACGCTCCTCTTCATGCAGCCCAAGATGCGGTTGGCTTTTTGGGCCAGAAGGGTGCATTGCCGGCTCATGTTGAACTTCTCATCCACCATCACTCCCAAGTCCTTCTCCTCAGGGCTGCTCTCGATCCATTCTCCACCCAGCCTGGATTTGTGCCTGGGATTGCCACCACCCAGGTGCAGAACCTTGCACTTGGCCTGGCTGAACTTCACGAGGTTGGCATGGGCCCACCTCTCCAGCCTGTCCAGGTCCCTCTGGATGGCATCCCTCCCTTCCAGCGTGTTGACGGCACCACATAGCTTGGTGTCATCGGCGAACTTGCTGAGGGTGCACTCTATCCCACTGTCCATGTCGCCGACAAAGATGTTGAACAGGGCCGGGCCCAACACGGATCCCTGAGGGACGCCACTCATGACCAGTCTGCACTTGGACATCGAGCCGTTGACCACCACTCTCTGAGTGTGGCCATCCAGCCAACTCCTTATCCACTGAGTGGTCTATCCATCAAATCCATGCCTCTCTAGTTTAGAGAGAAGGATGTTGTGCTGGACAGTGTCAAAAGCTTTGCACAAGTCCAGGTAGATGATATCCGTTGCTCGTCCCTTGTCTACCGATACTGTCACCCTGTCATAGAAGGCCACCAAATTGGTCAGGCACAATCTGCCCTTGGTGAAGCCATGTTGGCTGTCACCAACCACCCACAGTCAATAAGCAATACAGAGCTGATTAGAAAATGATGTATAGAATCTTGTGGGGCAAACAAGGGTAGCTTGTAAATTGATATTTGTTTTAATTAATGATTACAAAGATCCATCTGGTTTTACAGTGTCTTATAAGATTAGTTCAAGTCATGGTAAAGACTCAACCTGGGTATGAATTTTGTCAAAATTTGCAAAGCCACTAGAGTAGTAAATAAGAAATCTTGCTGCTGAAGATGCTACTTTTAATATCTCACTCTGTCAGGGGGTAAGTATGCTCTAATCATAGAATAAGTTGTTTTAGCCTGTTCAAAACAACATTGACTAGATTGTATATCTCCAAAATTAGAGCTGTACAACAGGGATTGGTAAAAGCAGTAATTACCTCTCAGATTAAATTTCGAAGGGTGATGTATTTAATGTAGCGGTGCAAATTGTTTCAGGCTCTTCTTGGGGCCACACGACAGGCAGGTTTGGTTCTGCTAGGATTTTTAACAAGTAGTGGAGGCATCTTTCTTGAAAGGATTCATTACAATGGTACAAATCTATTCTGATATGTTCCTTCTTTCCCTAACTGAAAAAAATTTTTCCCTGTGAAATAGTATTTTTTAGACAGAGTTGAACTATTTCATTTCCAAAAAGCATATTCACATAAATTTAAGTGTTACATTCAAATAGTGTCTCTGAAGGTTTATGTTTTCTTCTCCCACCGCATTGACAGCTTCTCAACTTTTTGGGAGTGAGAGTAAGAGTAAGAGTAACACTGTCCTGAAAACTTAAGATTAGGAAGCAGTCACACTGTGGTCATTTGGGAGCCCAAGGGACTCTAAAGATACCTGAGACTATTTTTCTCTATGAGAAGTATGCATACAGATGTATACATTGCAACCAAACACAAACAGATGCACAGTAACAACCACAAAACCAAAATTTTCTCAAGTAGGTTATTGGCCCAAACACGTGCTGCATGTGCTTTGTTGACCCATTAGTACTGATAAAGAAGAAGAGACATATGTTGTGTGTCTTCATCATTTTGCACTAGGAATTAGTAAAACTACAGTTTTAAAGCAAAACAGTGAACTAAAATAGCAAGATTTCAAAACATATGGAAATAACTATCACCTTCCTTTCTACTTTTTATTATAATCTGCTGAAAATCAGAAATAAACAGCTGATATAAATATTGATATTACCTGCTGTATTATATAATATTAATTTATTAGATCATGCTGCATATCATATTTCATTGGAATTTATATATAATAATTGCCATTCACTTTCTTAGACATAGTTAAAAAAGTAAATAAGTTGTTTGATAAACATCAATTTGACTAATTATTTGTTGAAGTCCCATTCTCAGTTATGACAAAGAATGGAGCACAGATTAATTGCTTTTTGCATAATTAAAGTAATGCCCTTGTAGTTGATCTGAATTTTTATGTCTCCATTTCATACAACATAAACTACTTCTCCTGGTTTGAAAATGGGGATCAAATTGACTTGTATATCCTTCATTGATCAATACTGACCTGTTTCATATTTAGTAAATACTATCTTGCATTTATTGTTCCTATTTCTTTTTTTTTTTTTAGGAGCAGTGAGGCCTGTTTTAACAGAATTTTAAGAAATATAAATTAATGCAGTAAGCAATGCAAACACAAGAATGAACACTTTAGTGTATTATATCTCCCTTGGATTTTAGCAAATGTTTGTAACTATCCTTAAAAAGCAAACAGGGCATGCAGATATAGCCAGTTGTAAGTCCGTTTGCTGCAGAAAATCTTTATACTTATTTTTATTCCCATATAAGACCTGTAGCATAAATGGAGAAAGTTGCAGACATTAGGCTTGCGTTGCTTGCATTGAGAGGGACTTCTTAAATAATGGTCTTATTTAGTTTCCATTATATAACTTTAAAGCATTGAGTCAGAAAATTAAATTCCTTTACATATTAAGTAAAATGAGAGGAAAAAAAAATCATGTTAGTTAATACCTCTTCTTTTGGGGGGAAAGAACTTGGAAAAAGTACTATTAAAAATTGTGATGTATTTGCAATTTTTGAGCTACTTCACGGAATTCTGGAGAAGCTTATGTTTCATATCAACCATAAATTCTAGGGTAATATTCCATAAGGTAGAACTTGTCCTTAATTATAAGAGCATCGGTAACTAAAATGAGATGGCTTGTTTTCTCATCTAAAACTAGAAAATCTATAAATCCAAACAATGGCACTACAGATAGAGTCATAAACAGAAAAAAAGTCCTGGGTTGCCTTATCAAACCAGAAAATACATGATGAACCTGAAAAGAAGTTTTTGTCTCATTTTCAAAACTTCAAGCACATCTAAAATCCTTCAAAAATAAAATGCATTGTTTTAAAATAGTTTAATTTAAAATTTTAAAATAAAGAATCAAAATTAGTTACTGAGGAAACCCATTTGTATTTGTATGGACTGAAATTCTTTCTACCAGTTCAATCTATTGACAGCATAGGATTTGTGGGAATATATTCTGGAGAAGAAGAGACTGGAGATTACATGTATTTTTCTGGCTCTGTTTTAGTATGCGTGATGGAAATGATGCTAAAACAGCACCTGGATTTCTAAGACAGTCACTAATGACAAACACTTAGACCCTGCCAGTTGCAGATGTTGTAAGCTGCATTGTCAAACCTAAGTTTTAATTCGGCAATGAAAAAAAAGAACAGCAAGGAACTTTACTCAACATGGGTTAAAAAGGCTGCATGTTGATCCTCAGTGTAATTTTTTTAAGGTCTGGAAAATGCCTTCTTTTTCCTTACGAACTATAATTTCTCACACTTTGGAACTCTACAATAGTGGAATTTGGTTTTTTTTTCCCCCCAGTTTTCAAGGTCACCCAGTGTAATGAAGAATTTAAAATTTGTATTTGAAACGTCGTATTTGTTTTAACTAGATTTTGGTTAGCCCAACTCCAAATATCATGAATTCTCTACACTAGATCTGCAAGGTTTCTTTCTACATAACACAATCACTTACCAGCATGAAAAATGTAGCAAAAAACCCCCTGTACTTGCAATTTGGTAATCTAGCCCTAAAATAAACTTCCTGCTTACAGGATCTGATCAGATTATTATTTTTTATTTGAAACTCCAATTTCAAATACCCATTTTGGTAGCAAGTATGTTTCAAGATTATAGTGCCTGCCTGACCCTGGAATGAAGATAGACCCTTTGTCGGAAAAGGAATTATGCTAAAATTAAAAATTAAAAAAAGAGAAAGATATGCACAAGCAGACCAAATCTTCCAGCACTTACAGCTGTGGAATTTCTGTGAAAATTTGCTCAAACACATACCCAGTTATTCATGTTTATTAAATGAGACATTTTGATGAATTTCACACTGTAAATAATACTAACATTTTTGCAATTATATTCACGCTTTGATGTTGATGTTCTTGTATCTATTTTTTTTTTTAATGAAAGTGTCCACTTTGCGCACTTGTCAGGGCAATAGATGAAGCTCACTTCCCCTTCTTCTGTTTCTTTCCTGCAGCACTAATGAAAGAAATAATCATAGACTTAGAAGGGAAGTATTGGCTTGAATAAGACCAGTTTCACATCCTTGTCCCCTGATCAGCAGGGATATCAAGTTAATGTCAATATAATGGGGGAAAGAAATAACACTGAGAATATTCTAAGGCAGGAATAGCCCCCATGCGACAAGATGAGAGGAGTCCCCTGGCTTCACAGGGTGAGAACCTGTATCCTGTCAGTCAATGTCAGATGTCTCGGGATTCAGGAGGGCAGGAAGCTGGAGACAGAGCTGGAGACACGCTATGGTGCTGCCCTGGGAGCTGACACATCCACCACATCAAGAGAGCAAGAGGCGGAGTGCACTGTGAGGTGGTGGGTATCAATTATCCTCTTCTATTAACCCTTCCTCGACCCTCGGGAAGGGCCAATAAAGAAAAAGATGTTATTGATGAGAACAGGGGCAGGTAGATAGCTAAGAGACCTAAGGGACTAATCAACCTAATGGGCTGTGTGAAACCAGACAAACAAATGGGATGTTTGTGTGAAGCTGTAAAACTGAATGAAAGGACTTTTACTCCTGGCAGAAGACATGAGAAAAGATAACAGAAAAGTATTGAAATGTTGATTGGGTTTGAAATACGTGCATAGCGTGTCCAGGTAAAGATGATGATATACACTATGCATGAATTAATTAAGTAAATGTAATAGAAATGTGAACATTTTGGGTCAAAACTCTTTGAAGGAGAATTGTGAGAAAGTTTCTACTGGAGATGTGTGAATCTCTGCTTCTAATTCCCAAGTTTTGAATTAATTATTTCAATAATATCAGACAGTAAATATTGAAGGCGGTTATGCTATTATGAGAAATTCAAACTTGTGAGATATTACAAACCATTCGGGTAATTACTTGTTGAAAAGAAGTTGAGTAAAAGAACTGTTAGTACAAGAGTTATGAATTAGGGATGAAATTAAGGTGGAGTTGGCAACTGAATGTGTTGAAAGCAGATTGAGTCTGAAGGATGTCATAGTAAATTTCACAAGAATTCTAACTACTGGACATTATTTACCTTTTTCATTTGGACTTTGTCACACAAACTGGAGTTTTTATAGTTAAACTGTGTAGTTCTTCCCACACAAAATTGGGAAGAACTGTCCATGCAGGAAGGATTACAAAATTATACAGAATGAATTGAACGCTTTTGGAAAGGGAGAAAGAAAATGGGATGGCATTTAGTAATAGCCTGGAAATTAATCTATTTTTGTGCTACCACTGAATGGATTCTCTGGGCCTCAGTTTTAACATGGTTTCATACACACTGTCGTGAAAATCATTTTCTAGAAAGTACACAGATCCTCTCTGCAGCTCTGCTAGCAGCTTCTCTGATCTTTGTACGTTCATAAAGGTCACTGCAAAACTTCAAGAGATGCAGAGTGTCACTAGGTTTAATGGGTCAACTGAGTCACTTCTTGCTTGAGTGGGAATTTAGATTAGACTCTGGATGCTCAGGTGAGCCACAAAAATCAATGTGGTCCAAGTGGCCCTTTGAACTATTAATAAATATACTACTTTCTATGACAGTACAGATTTTTGGTATCAAGATCTCACATTCAAAGTTTTCATTGCATTTGGCAGCTGATGTACCAACTTGAATTTATGTATTATAATGTGTAATATTTAAAGGAATTTGCTTGATAAATAGCCCTCAGTGTATAACTGTACTTAAAAAAAAACAAAACCAAAACATTGCAAAACATTTTTGAAAGCATTACTTTTCAGATGACTGAAATTAAATGGTACACTTCCGACGTGTAATTAAAATGTTATCATACAGACTGTTCCTTTCAAACATTATAATAAATTATAGTGCTATAAAACAAGGACCAGAATGTGCACAGTTCTCTTTTAAAAACGTAGCATTATAATTATGCTCTATTAAATTCTAAATGAATGTCAAAGTTCTGAATTTACATATGTACTAAGATACATGGACGAAAAAGGGGTGAGGTGTATTGCTATAGATACAAAGAATAATTTTGTTTTAATTAACTAGGTTGTAATTCAGACTCCTTAGGCTCTGTTTCTGCAGGGAAAACCACGGAGCTATGTCAGATATTGGTAGGTATCTGCAAAAGTGTTTTTCTGTCTTTCTGAGGAATTACATATCTGAAGCCAGCTTGATAACCAGTGAGAGCACTGAGCATGCAACATTGGATTTATGGGAAATCCCTGCACCATCTCCTGAATGTAGCCACGGTGAGCTGAAGATACCTGTTGTGCAAATCGCAACAAGACCTAGATGTCACTAGGCCTGCTCAGATTGCTTGAGTTTTCTGTAGTTCTGGGCTAGAAATTGGTCTTTGTGTCAGGCATAGAATGCCTAGAGGATCCGAGGTCTAAGTTGATCTGAACTTCAAGAACTTCTCGCCTGGATGGTACCCACCATGTTCTGGTGGCTTAAGGCAGATGCAACAATCAACGGTGCCTCAGGCATCTGAACTTAAGGCATGTGGAGACCTCTGCAAGCACAGGGATACACTTCAGCTCAAACACAGGGCTAAAACATGCCCTGGATGCCCACTATATCCTGGGCCATTCCTGAAGGTGAAAGCAGTAGGAAGTTGTACCTACAATACAGTCAACACATAATGTTAATATCTAAAGAATTTTACAGTCAAAAACCTTGAGAGTCAGGTCTATGAAAGAGAAAGTATAAATTCAGGCATTTTTCACGTTTTGTGCTTACTGCTTAGACTGTGAATGTTTTATGACTTCTGTATTTGTATAATGCTTAGGAAAACAATGTCCAAATTCATTTGAGACATATAGGCTATATAAAAATTTATGGGCTTTGGAGCCCCTAACTCTTGGTCTAATAAAGAGTCCAGTGCTTTCCATACTGAGAAAAGCCCTAGACATGCACTGGCACATCACACCTTCGTGAATCAGGAAAAAAACCCGAAAACATCCGAGTAGGTTGTTGGGCAGGATGGAGAAGAGCTATGATGACCTCTGGCACTGGAGCCACTGGAAACATCTTGGGAATCAAGTGTGAGCCACACTATGAAGTGCTCCCACATTTCTGCATAGACGTAGCCTTTAGCAATGCGGCCTATTAATAACAGTAATGAATGTAGTTTAGCTCACAGGATAACAAACGTGTCTTCTTGATCAAGCAATGGGAGAAAACAATGCAGAGGAAATGCAAAGTATTTGTATATTTATGTCATATAACTCATATTTATATATACCGGTTAGCAATAAATACACCAATTTAAATATATGTGTGTAGATGTGTATTTCTGTAGAGATATATACACACACGTGTACATACAGCCTCTGTGGTGCTTATGACTACAGTTTGAACCCCTTATACATATTAATGAATTTATCCTCAAAACATCCTTGGGAAGTAGAGAATTATTATTATCATAAAAAAAAGAAGAAATTTAATACATTGCAGCATGAAGTAAAGAGTAGGAAAAAATATTGCTACAAAAACTCCGTAGGAGTAACCAAAAAGAAGATATCACAGAGAAGTTACGATTTAAAACAGAAATGTTTAAAGTGCAGTATTTGAACATTACAAAACAGTAGACCTCTGGAGGAAGTAGGAAGGGCAATTTTTGGCAGTGTAGAGAGTCACTGCAATATTTTAAGATTCTGTGCTTAGCTATTTGTATCTCAGGGTTGTCCAGTGTATATAGCTCTCAGTACATTTTCTCGCAACCACATCGTAAATTTTAAGTGTTGGTAGGAAACACAGGAATAAATATTTTTAGTAATATCAAGCATATATGTTGATTCTTTCACAGCACAAAGACGCTGTAAATCTGGCAACTGGGAGACTCCTACCTAGATGTTTTCATCTTGCTCAATACTCTAGACATTCCTACAGCCTTCCAAAACCTGGCTATTTCATGCAGAAGTCCAAGCCCTTTGAAATTTAGGTTAATTTAAGAAATAAGTAAAAGTTCCCAAATTATACTTATGATCTTGAGAGATTCTAGAGGTATCTCAAATTATCTGAAATATTTCACAATTTTTTCTGGGTGTGAGCATTTATTTTATATACAGGTTTCTGCTGAGCCTATCTCTAGTGTGAGGTATTTCTAGTACCTTGAGCACTTTAATGATAAGATTCAAGAAACTTCTGATTATATACACTTCAGCCCAGTTGTCTGTCTACAAGAACTTGTACAAAAACCTTTTCTGTGCTTATTGCATTCCATGTTAGTTCTTCAGGTTTCGGTTGCTATATAGGCCATCTATGGCACTACGAAAACCTGTAGGTTTAAACTTATGTCCGTATACCTTCAGAGTTTTTGGAGATATAGTTGCACAGATACTCCTTTCATTATTTAGCACATATATTTCTGAAAAACTAGTAACTCCACAGAGATTTTTTTGTTGATATTACAATTGTTTTACTTCTATTCCCTTCCCAGCGTAAAAAAAAAAAAGTATTTTCAGCTTTTTTATTGTGATGTTGTCAAAAATCACCAGTAAAAGCAACTTTAAAGCTATTTTGATAGAGGTTAACAACTTGAGGATTAATTGAGTCCAAGTTGAAGGTGTTGCATGCTGTGCCTTTTTCTACTGACTTGCTTTTATCTTCATGCAACTTTACTGTGCCATATATTTTTCTAAATATCCTATAAAATTGCATATTTTAAAAATGTCAAATAAAATACCTTCTAGTGTCCATATTATTTAAAGGAGTGGAAATACCCCAGTGAACTTGTTTCTGCAAAGTTTTCCTGCTTTAAGGAGGTGAACACTTAGCCCTTACTATGAAATTTGGGGTGGCTAAGGTGTCCATCTACAGCTGGGAATCCCTTCAAGGTTCCAAGTTCAGCCACGCTGAGGCCAAGTGATGGAGTGACACATTCTTAGGCATGGGTAGAAGTGTCAGAATCAATGAATGAAAGCAGTTGCAACATATAAGCATTTTGGGAAATGCTTTCAAGTCCCTACAGATAAACAAAACACACACTCACAAGCATGTACGTAGGTATCCTTTCTGATAGTTAATCATGGTAATTTCTAATTGTATCACTTGAAAATGCACCTCTATACATATTTCCTGTGTCATTTTATATTAATATATTATTATATTGTATATTGTATTGTCCTAGTCAATTCTAAATCAGTCAGATATAGCCAGATATCTAGAAAAACCCTCTGTGGATTGAACTTCTGGCCGCCTGGCTTTCACCTTGACACTTGTCATATACCAAAAGAAATAGAACGAAAACTTTATACTTTGTGAAATAGAGATTAGAGAGAACAAAGGTACAGAAGGACTACTGGAAGGACAGAGGTGGTTGTTATTCCAGAGCAGTGAGGATCAAGACTATACTTCCTGCCTTACAATTTACTATGATTTGCAAGTCTTTTATGTTTCCTACTCATTCTTATTTACAGGTATGCTGATCAGCTATTTGATTTCTTTCCACCAAACTTTTTCCTTTATAGCAGTGAAATATGATTTCCTGAATCTAGTTCTAGTAGTTTTTGGGGAAAAAAAAAATCAGCAAGAAAAATTAGACTGTATGTATAAATTACCTTAAGGGTGTTTATTTTTACCTACAAAACATGTGTGAAAAGTGAAAATATTGAGATAATATTTCCTGTTATGCATGCATCTAATTCTTGTTAGGAACAATTACTGAAGCATAGCACTAAGCTCTTTTGCAACATATCTATGACTATTAGTCTGTAGCCCAGTTAGTTTAAAAGTATCCAAGGTAGTGCTTGCCCTGGTTCTGGCTAGGATAGAGATAATATTCACTTGATCTGGGTGGACAACTGGAGCTGGTGGCCCCTGTGGCTGGGGCACCCACCTGGGATAATTAACTAATTAGCTAACAGCTGGGGTTAATTTACCCAAATGAGCCGAAGGGCCATTCCATCCCATCTGACATCTGCTCAGTGTATCAGTGAGTGTGATGGTTTAGCCTGAATCACCACACAGTTTCTTGCTCACCCTCTCCCTCCCCAGTGGGATGGGGGAGAGAATTGGGAAGGAAGGAGAACTCGTGGGTTGAGATGAAGGCAATTTACTAAAATAACAAGGAAAACTACAATAATAACAGGATAGAAGGATGAACGGTGTACGTTTTCTCACCACCTGATGTCCCAATGACCGATACAGCCCGTCCCAAGCAGTGATCATGGAAACAAAACCGAGCGGCAAGCAAAGGAGCAAAAGGGAGCCAGCAAGGGAGAGGGAATGATGGCAGCAAAATGAGGAGGAAAGATGGATGCCAGGAAGGCAGATACCCACCCTGGCCAGCCCCCACTGATATACTGAGCATGATGTTTATGGCATGGAATACTCTCTTTGTCCAGTTTGGGTCAATTATTCTGTCTGTCTTTCTCCCAGACATCTGCAAATTAGTGAGACTTGGAAAGCTGGACAGTGTCCTTGGTCTCATTCACAACAACTCATATCATCAGGGTGTTTATCAACATTCTTCACACGCAAAATCAAAAACACACCAGCTACTAAGAGGAAAAATTAACTCCATCCCTGCCAAAACCAGGACAGTGAGGAGGGTGCTGAGGGGAGCCTCCTGCTACTTGGAAGAAACTAGGTGTGGAGATTTGTTGTAAGCCATTGTACTCTATTTGTATTCCATCACTGTTTTGTTTTCTTCTGTTATTGCTGTTAAATTTACTTTTTGTTCAATCTCAACCCACGTGTTTTTGCTGGTTTTTTGTTTACCAATTCTCCCTCCTGTCCCACTGGAGGGTGGGGGGAGTGAGAGAGAGACTGCGTAGTCTGGTCCTGATCGGGGCTGAACTGCGACACTGCTATACTATCCTGCAGTCAGAGGCATTTTTTAACTTCTTTTGTATATCAAGTTCTTTGAACTTACATTTGAAGACTAATTCTATAGTGAGAAAGACTGTTTTAAAGAACTAACTAGTTCAAGGGACAAGAACAGGCACACAGGTCTTTCAGTCCTGGGATCTTGGTTTGAGGTAGAGAAGTGGTGACTGCCACCTGGCAGATCCACCTTCCTCCATAAAAATACATAAAAACATCAGGAAAGGTACGAAGTCCAATACTGGCAATTAAGGAGGTACTATATATTTATATTTTTAATATATGTGTATAAAAATGACAGGAAATCTATGAAGTTCAGGATAGTTAAGTAAGGAGATATATATAGTATATACACCTCATATATTTTACATATATATATATACATGGTGACAGGAAATCTACAAAGTCCAAGACTGTTAATTAAGGAGGTAAAGTAACCACTTAAAGAAAAAAAATCTGCTCTTTATTGTTTCTTATCCAACAAAATTGTATATTACTGAAAAGACACTGTCACTCTTGCTGTGATGCTGACCTTGCCCTCCTTCACCAAGCTGCTTGCCTCTGCTGCTCCCTGACAATCTTTCAGTTTCACCTTGCTCATATTTGTTAAAAACTGTTAGTTTTCATCACTTATTTTCACACAAGTCTAGAAGAGAAGCTTCACATCCGTTGGAATATTGAATTTTACTCACCATACTTGTGCCAGCAGAGACTCTAGAAAGCTGTAAGCTACTAACATCCTGTACAGCTCCTAAATGATTTTTACTCCATTTGGTAAAAGAGCCATGACCATTTAACCACGTCTTACCTTACAGAAATTGCAGGTGCCTTCGAAAAGGCACTTTTTTTTTGTGTGCGAAATTTCCTTAGTTATCTGTAACAAAATTTTCTCTAGAAAGTACCCGTGTCTGTGCAAATGTAAAATTAACAAATAATTCCAGCCTTTAGCCCTAAGCTATTGAAATAACAAAAGAAGGTCATTACTTAAGGCATATATCTACAGAAATCTGAGCTCTTTATACCCAGTAACAAGCTAAACATGAACTATCTCAATCCTAAACTTCAGCTGGTGCAAGTGTCTCTTTAACATGTAGCAAGGCCCTTGCTTCTGTGCAGCTCCTGGTTCCGGTCTAACACGTCTCTTCACAAGGTTACCGTTTACACCCCACTCATGTCGCTCGGCTGCCTCTCTGGGCTTTCCCTCACCATGCCAGGAATGGGCTAGGAGGCAAGAGTCAGGGCAACATACTGAAGTATTGATGCTCATCCCGCTGCAGTCCTGCACTTCTGGTTTAAGCAAGTGCTTGAAGAAAGCAACTGCTTAGCAGTATTCAGCGCAGTCTTCGTATCTGCTCCTCATTTGGAATGATCTACACGATGTAGTGCCATTGTCTCCTAATGGCATGTTTTCCTTAAGTAGGTTTATAGTTCGAATCTAGTATGTGCCTGCTCTTCTATTCAGTGAAAGTCTTTTTTTTTTGCAGTGCTACCTGGAAGTTTGCTGCTCGCTCTGGTGAGACCCCTCCTGCAGTAGTGTCTCCAGCTCTGGAGTCCCCAACATCAGAAGGACATGGACCAGTTGGAGCGAGTCCAGAGGAGGCCATGAAGATGATCAGAGGGCTGGAGCACCTCTCCTATGAGGACAAGCTGAGAGAATTGGGGCTGTTCAGCCTGGAGAAGAGGAGGCTTCGGGGAGACCCGATAGCGGTCTTCCAGTGCCTCAAGGGGGCCTACAGGAAACATGGGGAGAGACTCTTCATCAGGGCCTGTTGTGAAAGGATGATGGGTAGTGATTTTAAAATAAAAGGGAGCAGATTCAGACTGGACATAAGGAAAAAAATTTTACAATGAGAGTGGTGAAGCACTGGGACAGGTTGCCCAGAGAGGTGGTGGATGCCCCATCCCTGGAAACATCCAAGGTCAGGTTGGATGAGACTCTGAGCAATCTGATCTGGTTGGAGATGTCCCTGCTTCTTGGAGGGGAGTTGGACTGGATGTCCTTTAAATGTCCCTTCCAACCTTAACCATTCCATGATTCTATGATTGTATGGTTTTTAAATAAATTGTATTTCATGATGGAGAAAATGTATTTTTACTAGTCCATTCTATGGGAGCTGTGCAATTGCCTGTTTAAAAAGACCCATAAGAAAATAAGAGTTCCAGGTTTGTGGGAAACTTCATCCAGCTATTAATTTTACTTATTTCATGTTTAAGAGCACAGTAAGACAAATTTTGTATATGTGTGTGTAAATATAAAGATGTTGAAAATAATTCTTTGTCTTAATTTATGAAATTATTTTTAAAAAGGT
This sequence comes from Tetrax tetrax, assembly GCA_009806455.1. Taxonomy (NCBI): domain Eukaryota; kingdom Metazoa; phylum Chordata; class Aves; order Otidiformes; family Otididae; genus Tetrax; species Tetrax tetrax. The sequence continues at coordinate 189,125 of WHYT01017962.1, forward strand.
TTTATTCATAAGGTGAAACTTTAGACAGCTGATGAAAGGGATGTAAGTGTTCTTTAAAAATTTGTAGAATTCTGTCCTTATCCCTCTAAGACATGTGGAAACTTATGCAAAGGTTCCGAGGTAATTTTGAAAGAACTTGTCTAAATTCCAGCAAGAACAGTATCACTCATTTTATATCTCTTTAACAAAAGAGGGAAAAGAAGATAGCAGATCAGTTCTTAACAGTGGTGAATATTTACAAAAAACCCCAATATTAAACTTTATATGTTTCAGAAATTTTCTCTGTTTCTGCATTTCTTTTTATACTCACACTTACCTACAGATATGCATATACAAATAGATACCCGTTTATAAATATATATGTGTATGAAAGCATTTCTTTTTATTACAATTCTTTTTCTCTACAAAATCATTATAGATTCAGTGGGTTAGTATATAGTGTTAATTTTAAAAAATTGATTTTTGGAGACATATTTGAACATTAGCAGCTTTGGAATACCATTTGTTAAGCTCTCTAACTGATAGAGTACTTAATTTCCAATAATAATTGTAATAGCTTACTAATATTTACTTTATGCTAAAATTATTTCATAGTCAATGCTTACCACAGTTAGAAAACTTAAAGAAATTCAGGGATACTTAAAGCTGGTGCATATGACCCCCATATTGCCTTTCGTGAGACATTCATGAGATCTGTGAAAAACAAAAAGGAAAATATTAGTTTTCTTAAATTCGGGGAACTTACTCTGCATGTTAACACACTCCTGTTGCTTTATAACCAGTCGGACCTAAGCAACAGCATTGAAGCATGTGCTTAAGCTAAGGAACAAAGTTCAAGAGAGGCATATAAGATGTACAAAAATTATAGCTTCTTCCTTTATATTACATTATATTATATACCTAAATATCAGTATCAGCATCCTTTATATCATATTTTCTCAAAACATATTCTTATGCGAACCATTTTCAGATAGCCTGTGAGAATATTTAACCTCACGATGGCTACTTGCTCTTGATGCTATAATGGTCCTGACCCAACACTGTAGTTTCCCTGGCTGGGGGAAGCAGAGAGTTTGCTGTCTCTAACCTTTCCTTACCAATTATTGGAGATGGCTCAATTCACTTGAATTCTGAACTATAGTGTGAACTGAGCATAGACAACTTCAATTAAGCTGATGAACTGCACAGTTTGTACAGGTAGTGAATATATGTTTAAGAACATATGTAATGTGGAAGCTAATGTAAGTAAAGGGTTAAGGATGTAAATAATACACCAATAAGTTATAAACACAAATCATGTTTTCAAAGAGGAAAAAGAAAAAGGAAGGATTCTTACAACTAGTTATGGTTGTCATCTTAGTCTTGGAAGCAAGATGACCTAAGCATTATCTTATTTAAATATAAAATTATTGAAATGAAATGCAAATATCTCTATTAATCAAGTTTTGGAGTTTTCTCTGTAAAGACATTTTTATTCCCACCTACAAATCAAACTGAACTTAAGGGAAATAAAGGAGTGTTATAAACTTTTAAGAAGTAAAGATTCAATATTTAGACTGTGGGATATCTATTACCTATACTTTGAAACTGAAAATCTAAAAAACTTGTTGTACTTGAAATTTGGATATGTATGCAATTTTCTTTTGACAAAATTAACAGAGGAGCTAGACATAAATCCTAAATTCTTGACAGCTATTTCCATTTGGAAACTATAGAATCATAGAATCATGGATTGGAAGGGATGTTTAAGGGATGTTTAAAGCCCATCCAGTCCAACCCCCCTGCAAGGATCTCCAACCAGATCAGCTTGCTCAGAACCCTGTCCAACCAGGTCTTGAATGCTTCCAGGGGTGGGGCATCCACCACTTCTCTGGACAACCTCCCACCACCCTCACTGTAAAAAATGTCTTCCTTATGTCCAGTCCGAATCTGCTTCCTTCTATTTTAAAAGCATTACCCCTCATCCTTTCACAAAGGCCCTGCTAAAGTACACCACAGCAATTTCTTCTCTGAAGAGATTAAATAAATAAATAAATTTGAAATATTGCAACAGTGTTACTTAATAAAAATAAGGACTCTGAGCTACCTTTTTAGCAGCTGAATTCTTAATTATGTTTTCAGAGGATATTCCAAAGGTGCGCTCTTCCTGCTGCTCGATACGGACAAAGTATGCTGTGCCTGGTGCTCATCCCAGGGCTGGCTGTAGGGGGCGGGGGGGGGTCATTCCCCGGTGAGCAATTCCCTCCTTTCCCCATATTCCCACTGGCAGGAAGGTGCTTCTTTCCCAGGGTGACACTGCTGCCAGCTCAGAGGATGTTTGGTGGGACTGAGAGCCAATGCCACCACTTCTGGTGGACATCAATATTCCCTGCTTTTGCTCTACATGCTCTGTGCCTGGAGACACCTCAAAATTGCTTGTCCTCTACCCCCAACCACAGTTCACACATCTGTGCACGATTCCATTCCATTTCTCATTCTCAGCAGTATTTCTCAGGATGAGTCCCTGTGTCATTTTGAGAACAGTTGCACTTTGTGGCAGTGGGAACAAAATTTCTCCCAACATATCTTCTTAGGGCATCCAGCTTGTTCTTTAAGATATTAGTGTGGACTATGTGTAATATAATTCATGACCTTAAAATATCAATTTTAGTAATGCTTTTAGATATGAAAAGTAATTAATAAACTATTACGGATCTATTTAATCTACATCTGTTTGGCACCATGAAGTATACATTGCATTTTAGGTTGTCCTTATATTGGACAACCTGTTGAAACACATGCTGTATGGAATTGCTGACTGCAGATTTGCAGTCATGTGATGCTGTATCCCAAAATTAGAAAATTGCAACCTTTTAATCTGGAGACGAATGGCAAATAATGAATATCTTACTTTTAGTGTAAGTTATTGGACAGGTAATAATTTATGACATAATTCATAAGACTGAAGGATTTTTGAATATTTTCATAAACAGTCCAAGGTAGACTAAAAAGTATGACTATAAAGCAAACTGTACTTCACATATCTCCAGAACATTAAAAATTACTCTGTCAATTCTATCACTCTTTTTCAGTCCATGCAGTCTGGGAAGAGCTTATGCACTCCTCCCCACCTTGAGGGACCTCTGTCATCTTGTTAAATAAGGCAAAGCTATTGGTAAGGATTTTGAGGAGGAAAGGACGATACAGCACACTTTTAAAAGACTGCAGCCTGCAGTCTATTTCTATTTCCCTTATAACGGAAACTGCAGGCAAAGGAAAGGGTCTGTCCACCCGAATATGTAGGGTGTCAGATGTGGCTGACCTCTGTCATAACTTAATGTGGAGTATCGTGTGGTGGTATTCCAATCTGTTCTTCATCCTTTTGAAGGAAATATATTCTCAACGCATAGAGGCTTTATCCTAAATGAAGGATTGTTCTTGTAATTTTTTGTATAAAGCAAAGTTTTTTTTGCATCCTAACTATCACAATAAATGGAAAAAAGTGCCTTATGTTTAGAAATACATAAAGATTTGTTGAAAATTAATGTGATTTTAATGCACATCACTAACATAATTGATTTTATATCCTCTTTATATGGAAGTGAAAGTATTTAAAAACCTTTTTTTTTTTGGTATTTGACTGTTGGTATAGCACACTTACTAGGTATGTCAACTTTAGCACTAATAAGATTTGAAAGTTACTAAAGTTACTTTTGGTTTTCTACCTAGGACTTTGTAAAAGATGAAGATTTTTCATTCCCATTGTCACATACGAAGGCTTTAACTTATCCATAAAATTTTTAAGAACTGAATTCTTATAGATAATAGTTTCCAACTATTTACTGATATTAAATCCATATAAAATGCTAATTAGCTACATGAGGTCACTGACTTTATGTAAGAATATTGCTACTTTTTGAAAGCTATAGCAAAAACACATGCATATGAGCAAGTTTAATTTTGTTATGAGGATGATGAAGTTGTTACTAAAAAGCCACTAGTATTGTCGGCAATAATCACAAAAAAGATATTCTGCTATTATCATATAGGCTGCAAGGTTATTCCGGGGTCATGTATTCGAGACATTTGAGTCAGAGGGGTAAATTAACGGAAAGAAAATGCAGTAACTTTACAAAATGAAGACAATGAGATTAATCTTTTTGAAATCTGAACATGTAACGGTACAGTATCTGCTAAAATCTTAGAAGAATTTATATTATGTTTGTGATTTAGAAAACCAGAAATATCAAAGGGTGGTATCCAAAGTTCTTAACTTCTCTGTTGGTTGAGAGATACCCAGATGGGGAAAAATATTATTAAAAATTATTAAGTATATTTATTTGGGCTACCTATACCTCACAACATTTGTCAACCAGTTGAGAGTTACAGCTGATGAGATTTAACTATGCTGGTCAAGTTAGCAAATAGTGGATATTCTAAAAAACTTTTTATTTTTGGTTTGATTTGACTTAGTCACACATTTATTACTGACAGATATCTGATGAGTGGGAACACTCTATTCAAATATTCTTGGCACCTTGCTTGTTAGCAAGTCTAATGACAGTTCTCTAAGCAATGATAGGGAAACTATTTGACCTCTTTAGCTGAAATAGGCAAGCTGGGGACGTGAAGTTGTTGTTCAGGAGTGCACAGTTCAATTAAAGAGAGTCCATCTTGTGGACTTCCACAAAGTTTAAGACAGTATCACATTTGCTGCTATATAAATTGGCTTCTGAGGGGTGGTACACCAGCCAAAATCCTTCTGGGTGTGGGAAGCTGCTGTGAACGCTCCCACTCCAAACTCCTGGAATCCAGTCTCAGTAGCAGATGGTGAAAAATGTGAGAATCTGGGAACCATTAAATCAATGCTGCTGCAAAATAATTAGCCATAAGTGGTCTTATCCTGAGACATTGTTCCACCAGTCAAGTGTAACAAATCTGTAATAGTAGAGTCAATAGGGATAGAGCTCCACTGAATTTAGGCATTTTTGCTGGCTTATAACTGCTAAAGATCTGCTGTGATAATTTCAGGTGAAGTATATCATCTTGCTTTCATGACATTATATCCATCATAATTTTCCTTCTTTCTGCCTAGTTTTGGATGAGCTAGCTACCGTGATGTAATTTGTGAAGGATCACTGATATGCTAGCAAATGAAGATGCTATGTTGAATATTTTCTTATCAGCTGTTCAACCTTCAGATTGATATTGCTCATTAGGTGCATAAATGTAATGAAGCAAGTGCAACACTAATGGCTTGAAGGGATCCTCTGTTGGGGTTCACCAGGAATACCTTATATTTTGGAGAGGGACAGGAGAAGATTGAATCTTGCTTTCATGACATGTGATATTCTGCTTTTTAAAATCTAATCCTTCATTTAAAACTGAGAACAAATCACTCAGTGTTGTAAATCCTGCCACCACTGATTTCAACAAAGATATCCCAGCTCATAGCCACTGAAGTCATAGTCATAGATTTTAGTCATAGCTTAGTCATTGTCATAGATTAGCCACAATCATAGATAACACAAGACAACCTTTGTGTTATGAATGGAAGAAGAAAAGGGCTCATTGGTATTTGCCTGAGCAAGCAGACAGTCAGAAGCAGTCACTGCAAGGTGTGAATTCTCCCATTCATCTTATTAATGTCATTAACTCTGGATCTCAATTATGCCAGCCGATCTGTTAAGTACAGCTATCTCTCTGATGATCAAGGATATATAGAAACAGAAAAATTACCTGAGCTGATAGCATGGTATTCAGTGCATTAAGGTAAGGAACAATATGTCATAAAGATCTGCACAGTTCAGTGCATATTTCATTATATTAGTGATATATTATGCTGACATCTTGAATGACACAAGGCTTATGAGTGAGCCTGGTTGGTTAGGAACGCCAGAAAAAACACCCTCTTCTTTTCTTCCCTCTCTACATTTGACACCTGGTGCCAGACAGAGTGAGTCATAGGGATTAACAGTCTGCCAGGTTCCAGCTGGTATGTTTCTGCTTCTGTGGCTGCCGAAACTTTCCACTTGTGCAAAAACATGAAGTGTTTGGGCCAGAGGCTAACCAACAGAGGAGGATTTTGAATCTGAGTGTGTCATTCAATCTTTATTGACTTGGCATATTTTTCATCTGACTACTATATAATATTTATTGTTTGCTGTCTTTCTTTTTTAGTGCATGAGAGTGGGAGCAGATCTCATCTTCCTTTTTCAATTTCAAGCACTGTGTTTTTAATACTATTCATTAATCCAATCTGGTAGTTTTATTTATTTAATTTTGCTCCACAACAATGTCTGGCAATATGTGGATGTAGACCTAGGTTTTCTCAACTCTCAATCATTTAATTTTTGAGGTAGACTTCATCTCTAAGAAGACTTGATTGCATGGGGGATGGATGTTTCTCAGAAACAAGGTTGACTAATCAGAAAAAGCTGCAACTTACAGTGATGTCATTCTCACTATAGACAAAGTAATAATGATTGGAGCTGGCTTTTGTAAATTAGACATAAAATAAGATATTTGACTTCCTTCCCCAGTATTACCACAGAATGGGAAAAACAAAATTGCGCTTCTTTCTCATCCTCACTGAGCTTTGTGGCTGCAGCAGGGATGCATTATAACTTACTCTTACAGTCTACAAAATTAATGTGAGGAAGCAGAATAGACTGGAACTGTGGAGGAATTGTTTGTTTCTGTCAGTAAATTAATTTTGTGATAGCTTATTGCTCTGGACAAATCTCTTTTCATCTGCACCAAAGATTAGACTTCAGAATTTTCTCACTGCCTTGTGAAATGTCACTGAACAGATGGTGCTTTTCACTGTTTTCTTGATTAGAACCCAATCTGTCAAAGTGCTTACACACATGCTTAACTTAAGCACAGCAGCATTCCCATTTGTCTCAGTTTTATAGTCAATGCTTTGTAGATATTTGTGTTTCAAATAATCCTACTAGCTAAGGAAAAATGTCCTTAAAATTTAAGCCTCTGACTGCAAAGAAGTTGTCAGAACCCCTCATTTGTGAATGTGCTTCAGTGTGGATGGCTGCATAACTAGCAACAAGTAAATATAATAAGGTAAGTAAGAACTGCAGGAAATACAAATTAATAATAGTAGTCTCTCCATCACAAACAACAAAGTTTTAAATAAGAATATATAAGTAGATTTTAAAAAAAACCATAATGTTTGGGATGGTTTCTCACCAGCTCACATACACAAAACCTTAAATCCGTTGCTTAAACTGAACATTTCCCAGCTCTCCTCAACAGGAGACATTAACCACTAGAAATCTCTTTCTACTACAGGATTTGTAATGGTGATTCCATCATTTGTGAGTATGCAAAGAATGGAGACGTATTTGTAGTTTCTTTTAAAACTTATGAGGAGGAAGAAATTGCAGCCTGATGGTCAGCATCTGAATCCCCTTTTTTGAACTTGCAGGTTCAAAGCTACCCTCGCTGTTTTTTAATGGCTTGTTCCTTGCACCAATCTGTAAGCTAACTGTGCCTCCCTTTAAACCTAGGCTACTGAACAACTCATTTTAAGCACAGAGAAGGATAACATTTTAGTAAGCATAACTTTTTAGGTAGGACACTGTCCTTGTACCTTCCCCAAAGCACAGCACTATAGATTTCACTAGATGTTTCTGGATGAAGTACTGTTTCCTACAGGTGAGCAATGAACAAGCACAAATGGCACACAGTCATTCTTCTGTCTTTTTGTGTTATGTGAGATTGTTTTGATATTTTTTTGCAAATACCATCTTATCTGTTTTTATGGCTAGAGCAAACATTCTTTTCTGACACGCGCCCCCCCCCCCCCCCCCCCCCCCCC